>KZ505801.1:754179-801045 GCA_002844005.1 Limosa lapponica baueri | reverse complement strand
CTCCCTCAGGGCCTGGCAGTGAGCCCCTCAGCTCGTACGTGGGTCTGTGAGTGGACGAGCTTAAAAAGACGCAAGGCAGGCTCAGAAACGAGTGTGTTCAACAGCGTCGTGAGCCTTGAGGGAGTTTGATGGACACTGGAGCCTGGCAAAAAAGAAAACGGCTGCCAGTCTGGCAGGCTCAGGGTGACAGCCCAGGCCACCCCAGCTCTCAGGTAGCTTGGGTAGGGACATCTTTTCCCCAGGCACAGTGTTTATTGGCGAGGGTGGATGGCTTTGCTCTACCTTTCTTCACCTTAGTGCTAAATCCTGTGAGGGTGTGGTGTGCTTCACGGCCCCAGATTCAAAAGTGTATTAATCACAGTGCACAAGGGCACAAATTCCTAAAAAATTTCCTTTGAGATTTAAGGGGTGTTGAAGACACCATTTATCCATGAGTTCAGTTTTTACCTCAATGGCGAGTGACATATTAAAAACCATGGCATTGCGAGAGACAAAAGTATTACAAGTGTTCTAGTAGCCTTGAAATAAGGGAAGCTGAATTACAGGTTTCTCAGTCTGAGGCAGGTTGTTTCAGCAAGGCCTTAGATACCCTAGAGGTTGGACTGAGAAGCCTTCATTTGTTTCCCAGTTTAAGAAACAATGTTAGTTCTTTGTGAGTTGCTTATTAGCCTTCCTTTCCACTTTATGGTTTCATTTCCTACTCACAGCTGTGGTAATTCTGGAAAGTTGTGATATTTTTAAGTTTATTGAACTGTTGTTAATTGCAACCCCTCAGTTACATTGTTCATGAAGTACTCTGTGAAAGAAGGGTGTGAATTATTACTCTCTTTAGACAGTTTAATTTTAACAACTGTTGTATTTTTTCTAGACCAAGTACCAGTACCACTGCGAGCAAAAGTGAAGGTGTATGTGCTTTTCCGTTGCACTTCTACAGTCTCCTCCTAGGAAAATGCTCAGAAAAAGTCTTTCAGAAATTTCAAAAAATGGTGTTTGAGTGCCATTGACACTGCTTGACTATTTCAGTATGTTTGACACTTTCATATATTATGACAGGTAGGTACTTCCAATGCACTCTATAAAAAAATACAGATTAGCTCTAATGTAACAAATTTATTTACAAATATATTTACAAGCAAAATAAACATGTTTACATACTAAAGGAAAGCAAAAAAACCAAAGCTATGTACAGCATCAAACTACAGCAAGGCAGTGACCCAGTATACTTAAGCACAGATATTTTTTTTTAAAAACTTTCAGAGGTAGAAAAAAATGTATGTCAGTGAATCAAAATAACTGGAGGATTCTGTATCATCTAGTAAAGGGGTTTGTGTCTGTCTCTGCTGCTTAAAGTAGAAGCAGCTCTTAAAGATTATTATTTGCAGTTTCCAAACAGACTGGTGTTTGGACTTCGGGTCTTGGAAAGGAGATTTCCTATCTACTTGTTTTTTATCCTGTTAGAGTAAGATACAGAGTAGTAGGAACCATAACGGAGGTTTTCTGCTTTCTCAGGTAAGTACACAAATTAGCAGGGGAAAGAGCCATCCTTGTTATTATATTTTGGTTTTAGACCAATTAACAATGAAAACCTTTTGCATCGTGTAACATCATCAGATGGAGTGGAAAGCTTGTACAAGCAGAATAGCTTTATAGTTTGTGACATGAGGTTTTGAATGACTCAGGCTGACTGGTAATAGAAGCTATTATTAAAGTTTCAAGAGACCAGTCTAGCTATGCTCCACCAAATCTATGGGTAGTGAAAAGTATTCTCACTCTGGAGTTCTGTTCATCAGCTGAACTTGCCACAATACTGCAATGGGAATGGAGGGAGCATATCAGGCATAATAGCCTTTATCTTCATTGTATATTATTATTAAATTTTACATTTTACATGTAAATGTTGAATTATTACATGATTGCATATTATTGCACATGTTTATCTTTCAAAATGTGTGATTTTTCTAAAGTTTTAGTCCTTCTGGCATTTGTTTATTTTGATCTACTGCTGTCTACCGCCTTTGGAAAGGAGCATACACATTATTTTTGGAATAAAAATGGAAGGTCTTGATCAAATATTAAGTAGGGTTCCAAAAGATTCAGCACAGGTCAAAGGATATAAGCATTCCTTAAATCTCAGTAGAATGACATTGGGAAAAGTTTTTCATGGCTAAATACAGCTGTATAAAACCTTGCCCTAGTAGGTTTGCAAGTTATGATGAGTATTTCATTAACATTTGAAGCCACGAGGAATATATGGAACACAAATCTTTCACTTTCTGGGCAAATGTTTCTATCATGCTGTACAGAAAGTAATAGGCATACCTGAGCCAGGCAAATCACCAGTGTGACTCTATTCATAAAAGCTCAGTTCCTTTAGACATGATTTCTGCAGGTGTCTCCAGGCAGATATATTTTCTTCCTAGAAGTAACAATTTAAACATATGATTCCAAGAACTGGGATTTCATCCACCCCCTCCCTGTAGAAAATGCTGAAGGTAGCCCAAGGCAGTTCATTGCTGTTTATACGCAGGCTATTTTTGGTTCCCATTCCAAGGTGGCTAACTCTTATGCATTTGTTGCAGAGGCCAGGTGCCTGACACAGGGCCTGGATTCTGCTCTGTGGGGTGACTGCTTAAAAATTAGGCATACAGTGGTTAACTCTTAGATGACCAGCTCCTTTTTTGTGGACAGTTTTTAGCCTGGAGTTTTTAGAATGACGATTCTGTTCCTATTTGATATACTGAAATTACTGTAAAATGACCTGAAATTAAATCCTTTTTATTAATTTCATTACAACATGGTAAGCATACCAAGCCGTAAGGATGAGAAGAAGGGGTTTGTATACATTGTGGAGTAAGTAAGTATTCCTAATCCAACAGTGAATCTGTTGAAGCTCTGATGAGGGGAAATTGCCTGTCTGAAGATGCAAAAAAAGATACTACATTAGCCACTGAAATAAAATGTGTGACGCATAACATTAACCACTGAAATAAATGTGTGGCACTTGGTAACACATAAAGATGGTCTGGGATCAATAGGGAGCTATGGGGCTCGTGCACTTCTGTCACAGCGGTGAGTCCGCTGCACTTCCATTGTTGCCAAGGAATAAGCTCTAGTAAAAAATGCAAGGCAATATCTAGAGTACCTTGAGCTAAGAACAAGTGCCAGCCCACAAAATGAATCCAGTTCAGAGAGCAGATATAATGGACACTGGCAGAAGGGACAGAGGTCTTTAATGTCTATTTGGAGCTACAATTTCTCCTGTCTACTCTAGAGAATTTGACTCACAATAGGCTGTGATCTGGCAGAACCAATCCTACCCACATATTGCTTTTATTTCTGGAAATCATGTGATAAAGTGTGTAGATTAAACCAGCACTCTTCTTGTTTACTTCTTCCTTTCACTGAATATCAAAGGAAATGAGGTGCCTGAGAAGGCGGAAGTGTTCTCTTGGGCAGAAAATTTTTCTTCCCTGAGATAAAACTCTCACATGAGTTCTTAATGAGGTGAAAGTACTTCCTTAGGAAAGACAGTAAGGGACGGCTGACTGTGTTACTTATTACACTCTACAAGGCTATAGAAACCAGAAATGCATTTTGATTGTTTTGGTGTTGGTACATGTGTCAGAGTTGTGGGGCCTTTTTAAAACATACATGTTTTCCAAGGATTTTGTGTGTCATTTCTGAGGCACATACTTCTTTTCTGATTATAGGATTATTTCATTTGAGATGTGAAAATTCAGTAAATGAATTTGTTTATACAGTGTAATATATCGTTACAGATTAATGATTCTCTATTATTACAAAAAGATGTACCATTTCTGCTGATAACTCTGAAAACGTTAAGGGTTTTCCAACCTAAATGATTCTATGTTTTTTTCTTTTCCTGGAAGATTCTAAGATACACAAGGAAGCTATTAATTTTAAACAACTTTTTGTAGAAAAAGACAACTATTTTATTTATTGTCATCAAAATAGTTAATTTTGTTAAAAATTTAACAATCTGTTAATACAAAATGCTGTAGAAAGATGTTATTTTTAAAAATTAACTTCCACAGACTTTGTTTTCTATGACCTGTGGAGGTAGGCGCTTTAATTATGAGCAAAAATCACGTCCTAGAATTCCAGAATAGTATTTTAAAACAGCCTAAAATACTGTCTTAAATACAACAAGAATTGCTCATTTAAATGATTAAGTTCTCTGAATTTCTGAGTAGTAAGTGCACAGAACTTTGTGCCACTTCAGGCCTAACGTTGCTTCTACTGGAATTCCAGATAGCGGCAGTCTGCTGAAACATGAGTTCAGTTACCAAATATAGATGAGTGGGGTAAGAATTACATAGTCACAGAGGACAGATGTAGCGCACAGGCCACAGTCTTCTCCATGCTTACTGAGGACCAAGCAATCTTTACTGAATAGTCGGAGCAACTTTAAGCCTACTTAGATAAAGAAGGAAAAAAACCAACTTTACCCGCTATTAATTATACTTGAGACTCTTCATATTGGCCTGTTAATTGTAAGGTCTGTTTTATATTTTCTGCTAAGTTTAATTATTGTACCTTGGGGAGTAATTTTGCAGGATTTCAAAATTCAGAGGAAAAATATGTGTCTTTTGTTTTAAGAAATCTTTGTAGGTACATTTCTTCCTTCGTGTTATTCCTTTGAACAGACTTGCTTTGGGTCATATTTTTTTAAGTAATAATTTTTCATTGGATAGGTACCGGAAATTCAGGATGCTTATATTTTCTTGAAATGAGTCCTTTGATTTTCTATGGTTTTCCATATTTCATTATTTATTGCTTGAATGCTTTAATTTGATTAATTATTCAAATGTTTTCTGAGATGACTGTAATCTAGCACATCTTGAATTTAATATTTACCATATTATTCTTTAGAGCATCTGTATTATTTTCTGATTAAATATCTAAACAACGTGATATTAAAATGTGTGTTTACTTGTAAGTAATTTCTATATATATAGCAAACAGGACCCTGTAAGTAGTTTATATGTAGTAATGCTGGAAGTATAGCTAAACACTGATCTGCATGTAACATTTTATTTTATGTTTGTGTCTTTAAATGATATAGTATATGGCTTTGCAGGTTGCCTAATGACTAATGATGATGAAAACTGTTATAAATACATTGTAGTGTAACTTGGAGAAGCTAGAAATAGCATTCAAAATTTCTAGTTATGATCTTATATGCTACTTGATAGGGTTAGCAATACTTCATTTCACTGTGGTTACAAGTTGCTCTAAAAGAATAGTGGGTTTGTGTATTACAGTGTGGCTGAAAAAAAGTCTTTATACTGGAAGCTTCCATTCAGCTGTCTAAACCTAGACATATAAATTCATTTTTAGGCACCAGACCTGTCTCCCAAGAAGGCTTATCAGCATTTGAAATTGCCAATAACCAGGATATGTTTAAATTCATCAACTTTATCTAAATATAGAACTACAGATTGATTTACCTACATTTAGACACTGGGCTTTGAAAATTATGACATATGTAGCTGTTATGTTTTTCTAATGATAAAACTGAGTATTAGGAGGAGATATGCTAATTCATAATACATTCATTTAAATCATCGTGTCGGCTGGCTAGCAATAGGTGAAATTGTCCTCTGACCCATTACCCATGGAAACACCAGAGCAGCTTGTTGTTAGAAGTCAGAGAAGTTTATCTGAGTACGTAATGTATCACTTTGAGATGTGAGCAAGCTAGGAACCAGGAGGAATCAGATTTAAATAATGATGTCATTTGAAGCACAGATATTTACCAGTTATCCAAATAGTAAACTAGCACCCTTGTTCATTGGAATACAAAGTTTCAGAAAATAACTAAGATTAAGGAGACAGAACCTCTCCAGGTTTAACCCTTGGTTTCCTTGCAGTCATCCAGTTTATGCCTTAACAGCTGAGCCTCTAGACCAACTGTTCGCTTGGCTTCTCAGATTCATTCTTTAAAGCTGCTATGTGGTAGTCAGTTATACTGTATATACTTTTTTAGATCTTGTTGACAAGAGATTGGCATAGTTGCTAAATTTGTTGGCCTATAAACACAGATAAAAGGAAGGAAAGAAAAATGTAATCCCAACAAAGAATAAGCCTATCACTGTATTCTATAAAAACATATATCAAATACTAAAATGCTTTGGTTCCCTTATACTTCTCTATTATATGTTGAGTTGTAATCTGTTGGCAAGACAAGCAGGCATCTCAAGAGATGCATGTGCCAGGCCAAGAATTCCAATAATCTATCAGTCAGTTAATGACTACATGCCGGGTAAACCCTGGTAAAGTGACTAAAGGTAACTGGAGCTTGAACAAGCTGGTGTAAAATACATCCGAGTGCATTCATGACTGTCAAGCCACCTGTTTGTTGGTGGACGAATACTAGACCATTAAGAGAAAATACAATATTTTTTTAGAAACTTGTGCAGAATTAATCTCACAGAAATTATCACAAGAAGAAGATAATTTTAAAGAGTAATTGAAAACACTGACGTTCAACTTAATTAAATGATTTCCAGAAGCAGCAATTACTTTTGAGATCAGATCACCCACAACCTAGTGACCAGCAGGACAAATAAAATTTCAATAAGGAGAATTTCAGGCAGATTCTTCCATTGGGAAAAGAGTGGTTTCTCTGATGTCTTGTTTCTTATTGGCTTTACAGAGACAGAGAACACTCATCCTCATTCTAAAATCACGTGGGAAAGCTGGAGATGTTTAGATACTTCTGTACTTTGTGAAACCGGTACAGAATATACATTACACACTTACATGGTGCATAAAATAGATTGGAAAATCTATTTCTTTAGTGTTTTACTTTTAGCGTGTGATAGTTTGATACTCATCCATGTTGACAAAAGTGCTACTAAATTGTATTAAACAGTACAAAGTTTAAAACATTAACACAAGAAGTAAAATAATATTAAACACATTATCAACATTAAACAGAAAGGATAACTTGGAATATCTAATCCAAATGTCCCTGTATAGAGTCTCATAACGGTTTCAACTAGAACAATGTTTTCCTCTTGGAATTTGATGGTTTAGTGTCTGGAAGGCAATGTTATGGCAAAGAGAAAAGTAAATATGCTCCCCAAATAATCATAAGCCTAAAATCAGAAAAAGTAAGGTGTAATAGCATTGATTTGAAATAAAAAATCAGATGTGAAATAAAAAAATCACTCATATTGCTCCAGTGGAATTGAGCTTGTGCTAGGCAATGTACAGACAAAGGATGTCTTCGTAGTTCTGAAGGAAGACTCATGAGAAAAATGACTCCTAACTTCTCTCATTTTCACCTAGGCAATTTGCAGCCCTGGACTGTTCTAACAGAAACCAAGTTTTATGGTAAATATTTCATGCACTGTTGGGTTCTGCTCTACTCCCAGTTTTGTGTCTGGCTTATGGGAACTAGGATATAAAAGGGGTTTTTTAACAGACAAGTTTTTTTCTTCTTAAGGAATTGTATTTTTGTCTTCCAGGATGCAAGACAGAAGCTGTGGCCAGGCATTGCCTATTTCTTTAATGCTGAAGGAGGCTTACTGTGCAGAGAGAGGCACCAGTAAGGGATATCCTGAAAATATGTCAGAAGCTTCATCCTACCATGACTTTTACTATGATTCCCTGCCAGAGATACAGAATGGGGAATTTTCAAATGAACTTTCTGCCTTCCTTACCCAGGAGGAGATTTGTAAGAGCCTTGCCATAGCTCAGGAAGCCATTGCCAATTCCATGAAGGAGAATCAGAATGCAGCACCAGATTTGACTCATTATTTCAACACCGCTCCTTCTAGCTCTTCAGAAAATCCTTTCAGAGACACCAAACTGCATGAGCAAGATGCTTTACAGTGGCCTCAAGCAAGCAGTCTGACTTCATCTGCTGCAAGTCATGCTCTCCCAGGGAATCAGAAAGGGCAATCCACCACACCTCAAACAGCAAGTAGTTTTGTCACAGTTTCCAGGAAGCAGGCAAGCACCTCACCGTTGCTAACTGCTAGTCCCAGCTTTGTTAGAAGCCTGAGACATTCAGAGAAAGATGGTTCAGCTGTGCCTAAGACAAGCCCAAAGTCTGAATTGGCATCCCAGGGAGAAGCTCCTCTTAGGAACAAGCTGTGTGACAAAGCTGCCACATTCATAGAGGAATTGTCATCTATATTTAGACAGGCAGCAAAGACAAGAGGCCGAAGTCCTGATGGGGACTCTTCTTCTCCAGACAGTGGATACTTGTCTCCTAAAAAGAAACAACCGGCTGGAAGTACCTTAGTGAACCAGGAGTTTGACAAGCCACATCAAGAGACTGAGCTTGAGACAAAATTACCTGGGGTTCATCTGAATGGAGAACACTTTTCTGAAAGGGAAAGCATCACTCAGAGCGAAATGGCCCTTTGCCACCCCTTCATCAACATAGAAGAGAATGAATCTTCACCACCTCAGTTCACTCAGAAGCTCAGGAGCCAGGAAGTTGCTGAAGGAAACAAAGTATTGCTGGAATGCAGAGTTGCTGGCAACCCAGTTCCTGATGTCAGGTAGGTGCATGCCTATTAGCTAAGTCTCTAGGTATCTTCATCATCTGATTGTCAAAGATACCTAAGGACAGGTATCACAGTGAACCTGCTTAGAGGTAGTCATATAAGAACAGTGGATCATACAGTGGTTAATAAGCATATGGAATAACAGATTCTGACCTCTACTTCTCAGACCGTTTCATTGTTTTCTGCTTGGGAAGTGAAGTTCTGCTTGATTGAAGAGCCACATGGCAAAATTAGAAACAGAGTTGGCTCTACTAACATTCTGTGTGACTGTTACCTCATTAATCTAGGTGAAAGAATTCACAATTTGCCCCTGAAGAGCATGTATCAGGCAGTTAATACAGTTTTTAATGTCAATTAATTAGAATGTCTCCAAGCCCCATACCAACGGGATTTGGGGTCCATATTATGAGATAACCTAAATCTACCAAATATCCTCTTGTGTAAGACATTTCCAGAAGACATTAAGATGGGCCCCATTTCAAAATTTCTTTTGATACTTGTAGTGAAATTTATGTGCATTTGCTTTTGTTCAATGAAAAAACATAAAAGTAACTTCTGTGTAAGTTTGTTTGTTTTAGCTTCTTCATTAACATGTGCTTGTAACAGTTATGAAAGCTACATTTGCAGTATCAGTGAGGGTTGAGTAACTTATAATAATTTCCACTGTCTTCCTTTCCTTCAAAAGCTAATAGAAATTAAGGTCAACCAGCACTGCATAGTGTTTGCCACTTCACAGGTGTGAGCCTTAATGCTAATATGATTGATTAACACATACAGAGGTAGATTATACCTCTAGTTTAATAGCTCCTCAAGACCTATTTTGGTTTAAAGTCAACTGAGCATATTGATATTCTCAAAGGAAAATTTTCTCCAAAAAGTCCTGCTTGGACGGCATAGAATTTGTAGTTCCCTATTCAGAACTTCCTGTAAGGTTCTTTAGTTACATCAGAAGACTACATAATTCTTTTAAAGTTATCAAAATTTCCTTAAAGGAACATAGCAGTCACTTTCCTGTAACAGTTGATGTGCTTTAAATTTCCTTGTATTTTTGCTGTGAAGCCTTTCAACACTTTGAAACTACTAATATTTTGCATTGTTACCCCTGATTGCTTGTGGATAGTCACATGGATAGGTTTCTTCTCTTAGATCCTTCCTTCCCCCTCATTAGGATATTGCAGCCTGTCAGTGGTACTGATGTGGACACTAGGGCATAACAAGCTGTTAACTTGAGTAATTCTTTTGTTGCTGTTGGGTTAGGTAATAAGACAGCTAGTGTATGGTCATTGATACTTTTGAGTTGTAAAATAGAGTAGTAGCAAGACAGAGAGACCACCCTTAAGGAAAAAAAAAAAAATTAATTAATACTAAAGACCTTTTCACCTAATTTTACCTATCTGTAAGTTAGCTATTTAGTCTGACCAAGTCACCCTAGACTCCATCTGCAGTCACGAGAGAGAAGCACATCCGGCAAGAGTGACTTTGGCAAGAACTTAAGGCAAATACTTCAGACTAAACACTTCATTCTTAGCTTGTTATAATAGGCGAGGTGAATCCCACCCATTCCCCCATCTTTGTGTCAATGGATGGCACACAGAGGAAGACTTGCTATGCCAACTCATATCCACAGGTAATGCAATTAGAAGAAGAATACCTAAAATGTCTTTCTTATAGGTGAGAATTCACCAGGATATATATATAAGGCCTGAAAGGAACTTAGTTTTCCTAGTTTTTGAATTTTGAAAACATCCATACTTACATAACTTGGACAGCAAACTTTCTTACAAAGATTCTTGCTAAGAAAGCAATAGATACAAGTGTTGGTTTTTTATAGGGTACTACTTATCAAGTAATTAATAAGACTATTAAGGTATTGAGAGTCAGTCTGTAGACAATACTGTTTCATGAGAATGAAACAGTGTTTCTGTTGTCTCGATTTTTTTTACCACTATCAACTATTAGGCTTTAACATATATTTCAGTCCTACAGAGTTACAAAATGTATTTTGTGGGGTGAAAATTATCTTAGAATAAGCAACACATAGGCATGGAGGATCCCTAAAACCAGAATTGCTAAACATCCACTATATAGAGCCTGGAGTCAACAGGCATTTACTTTCACAACACAGCAAAATAACCTCACTGGTGCCATGAGACTCGCATACTCTGTATTCTCTGCCATTGGTACAACTACGGTTCTGTTCAGAACTGATTAGAAGTTGTCAATTTCTTTTATGAAATACAGCACAGACAGTTTATTTAGGTGAATTTGACAGCAGCAATGAAGTTGTAGTGTTTAAATAGCAAAGATACACTGTTGGAATGCTTCCGTACCTTGTTGCTCTTATTTTCTGGCAGAACATCAGTATTTACTTCAGTGTTACGACTCCAGAATTGTACATAGAAATGAACTGAACTAAGAAGTTGTATACAAGCTGTGGGGCTTTTTTTGCTTAGGTCTTTTACGTCATTGTTGTATTCATTTCAGAGACTGCTAGTATCAAGATGTTTACAAGAAATTATGTTCTTTAAATTTTAATGTAAACTACTTTTCTGAATCTTGACACTTGCAGAATCATTAAATGAGAAGGCAAATCTTAATCACTCAGCAGAATGAGTTATGAGAAACACTGCTGACAAAATAGTAGATGACTTTAAAATCAAATGTACTTTTAAGTAATCTCATCAATATAAATTAATTTGGAACTTTTGGGTTATTTCCCTTCTTGAAATCCATGATTGTGCTATGGTCATAGTCTGCAGATACAACCATTACTGAATCGCAGCAAATCTGCTTTGTGCCAACTTCTCATTCTCTTACAAAGCTCCTTGACAGTCAATTTAATACACTTACATGGTCCACACTCGAATTTTTTTTACTTAATAATTATTAATAATTCTCCATCTGGAAACAGCACACAAATTTGTGAATATACTTAAAGAAAACATATTATTTACTCAAAAAACTTAATTTTCCAAAGTTCCCACTAATAGTACATTTCCCCCTTAGTCTCCATTTTATTGTGGACCGTCAAGAGAGGAAAACAATGGCAGCTTTACCTCAAAAACTATTCATTTTGGAAGTCAATATAATTTTGCACCGCGACCTTTCTGTAATGACGCAGCCTTGGCTGAAGAGGTCACTCACACACAGCACGGCCAGCAGGCTGGATTTCTTCTGAGGGCCCAACCGCCCACGGGGGAGGCATAGAGCCTTTTAGCTGTTGAGCGCTGTTGAGGAGCACATAAAACAAAATCCAAGACTCACTCAGTGGTTAAGAGACTGCTGCTAACCGGGTGAGGACATGGCAAATACTTGCATGCTGTTTGGGTGAGACTCCAAAGTCCTATCTCTGAATCTTGGGGAAAGGAGAGGGGTTTTTGCCTTTAGAAGATAAGCAAGCATGCAGAAAATTTTGTAGCGGATGCTAGACTATAATAATGTTATTAGGAACTTCTAAACAGTTACAAAATATCACCTATGCGCATCACTTCCCCTTTTTATGGAGCTGAAAGGGAGTTTTATGGTATATCCTGAATATCCAGTAAGTAGGTAATGTGTTGCAGTGGAAAAAGATAAACCTATTTAAAACCACTGATGTATTGCAGAGCAAGTGAAGAATGCTTGTTGTTTATGCCACTTTCAGGAATATTTCTGAAAATATGAGTTTTATATAGTTTTAAAAAGATAGCAAAACAACAATGATACAATCCATGTTGACCATTCTCTCCTACTTTGGTAATAAAAGGAATCAAGTTTTCTAAAGCACTGTACTTAGACAACTGTTTCATTAGACTGAATTTCTGATTTGTAATACCTTTAAAAAATCTTTGGAGCATAATCATGTAAGAATTGGGAAGATTAAATACCTACAGTTTTCCAAGGAAACCGGCCAGAGGGGAAAAAGGTGTAAAAGGTATTAAAAGTTTAGTGAAAACTGCTGAATAGGTCGAAGGTAGAAATGGATATTAACGTTATTGCCAAAAAAACCCTATAGAACAGGTTGAAGAGTTACCTGGTCTGTGAGGCAAAGAGAAGGCCACTTAGCACATGTAAAACTTGCTGAACAAGAGATGCAGATAGGGGTATGAGCCAGGATTACCATGGTCTGTACACTTGCACATAGCAATAAAATCTGCAGAAATCAGGCTTCAGTTGCTCTGATTTTTCCCAGAAAAGCCAGTTTCAATAATGTAGCCACAGGAAATAATATTTTTGGAACTCTGTGTGGTGTGATAAAAGTAACAAGCAATTGAGATTTTCATTTTTTGTCTCAGCTGGGAAGAAAATAACCAGAGGCCATAGTTCCTAAAGTGATGATGAAATAACAATAGCTTAACAGTGACATGAAAAGCACTGACTAAATTGTTATTTTTGCCAGCACCCAAGAAGTTTTTCAGCCTAGTAATGAGCACAGCTGATATTTAAGCAGTATCAAGCACTGGTGGTCATGAGTTCATCCAAGTGATATACAGCAGACCAAAAGGCCTTCGAAAGAAACTACTTAGCTATTTCTGACTTTATAACATCTTATTGATTTTCTACGCATCACATCTTATTCTGGATCCTGATAATCTTTATAACTGGCTTTCTTCCCTTTTCATAACTTTTTTAGAGCTAAAGTATCCGAAGTCCTCAACCTATCCAAAGTTGAGCTAGAATCCTGCCATAACCTGCTACCATTTTTATAAGGCTAAGGAAAACAAGGTTGCAGAATCTTATTATAAGCAAAGAAACCATCAAATGTAGTGTAAGAACAAGGTATATATTGAGCGCTACGTGACTAGGAAGGCCTCTTAAATTTTAAGTTCCTTGAATGTTCATAGCTCTATCATACAGAAAGTAAAAACTGTAAGTATTATAGTTTGTGTGACAAAACTTGACCAAAGTAGCTTTGTTTTGCAAGAGTAAAATAAGTAAACTTTGACGAAGAACTTATAACTAGAATGTCTAGAGTTGAATCTCAAAAGAAAACAGTTAAATTTCAAGAACCACTACATTTCCTCAAAATTCAATGCCTAACTTACGAGTTCTACCAGCAGGAAATTGGATATCTAACAATGAAGATTTTCTCAGTGGTCAGAACTATTTTAACATTGCTGAACAACCCAGATTTGACCAAAGACCTAGCAAAGTATTGAGAAGTTTGAGAAGTTCTAGGATGTCTGTCTTCTAAAGAAGGTCTAAAGCATATAAAATGTAAGTTGAAACAGAAAATATCTCTATTACTCTCAAAACCATTGTATCAGTCAGTAGCTCTCCTTCGAAGTGCGTCAGCAGTGCAGTACTTAAAATACCCAACTTAGCATTGAGCTAGCTAAAGCAAATCCCTGTTGCAAGTGACTTGTAGCTTTTCAGCATTTCTCTCACTGCCTGAATGTTTAATTACTTTTGAGGTCTGCCCTGAGCTGTAAGCTAGAATTAAATTATTTACAGATATTCACACAGATTCTGTGGCACAACAGATATTGAAATGTTTTGTGCAAAGTATATTCTTTTCCTTCTTCAACAGCAAAATAAAAAAAAAATTAAAAAAATTTAAAAAACTTGCATACTTTCCACATAAAACATGGCAAGAGCAGGGCTTCTTTGCTTTAAGGAATCTATTTGCTCTCATTATAACCCTTTTCTTCTCTTAAGTAGTGTTTATCTAAATGTCACTGTAACAAGTACCCCAAATCCCCACCTAGAAACATTACTTGCATGTAATACAGAACTGTTCTTAGAAAAATACAGAAACAAATGCAAAGTACAACACTTAAATATATAATAAAACCCAAACTACCTTGATTTCTACAACTTCACAAAACTTACCCAGTTTTACAGCCTTTAAAAGCTTTGAAGTCTAAGAAAATGCAATAAACTATGTCTCCGCTATAGTCTTCCTATCAGGCACAGCTGCAAAGAACATTGGACATCAGATTAAGTAATGCTTAACAAAAATCTACACAGCTGGGTGGAAATCCAGATGAACAGGACAATAGTGACTGAACCACCTGGACAGCAGTTGGTAAATTTTTAAGTCTTGGGAATGTAAATAAACTACAAATGTAGTTTCTGCTTCTTTGCTAGGCTTGATTTCAGGTAAGAAAACTGGTTTAGAGGTAGCATTTAGTTTTGTTTCTTAAAGTCTCATTGTATAAATTTTGTAGTCGTAATGAAACACCAGTGCCTTGGTGGGAGATACAGGTGTCCTACTAGTTCTATAATGGCAAGGCTTTAATACTACTTATTTTTTATGAAGCATGAGTAGCTATTTATGTATATGTGTTAATGGAACATCCTTGAAAATCGTAAGTATCCTTAGTTCAAAAAAGTCTGTTTCTTGGGTGCATTCCTGACTTTTTTGTATAAGCTCTTTGATAGTTGTCTTCAGAACTGCTACTTTTTCATTTGTAAAATCTTAACTATTCAGGTTAGAGTTTAGAACTAGGTGGTTCAGGTCCTGCTTTTCAAATATTTTCATAAGCTTAAATACATACTTATGTAACTCAAGATGGAAACTTTAGTGGAGTTATTTTATGATGAACTGGTTTGAAGTATTTGTTAATTGAATTCTTGTTTGCTAGTCCAAGACAGAGGAAAGGCCCAAGAACTAAACTTGCTTCTGAACAATGTGGTGCTTAGTGTGTCTCAACAACAGACTTTACTAGACTATAAGCATTATGGTAGCTACAGTGATTGCAGAAATACTTTATAAAAGATTAAAAGAATTAGTGTGTGCTCTACATGGCAGGAGGGGGCTCTTGTGACTTGAAAGTCACAAGAACAGCATATCTATACATATATACATATAACAGCCACATCTATTATTTTTATACGGTAAAAATAAAATATTTTATTGAGGTTTAATGTGATTCTCACATAATTTCCTATATGTGTGCTTTAAAATGAAGCTCACTAGTTTTTGAGAGAGGATGGAAATAGGCAACAATTCTGTTGCAGAAACTGAAGTACTACTTTGTTTCAGAGATAGAATTGACATACAAATAGTTTATTTTTGAATTTTTGCAATTTTTATTATTGAGAATTGTCATTTGAACTTGTCAAAATTCATTACTAATACTGTAACTATAGGAAAGTGCCTCTCTTTTTTTTTTCTTTTTTTTTTTTCTTTTAACACACCCATCTCCTCATGTGTTTCCCTAGATACTCTAATAATCTTACAGCCTTATCAGAGGACTGCTTACTTTGGTCTGTGTCTAATAGCTTTTATTCAGGTATTGGTAGATTTAAGATGAAGTGACATTTTTCATTTTAACTCCAATTAATTCATATTCAGAGTATTTTACCAACCCTTAAGCACAGTAATTCTCTCATGTTTCACTTTTTTCCTTTGGTCTGTTCATCTACTGGATTTCCTGTTTATTTTGTGTATATGTGGTGGTTTTACTTCAGCTTATTACCAATGCAATATTTCACAGTAAGAAGTGATCTAAACCACTTCCCTAGTTTATACAATAGTTTGCATTCCATTGATTCACAGTGTTGTTACGTTGTTTATTAATGTTTAGAACAGTGTGACTAATTCTTTTTTATTATGCAGCCTTTTGGAAACAGGAAGTGTTTCCAGAATATTTTATATTTATTTCCTAATGGAGATAGTTTATAGAGTTAGTTGTTAAATTGCTCCCAAAAATAAACATTTTTCTCACGTTCTCTCCATAGTCTGATTGGTTTTCTTTATTGAACTCTTTTGCCCAGTAAACATACAGGAATCTGCAATAGTCTTCTACTAATCATTTCAGAGTAGAATCCCTCTAATCTGTTTTCTTACTAGTCTTCTGCAAAAAGAGAGTACTTGTTAAGAATGGAGGAAGATTCTTGTACCTAAGGAGTTCCTCCGGTCAAAAATGTTGTCTTTGCAGATTTGGATTTTTTTCTGTGTATGGAGCATTGAATATCGTCTGAAAGTATAAACAGCATGTGTAGTATTGCCGAGTGTAAATAGAAAAATGATGTTAGCTATTTTAATCTGGTAATGCATTCATTTCAGAAATCTGCTTAGCAATGATGTGTTGTCATTTAGTATTTTATTTGCATTCAAATGAAGATATAACATCTATAGATATGAAAACGGTATGTCACCATCCTCAATATTTTCCTTTCACAAAGATGTCTTTTCTTACTCCTCCTCATGTCAAGAATCTCTTCTTTCTCTTCCTTTTTTTTTTTTGTCGTCATTTACCACGCTATGTCATTCTTACGTCTTTTGTTTGTTTGCTTTCGCTAATTGGAGATAAGGCCGGGCTATCTCCAGGCATCCTGGAGTTTCAGTTCCCTTCCGAACACATCTGGAATGTAATGTTGAAAGTCACCTCAGTGACTTGTGAAACTGCTTCTTAATTCTGTTTGCCTTAGAACAGTGCTCTGGACTAGAGGGCTTTATTGGGGAAGCGAGGGTTTATACCCTAGTGCAAATGATTAAGCTATTGCAGTGACTGCCCGTAGCCATTTGTGGCCTGCAGGTTTTAGGTAGACAACATGCATCTTCCAAATCTTTTCCATTCTCCATTCATTTTGTAGCAATGAAAGTCCACACTGTTAGGATTTTCTGCATCTGGGGGAAAACATACAGTGGATTTAAGGCCTATTTAAATCATGTACCCATCTGCTTTAAAAATAGTATGGGATATCTGAGAAATGCTAGCACTGCATCAATTTTCTTAACTCATAAGTAATACTCCTTTTACCTTAGAACGACAGGGATATTGGAAAGAGGATTCTTTATTATTTGTCATCATGCTTCTTGAGAACACCATTTAGGAGACTCTTGTAGTATACAATAACCAAATGTTCTTTTTTTTGTTTTGTTTTGTTTTTTTTTGTTTGTTTGTTTGTTTTTTTGTCTAGCTTTATTGGCTAAAATCATAGAGTAAAGTATTTAAAATGGGTATCTGGAGAGCCAGGCTCTTTCCTAGGTGAAATGGTCTTTACAAAGCCCAGATTGTGATAACAGGATAATTTATGAAAATCATATAAAATAAACAGATTGCTGGAGAATTTAGACTGAGAAATCCATTGATGCTACAAAATGAATACTCAAAGATCTAAAATCAAGAACATGTGGATGTGGTTGTGGAGGGAGGATGGCTGGTAAGAACACGGACTCTTTGCTTGTTTGTTTTTTGTTAAAAGCCCCAAGGAAGATCTATAGATCCTGGGCACTGAGGTTATTCTTACATTTCATTTCTTTCTTGCCCTGTAGAATAGTTTTGACTACACAATGTATGCATTTCCTTACCTTTGTTATACAGGGTCTGTGCATCTCCAGGCCCTCTTTCTTCAGAACTATAAGTTTAGCTGAAAGTTTAAGCTGAAATACCTTCTTTAGTTGTTGTTTTAGAAATTTGCATACTTTCTTTTTGGTTTTCCATCCTGAGAATAGAAAGAATAAAGCCTGTTAGATGCATGAAGATGGGTGTTATAAGAGGGAATTGTAAAAACAATGGGATGGTTGTTGAAACTAGGACTGCACTTTCAAATTGGAATTAGGAAGAGAATTCCAGCACAGTTACATTATTTTTCCTCTATCTGTGAATGCCAATGTCTCTGCCTTGGTGTATTTCTGATTACATTACTGCAAGTTTAAAAGTATCTCAGTTCACTTTATCCTTTTGTTCTGCTCTGTCTGCCTTTCAGTGAAAAAATGCAGATCTAAAGTTCCTTGCTAATGCTCCATAAATAAATAATATATTAACAATTTCGAAAAAGACTCAAAGATTAGATGAAAATGTTATCAAAGTACATTTTAAACTGATTCTATGCTTGATAGCTAATGTGAAAAGCTTAAAAGAAAGTTAATAAAAATTACTCTTCTAAAATAAGAAAAATGGTGGTGCTATCTGCATAATGAAAAAATATGTAAAAAGAACTTGTGCCTTTTATTTACATAAGAATTGAATGAGACTTGGGTGAACTCTAAAATAACAGGGCACCACATGTCTTCAGAAAGCTCTTTCACTACACTAGCTTTGTCCATGTTAAACATTTTTAGTTTAAAAACTAACCTTAATTGAAGTAGTTTTAAAATACAGATTTTCAAAAAAAGTGGTGCTGAAGCAGGGCCAGAGGCAGTATTCCAAGAGGCTGATTTTACTTCAGGTTACAGCATTTATTTGTATATATCTTATACACTGTCTCTGGGCCTTTCCAGTATTGTGCACAGCATAAACAGCCAAAAAGTCTGACAGTGATGAAATACATTACCAATCTGCTTGTCATAGACTAATTGAAAGTACCGAAAAATTAAAATTAAATGTGAAATGTGAAAATTAAAATTAAATCTAGAGGCTAAGTAGAACAGAGGTGGGAATGAACTCTCATGTTTTAGGAGTGGGCTATTTTATTTGCACTGAAATTTGAAGAGAACTGGAGTAGTGAGGCTTTTCATAGAGAGAAGTGCTTGGAGTCAGTAATTCTGGCATCATTACTTATCAATGTGCAACAGGTATGCAGTGCTATTCCAAATCCTATTTAAAATAGGCTTAATATTCTTTGACATGTTTGCTCATTTGCCTAAAGGCAATACCACATCTTGGATTGTTTAAGTTTCTTAACGGTAATTACAGCAGTTTAATAACATTACTTAAACAGGACATACCTTTGTAAGATGCAATATGTTGCTTTATAAATATAAATTAAGTAAATATAATTATCACTTTGAAACTTGATGCTTTAAAAATTCTTTCCCAATAAAAAACTTGTCATGTATGAAATATGCTCTCTGAATGCTTTCTTGACAATGTGAAAGCTAACTTTAGAGATCTGGATGATGAAATTGAACAAATAGGACTTCTCTGCAAACATTCATAGCTGATGACTGAAAACGTTAGACCAGTTCGTGCAATTAGAGCTGACAGGACTTTTTAAGGAAGGTAGAGAAGGCTGTGAACTAAAAGCTTATAACAGAGCAAACATAGAAGAAACATTGTTAAACAGCAGTGAATATTGAGCTTATTTTATTAGTTCTAAAACCCACCTGGAAAGTGAGTTCTTTCTAACAAGTGTTACAGTTTGATATGGCTCTCTTAAGTGGACTGTAAACATGGATCATTTAATAGGCCATGGGCTTGCCCTTTAAAACCATACAAAGGTAAAGAAAGCAGTAAGAAATTCCCTTGCCCGCCTACTCCCTGTCACATATGAAAATAAGAGAGTAAGTCCTTCCCATAGTATCTGTATTTCCCTCCCTGAGTACAGAGATGTAAAGAAAGCAGGCAAGTTAAGGAATTAGCAGTGCTTTATTTTTATAACTTGCACAATTGTGCTCACATTTTTGAGATAGGTGTGCAACAGCAGCAAATAGACCTGTTATTTCTGCGAACTCCCTGAAAATCTGCCCTTCAGTGAAACTCATCCCTCTGATTAATAGTGAGGCTCGTAGAAAGAAAGAAATTAATGGAAATTCTGGGTAACTTTAGGGTATGTGGAAGAGGTGTTCAAAGGACATAATGACAAAAACAGCCTGTTGTTCCTCCTTTAGGCAGAACTTCACAAAACCTCTGCAGGTGCATTATATGGAGAACAGCTATTTTGTTTATAT
The DNA here is from genome assembly GCA_002844005.1 of Limosa lapponica baueri. Classification (NCBI taxonomy): domain Eukaryota; kingdom Metazoa; phylum Chordata; class Aves; order Charadriiformes; family Scolopacidae; genus Limosa; species Limosa lapponica. The sequence continues at coordinate 780,957 of KZ505801.1, read as the reverse complement.
CCAAGGCATTATAATAGTGTTTTGCCATGTTACTTATTCACAAAACATCCTATGTTGTCATAAGTTCTCACATTCCATATGCTTTAGGAAAAAAGTTAAGATTAAAAGATAAACTTTTTTTTACGCTTTCGGATATTGAAAAATGATCAACAGTTATGTAGTGAGGAGATAGCATTCCTTTTAAGACAGCAAAATGAACAGAATTTGGAAGTTTAGCTTTGCACAGAATAAACCTTCACTGTGGTGTTATCCCTGTAGACACTTAAGTGTTTTTTAGCTTTTGTCGTCTAAAAAACTTTTACATATATTAATGTAAGAAATGGTCTTAATTGCTTTTTTGTGTCCCTATCGGTTTCCTTGTCTGAGGCAACTCACAAAAGGAGAACTGATCAATAGGAATAGTGAAAAATTGCAAACAACTGAAGGAGTAAGGAGCTTGCTTAAGCGTTGAAAACTTGAATCAATATCCATATTACATGTTTCTGTAAATCAGGAAATGAGCAGACTTCGTAAATATACACCTAGGTAATCTGGGTAGAGAAGAGATGCTATTTTATGAAATAAATCAGGAGGAATAATTCAACTAGATAATTTCACCTGTATATACAAAGATACCTTTAAGTTGCAGCAGGGGAAAATGCCTGTATATAAGTATCTTATCTGATGTACTGAAGTACTGCATGTAAAAGTGCTTATTATAGACAGACTCCAAGAACCTTATTTTCCTTAACTAATAAGCTACAGTTAGTGTGATGCTACTCAGCATAGATGAACACGCAACTCAAGATTAGGAGTAGTGTGAACTCGAATAGGTCAGGCTTCCTGTGGAAAAGGGTAATAAGTTAAAATGCTTGGGTTTGGAGGTAATTTGCAGGTAAGATCACTCCTAAAACACTAGGTTATTTTCAGCTACCTGCAGGTCAACGCAAGTAGAGGACTGAAATTTTTCTGCAACAAGTCTGTTACGAAGACATGTTTCTTTTAGTCTAACATGCCTCTTCAAATCAAAGTGATTCATTGTTCCTTCTTATTAATGATATATTCTTGCAGTGTGTTGCATTAATGTTATAAAAATAATTAAGGCTTTGCCTTTATCTGAGCAATTTAGTGCTTTATAAACAGCTTGTATAATATGTGAACAACTTTTGTTTATCTCCTCTTATTTGATAAGGTTGTGCTTTTCAGGTGGCCAAAGGATAAAGATTAGACAAATAGAATCCATCTCTCATTTATGGTACAACTGACAGGTACCCATAGCTAATTAGGAATTCTTTTAATATCACAGAAAATGTGGCCATGAAGATAACACATGGCCCAACAATAAATCATTGCTTATGGGAAGACTACTTAAATATTTGCCTTGTGGGTAGCTGAGGCATGTATTTAACTGAACTAACATGAACTGGGGGCCTCCTACTCCTACAGGCTAGTCTTGACAATTGCAAGTTGATAACAAGCTTCATAGAAGACTGTTTAACATTTGCCCACAATCTAGCATCCTTAGCATTTTGCTTTTCCACTGTCTGTTTTTCCCAGTGACATATTAGTAAAATGGATAAAATATTAATACACTGATAATTAGGGGCCAGGTACAGCATCAGATGCTGTCAGAATCTATTATCCTTGTATATGCTTTCCAGATAGCTGATTCTGAAGGGGAGGGTGGGTCTCTTCGGTCAAGTGTGTCCCTGTGTGTTATGACAGCTTTGCTTTTAAGAGGGGGGGGAAAAAAAAAAACAACCCCACCCTAAAAACCTAGGAGTTGAAGCACACTTCATGCAGGAAAACAAGCTGTATTCAGATAAACTTTTCCACGGGTGCTGAGTGCAATACTCACACAGTTTCCTCCTGGGACTAAGATAGCAAAGTGCAACCCGGTTCAACAAAAATATAAATTCTCTGTTGATTAGTTTAACAGGTACATTCACTTAACTAAAATGGGGCCAGTTACAATGCAATGACATTCTCTCAAATATCTGCAAAATGAATAAAGAAAATTCTTGTTCTCTCTTTTGTATGTAGGCATGTATTCCTATGCATTGACAAGTTGGAGAATATTGCAAAAATAGATATTGTGTTATCAGTCAGGTAAATAAATGCTTTCAGTGTTTAAGACAAGCAACCATCGTGTGATATGTAGAAGGAAGAAAAGGGTTTTTTTGTTTGTTCTTTGTTTTTTAAGGTAGAATTGCTTGCTCGTTGCTACTTATTGCTCCAGTTAGATATTCTACATGCCTATGTTGGACTGTGAAGGCCATGAGTGGGCACAGTGATATTATTTGTAATATCATACTTAAGCCCACACATGAAGTAGAAACATGGATTTCTTAATGACAATTATCCATAAAGCTTGAATGTGAACTGACTTAGTTTCCACCTTATTCGCTAAACAAAACCCAAGTTATTTAAACAAAGATGATGTGTAAGTGAATTGACATGCTTATTTTCAGCTTAAGTGCAGTTCTGGATATAAAGAAGTAATGCAAGATGCATATTTTGAGTTATGTAAACTAACTTTTATAAATTTTAAAGTGTTTGAGGGTGAATTTCTGTTATTGTCCAGAATAGGCTGGTTAAAAAGTATGCTGGCTTAGAATTCTTATTCCGGTACCAGGTGTCCCACTTAGTAGAAGGTGAAGCTCATCAAAACTTTTTCTGATTTGCTCCCTTCTTCCTGGAAATGTGTTTCTCTGCTAGTTCTGAATGTAAATACTTGCTGAACCAATCAGTTCAGAAAATAACAGGAATGAAATTATGTAGATAATTGACAAATTCAATGTAAAGTATAAAAGTGGCTTTTCATTTTTCCTATTCTTAATATATAAAATCAGCTGCTTCTGTTAAATACCTATTGGCAAAATGCATTCTTGGTTCCAATTAGATCCCTTCACTCAGAATTTTCTACTTTTTAAACCGTAAAGACTTACATTAAGGCAACTGACATAGCTATTTATCAAGTGGCCTGTTTACAAGCAGAGTAAACCAAACCCTTTTAAAACCTGCAGTGATCAACTGATAGGTACCTCAAGCAGATAAACAAAAGTTAGTTAGTGTTTTAGTGTTTTTAAAAATGGCCAAATAAGTCTTCCAGGAAAGTTTTTCTGCAGAATTGAAGTTATTTATAAAAAGTGGGGAAATAGACCTTTTTTTTTTTTTGTTAAGGGCCTGCCTTAATTCTCAACGACTAATCCATAGAAAATTTCATTCTCACGGGTGCTGCATGGAGAGTCCTCAGAAAGTGAATTCCATGATAATCAATGAATGGGATTTATGAGATGAGAAATCTAATTTCGACTCTATGTATAATATAACATAGTTGAAGATCAGTATAATATTCCAAACTGACTTTAAAAAAAATGAGGAAATTATCTCAATTTCTGTTTCTGAATTTTAACAGCTTTCTTAATTAAATATGTATTTTTGTGTCTCCCAAACTGTGATTATACTTAACAAGTAATCGGTGAAGCAAATTTGGAAAGGAAAAAACTCAAAGGGGAATTCTCTGTATTGGATAGTTTCCCCAAGAATGCTTGTGAATCACTTCTGCCAGAAGGAGATCTGCAGATGTTAATTTAGGGAGAGCTTTAATCATAGTTAAGAAGCAGGACAACACAATTCAAAGTAGAATGCTGAACTTAATTTTTTTAGTGTGTCTTTCCTATATACTGCAGAGAGCATTTGTATGTTACAGACCTTATTACTAATTAATATCGATATTGACTGGATCTAAAGACTTCAATCCTTTGCCCCTTAGGACAGTAGAGGTGGACAACTTAATTCTCAATTAATGATGATTTGCTTGAGATGTTGGTACAGTGAGTCTCTTGTACAGTGAAGAATAAGGGAAAACACTTGTAGCCTTACAAAGGTAAAGTACTGTATGTTTACTGTATGTTTTCTGCCTTTTCTGCATTGCCGCTGGTGAGGGCTTTCAAGTTTAATTAGGGAGGGTTGGGACAGAAGGAGAGTTCATTCTCTCTGAGCTTCCTCAGGCTTGCCATATGGCCAGAAGGAATCTATAAAAGCGTGTTTTCCACAAAACCCATGAGAGGTAATTTTGGGGGACTTCACCTATAAAGGAAGTAGGTGGAGATGGTGATTTGCAGTTAACTGGGGAATTGTTACAGATGCCAGGCATTGCAATTCTAGAACATGCTACTGACTGCAAATTCAGAGGCTGATGATTCAGAGTTTCAGCCTAGAATTAGTGTTTATTCTCAGAGGATTTCTATACTCACTGACTAAAGCCCCCACTTTAAAAAAAAAAAAAAAAAAACACCACCAGAAACCTAACTAAAATACACCCTAAATGAGATTAATTTAGTCTCATGTTGGATGGAGCACACACCACTGTTGCTGTAATCCCGGTAAGTGGCAACCTGAAAATCGGGTGCACGTAACCTTATGTAGTATGATATTACAGCCGAAGTCACTCCAGACCCCAGGACTGGCACAAACCCCACGGCAAATTCCCACATAAACTGATGCAGAAACTGGCTTTCAATGAAGTCCTTCCATAGTTTTGTAGTTACAGCAGGCCCCACTATATTGTGTTCCTTCACAGCTTTTGTTCTCATAAGGACTGTTCTTCAGGTGTATGACATGAGGACAGAAATTACATGCTTTGGATTGAGAAGGAAGATGAAATATTAACGTTTCCCTTGCTTGATGGTGTTGGATAGGTAACATTTAGGTAGCCTTTAACTGAAGGTAGTCATCATGATTCAAAGCAGACTGTCTTACTCTTCCTCCTGCCTATTTGAAAGGTGGCTCTGCTACATCAGCCTTCAGCACAAGGTTGGGCTGCATTTCAATACTTTGCATTTTAAACACAGACTGAATTCATTAATTATTTCTTCAATTAACCATATAGTCTGCTCTGCTGTTTTTAGTGTTGTGCGGTTTGACTGACTAAAAGACACTGTATGTATTTGTATGTGCTTCTATTGTAGGTGTGGATATTCTCATTGATATTATGTATTTTAAGGCTGCTACATTATGTAATGTCTACATAGTTCAAACTGCAACAAAAATGTGGCATGTACCTCTATGGCCATGTTGATCCCAAGGAGGATCCTGGTTTGCTGCACTATTATTTATTCATGGTATGACAACGGTTCACTTTTCTCTCATTCTGGCATTCTCAAAGATTAACTTGCTCACCTGTAACTTAAAACTGCTTCCTAAATAAGGAACAGGAAAGGAGTTAAATGTTGACATGAAAGGGGACAGTGCTGTCCCAGTATCTCTACATTGAGTATGTGTAATGCTATCCGTAACTTTTCTGCTTCCAGAAAGGGCATTGTTGTCTATTATATGCAAATTTAAACTTTAGACCCTTTGGAAAATGAAACACTGCATATTGTAATAACCTCTCAGTTTAGAAAGAATTTGCATGGCGTTTTGTTTTTAATTCATGAGCAATTCTGTGGGGTTTAGGGTGCAAATGAAAATTTTAACTTCAACAAATGGAGTTCTTCAGGAACTTGGAAATTTGCTACTTAAGTCCAGTTTGCTGTCTGTCTGTGTTGTACAAATGTGTGGTTAATACAATTCAATGCTCTGCAGGGGACAGAGCAAAGAGAATAGCCAGGAGAATATTATTTTGCAGTCCTTTGGTTCCTCCCACCCCTTTACTTAATTTCATAAAAAGCTCCAATTTGATATTTCAGGTAACCTTTGGAAAAGTATCTATTCCTCAACTTTTTGTGAAAAAGGGAGTGTGAAAGTTAGGTTGACGGGGGATATTAGCTCTAGTCATGTATTTTTATATTGTTGATAATCAAATGAGCATTGATGATAGTTGATACATGTTGATAGTAAAATGGACATTGTCTAACAGTGGATTAATATTTAAGTTATAGAACGAATATCCAAAGCCACAGGGGATCACACACTAAGAAATGGGAAACCATTTACAAAAACACACTTGCTGAAAACCTTCTTTGTATTCTTTGATTCCCTTTTTTTGTCTTGATTATCTTAAAGAGGAAATCTTTTAATCTAAAAGGTTAATTTTTCTCCTAGAGCAAGTTACTCAGTCTAGACTACTGGCTCTCCATTTTCAAGTGAGAGGAAGACAATTTTAATCTTTATGAAAACAAATTTCAACTCTTTTAGGAAAGGTGCATGTTCAGATAATTTTTGTAGTACGTGGTATGAATCTCCTATGAACTTCAGTGAAGTCTGTTTTCGAACTGAAACATGTTGCCTGGCACATCTATTCTTGACTTTGGTTTGTACAGTACGTTGCCAATTCCCCTTATTCTGCACTAGCAATGACACTAGCAGTTGCAGAAATCTCAGTTGACCTAAACATTTTCCTTTTTTTAAAAAGATATAATCTTAAAATTTACAGCAGGGATTATTACAACCTGAAACCTGACTCAGTGTTGTGATAAGGTTTATACACCTAAAAGAAGCATGAGGCAAACAAAAGCATAGTAGTCTAGATAGAGAAGTCCTCACTTGAATTTTAGTTCTATTTGCGCCCAGTTTACATGGTGGTCTATTCAGATTGCTCTTGCAGCTAGCACGAGTGTTTGAGAGACAAGCTGGAAGCAAAAAATATTATTCTGGAAATAGCCTCATTGCCTTTTGCTGCCTTAAGAAGTGCAGGACTATTTCTAAAGTACTTAAATGAGAATAATGTATCTATCTTACCGCAATTCAAAGTGAAATGTCTGCTTTTAATATTTACTGAAATTTGCATAGTGGTAGCTGGCAACACTGTAGCTGTGCTTTTGGCAGCTTATCTGTGTGTTCCTATGAAGAGTACTGCAATAGCTTCCTTAGATAAGGAATGTCAGGGGTGAAATAAGCAACTTTTGATTCCTTAGAAAGGCTCTCTTAGCACACCTAATAAAGATCCTTGGAATGCAAATGTCTGACAGTGGGAGACATGAGGAACCACCGACCTTGTGCATGGATCTTCCCATATATGCCTAAGGCATTCTGTGAATTGGCAGCACAAGAAAACTGTGGACATGCAAACACGCTATTTATGGGTGAAATGAAAAGAACTGAAGAAACAGCCACTGCTTAGGAATGCTAGAGAGAGGCCTTAGGCACTGGCCTTACTGGAATTTTTTTTTTGCTAGTTCAATCTGGTTTTGACATCTCTTCAAGAACTCCCACTGTTGTAGACAAAAATCTGAATCTTATCTCCTGCTCGTAAGTGATGAAACTGAGGTGCAGAGCTTCCCGGGAGCAGGTTTAGAAAATACCACATTCTGACTGCCTTTTGCGCCAACCACACACAACAGAAATGTCCTTTACTTATTTTTACTAATTTAACTGCAGGTAGAACATTGTAGGGAAGATTGACGACCATCACATACAACAGAACAGATGAAGATCTTAGTGTTTTATTGTATACTTTTTGTGTGTGCGTGTGTAAGAACAGTTAAAATAGTATCTGTGCCTATGCTCTTTTCACTTTTCTTAAAACCTGTATTTCAAGAAACAGCAATTTTATTTCACAAAAGGGCAAGTTTCTCTTTGAGAAATCAAGTGACTTCATAACCCTTTACGTCTGTCTACCAAGCATCTTCATCTCTCCCTACTTTTCCCTTTAGGTATTCACAAAGTTTTCTCTTTCGCTGTATAAGACAGTCCCATTCATGCATAACATCCAGAATCTAATTATAAGATTATTTTTTTTCCTCAGATTCAATCTGATTTTCAAATATAGCTTGGAGATCAAATCAGGCTGTGGAAACTTAGCTGCTAGAGTGTCAGTTAGACCAGGGAAGTTCCTCAGTGTGTCCCCAGGTATTTTACCAAGATGGTTATTCTTCTTCCACTAGAATACAGTTAGGAGTTTTGACTAGTTCTATCTCTTCTTTAGCCTCTTGAAGATTTTTTCTTTTTTCTTTTTTTTTTTTTTTTTTTTTTTTTTTTTTAACTGCCTCAGCTGAGCTAGTACATTTAGTTGCATCTAAATTAGGCTGTACTCCACTTGTGTAGAGTGATGCTGATTTTTCTTGTCTTGCCACAAGTAGAACATGTCTGCCCTCAATTTAAAATTCTTAGTACATGAAATGTAGTCATATTGCTGTTCTGTTGTTCTTTAGAGTAACTCTTTCTTTTTATTGCTAATTAATTCTTCTATCTTTGAATTCTTTCTTGCGTACTGTTTGGTGAACAGTGAGCAGGGAATCGCTTCATACTTACCATTTTATTTTTGTCTTCCCTAGTATATTGGATCTGTTTTCTTGTTTGCTCATTTATACTTATGGAACAGTACAAACACTATTTCTTAGTGCTTTTTTTTTTCCTGTACTCAAAATTGAAACCATCTTAGTTATATAATCGCACTCAAAATCGTTGGTCATGTAGGAAGTATCTAAGAAAAGATTCTTTGAACAAAAGGTATTTTCCCTCATTGTTCATCAAAAACTGAAGACTAAATCCATGACTGAATTAAAAATCAGTAAAATTGAAAAGATTCAAGGGGGCATTAAGAATGGAAGCATCAAAAACTTGAATATTTGATATTAAATCTCAAAGATACTGGAGTTTGGGGGCTGGGTTTTTTTTTTAACCCTATTCCATTACCCGTTCCGTGTGTATTTGGTTCATCTCTAAGATGGAAACGTGGCATTGAACTTTTCATTCAACTCCTGAAAAGTGTAATGATATTTCTTAATATTTCTTAATACCTGTTATCTGAACTAGAAGGGATTTCAGTGGCAAGTTAACACAGATGTAATAGTTGATATAAAAGAATTATTTGCACCTTTGTTTAGGAGTGGCAGTGGAGTTTCTTTGTTTTCTTTGTCGGTTTCTTTGTTTTGCAGTGAATCAAGGGTTAGCATAATATTCTCAGGAGGAAGGCACATGACTGTCAATCTAATGGTGTTTCACTCATGGTACCGTAAAGAACCCTTACTTTTCCTTACTTTAATAAAAATTTTAGAAAAACAACAACAATGGGGGCAAGTTGCATGACATGTTGAAGATTACTGAAACATACTTGCTGGAAATTAAAATTTAGGAATAGTGCTTCACATACTTGGACATATTCCTCCTAAATTTTGAGAAGATCCTATTTGTTCAGTTCAAAGACTAGATGGTTTTTAAAAGTTTTTAATTATTCATTCTTCACATTTATTGCAGTGAACTTAGGTTTCATATTGTACTTAGCATATCACTAATAGAATTTTAGGCATTATGCCTGCAAAACAAAACATATGAAAACTGCAAATAAGATTGTAATCTATTTGAAGTCCTATGAGGCAGTTTAAAGAACTACTGTGTTTAAAAAAAAAAAAAAAAGTAAAAATTAACAGAACTGTCTAAACACACAGTATCAAATGTACAATCTGGCATATTTCATCTTTACTCCTCAAAAGACCTTGTATTGTGGGTGAAAGGGAAAGGGAGGAGGAGAACTGCTGGGACTTCTAAAATATTGCAGGCATCTGGTATTCTTCTAAAATTAAACTTCCTTGCATAAGCTGAAGCAGGACAGCTTCAGGTACAAGATCAGTTAAATCAGTTGCTCTGTTGGGTTTATTTAGTGAATCCTGTAGAATAAAACTGAACCTTTTCTTGGCTTGCTGAAGAATGGAATGCCAAAATCTTTCAGATTGACCATTAGGCTGCAGGGAGATTCATTTCTGACAGATGCAGTCTTTCTACGTAATAGGTCTGGGAACGTTTTAAATTATTCTTAATGTTACTAGTTTGGCAGGGGTGACAAGCAGGGGGAGGTGGGAACACTGTTTTAGTCCAGCCTGTAATGCAAGCACTTGTATTAGAGTTTTCACTTAGACTCAAGGTCCTGAATAAATAAAAAGGCACAATATGTAAAAAAGGACTCCATTCCAAAGGAATTTGTTTAAAGCTGATGATAACTCTGTAGTTGTATTTTGAAATTGCTTGTAAGTGTCCAGTTCTCATTTGTTAGTTAACTGAAACAAGAGGAGGTTGCACGCTAAGATGATTTTGAAGCAAATCTCTGTTTAGTGAGAGTAAGCCAGAGACATGAAGGCTTCAGTGCTCTAAAATTTTGTTCATATTTCTAAGCTTCTAGAAAGCAAGCATATCGCACAACCAGTTCCAATCTCAAAATACCCTCTACCATAAAGGCAGTGCAGTAAACAGAAACTAGGAGACTGATTTCAAGAGTCTGACAGATTAATGTACTTTCCACTTAGTTCTAAAGGCTTAAACCCTTGTATTGAAACGCGGTCATCAGTGAGAGATATCTGAGAGGCAGAACAAGTTAGTGGACAGAAAAGAGCTTGGCTTTCTATCTGATGTAACCATGTTGCAGAACTACAGAACTCTGCAGTACAACAGACCTCATGAGGTCATTTGGTGGCTCACTCCTCACAGAGCACAAGGATAACCCAAGATTCAAGCAAGGCAAATCTCAGTCAGGAATGTAAGCTCAAGGCATAGTTGAATGGATAGAGCTTGGTGCAAGCTACAAATATGATGATGATTATTACTATTTCCCCTAATCTTGTGGGAGTTTTGCAGTTTTTACTGGACTTGAGTTATACCGCATTTTTGTAGCTCCACTGCACCCCAACTATAGCCAGCTCTCATCTGTGGTATAGAATTTCATGAAGTTACTCAGTTGTAGATAATGACTGTACTTAGCTGTGGTGGTTGCAACCAGAGCATCATGTTCCATTCCACAGCTACCATTACAGCCCAGAACTCCTGACTCCTTTATTCTGCTCTTTGTTAGCAAATACGCGTGTACCTGTTGAAATCTGCTCCACACATACAAACAGATATTGATTCTGAAAAGATGATAGTATACGGTGGTTTCACAACACATACAAACCCCTTTACTGGCTACATGATGATCAAAAACTGCATCTTTTCCAGGAAGACATATTATACCTGCACTGTGTAACTTCAGTAAGGCCAGCAAGTTCTCTAGAGATTCTCTTACCCTGTTTTGAAAACAGAACTGTGCTTTTTTTGTTAATTTTTTTGTTGCTTTTCTGCAGAAATCAGTAGAGGAACTTGAAGTGAGAAAAACAAATGGCAAGTAATTGCTGCAAGTTTTTTAAATGTATCTGAATGGTTTTTCTTACTTGTATGTGATTATATTATTTCTATAAATAGAGCTTCTGGTATGTCTATTTTGGGCTGAGAAAAATAAAACTATTCTTTCACCTAATATTTGAACCCCTTTCACTTTTCTAATTTTATGCTTCATGAAACGTTATAGCCTGAGAACGCTTTGAGGGTAGTCATCATAGATCTAACAGAATACTTTTGATTTTTATCACAGCATGAAGGCAAAGTGAAGAAATGCTGAGATTCAATGATGGTTTTTTTCAGAGTAGCTACTTAAAAATACCAATGGAAAAAATGTCGACCTGTGTTAGGGCCAAATATTGGCTAGAAAGGAAGTATTTTGATTACATTGTAATAGTATGAAATATAGCCTAGATAATGAAAGGCAAAAGGATATGGCTTCTTACTATATAATCTTTCTGGCCATCAGCCAGAGCAGGAAGTTTTCTCTGGGAGAGTGAAGGTATCAAGTAACTTGAAAAGTAATATATTTTTAGAGACACTAGCTTCATTTCACACTGCTTTCTAGAATTAGATTGTCACCTTAGAGAACAGACTTCTTGTTTGAATAGCAGTCTGCAGTCTAACTTTTTTTACTGTATTTATTTAAAGTGTATTTTTATTGGATGGGGAGAGAGGGGAAAAACTACAGAATACCATTGTTTTAGGAAGGACCTTTATTACTACTGAACAATAGTATACTGGAATATGTACTAGAGAACAGCATATGCTATTCAAGACTCTGTAGTACAAACACGTCACATAAAGCCAAAACTAAAATAACATATTTACAGTATTTCACTTAACGGAACTGACTCTTGGCACAGTCACTGTCAATAATAAATCCTGAAAAGTGCAGTGATGGGTCCTGCAATTATCTTCTGCTTCTGTTTGTTGTATCGAGTAAGCTTGTTCATTTTTTTCTTAATTCTTTGTGCAGAGACTATTGTACGCATCTATATAGCACTGGGAGGGTAGCAAGGGAGGAGAAGGCTCTAGATGGTTGGAGGGATTTTAAATCGTTTCAACCTTGACGGGATTTGGGTTACTTATGGACTTTTAAAAGAACTGTTATTTATTGCACAGAAAAAGGTGTGCTACTGAAATTTGAACAGTGAATATGGTTTTGCTCAAGACAATTGCAAATTGTTGACCACCATTCTACTTGTGGTGGCAAAACTATCACAATGTGTTATTCTGTACTAAATAACTTCTATTTCAGAAAGCGCACTTCAGTTTATAACACTTTTAAAATGTCACTATCTGTATTACATTTACCATATGAATTGTGACAGTGATACTTCTTGTCTAAGTGACCGATTCAACAATCACAATATTCACATAACTTAAAAAGGCACCAGTAGGATCCAGTAGGATGGGGGGAATTAAGACTCAGAACCACAACCATTGTCTTCCATCAAGGCACTCTTATCCCATCTCTTGCTGGAGCAGGATGGATGTTGCAACAGAAGATGTCACTGGAGGGAATGTGGGATTCCTTCTTTTTGCCAGTCCCATGCAGAAATTCTACCATGGAGAGCATGGGAGAATCAGCATCAGTCACGTTAGTTTGCATGCTTACTGGTTCATGATGCCAGATACTGTAATGACATCATATCGTAAATTATTTCTTTGGGGGCATCCACACCTCCCTTAATTGTTTCTATCCTTTGAAGACCTGCTGACTACGGCTGCTTTATCCCTTAACTTCCAAAGTCCAAACCAATTAAAAGGTTCTGGGAAGGATTTTGTGACAGCTAAGGGTGTGGGATTTTTATTTTTTTCTTTTTAAGAGAGGAATGAGCAGAAAATTAGATGCTTAGTTTGCCTGAATTAAAAGAAAATGCTGCCCAGTAATATATGTATTATCCTGCCAGTTCTTTAGGGCATATTTTGAAATTTGATATAGGGCAACCTTTGTGCTAGAGATGTGCCTTTTGCCGCTCCTATGAAAATCCACCCAGAGCTGGCCAAGTTGCAACCTGCAGTTCTTCCTGGGTTTATATGTGGTTCCATGATTGAGGAATTTTGCCCTAAAGCAAAGATTGTGTTTGCACTGGCTGTGTTCTTCTCTGAAACACAGTCCGAGCAGCCTAAAGCCTTTGCAGGCTGGCAGACTTCTATGCGCTCCAATAGGCTAAAGAGACTGAGGCAGCGTGAAGAGAAGCTTTGGTCAGGAGTGTAGGGGGTGCACTTAGGATCAGCATTGATTGGCCAAAGAGGCCGCTACTGGGAGCTGTGAACCAACTGGGAGCTGATCAGAAGAAAGGCCTTGAGAACTAGAGGAGGTGGGAAAGACGCAGTGCCTGAATAAGGAGGCTGGAACTGTGATCTGGTAGGGATAGATGTAAGGATATGGAACACAAAGAAAAATAAAGGAGAGGTCAGGGTAACAACAGGCCTGTGGTAAGAAATCTGAAGAATATGTATTAGGGCTGCAAAGACAAAAAGCTATAGATGGAGAAGGGATGGGACCAGGATGGGCGAGGACAATACTGGATATTTAGTAAGTCAGAAGTTCTCATGGTAGACCTAAGCGGTTCTGATGCAATGCCATACCTTTCTGTGAGGCTGTATGATAGAACATACCTTGTTTGCTTGTTCTAAGAAATGTAAAAATACTTTCAATTATAAAGAATTATTGAAGTTATAAAGTCAAGGACTCAAAATGTAGAAAGCAAAGTTGCACTTACACAGTACACAACAGTATGTAATTATGTAATCGTGTTTCCCTCCCACCACCCCATCTTATTCATGACATGAGGGGTGCAATCAAGAAAGGGCTTTTGTAGGATTCGTATTCTTGCTGAAGCACAATATTAAATGAATACTGAAAATTAAGCATGTTATTCAAGGTACTGAAGTCAGTGTTTTCAGCTACAACTGAAAGTAATAGAAATGCTACTTCAAATACATTATGCATTATGTATTCTCTGAAAAAACAGCTCCTATATATTCCAGAGTGTATTTTGCAATCTCATTTGCAAAGCAATGATAACGCCTTTTATCTCACAGTGTTAATTCTGCAAAGAAGTTGCTTATGAAGTATTCATGTGGAAGGAAATAAAAAAAGGCTATAAGATACTAATAATTGTCTTAAAAGAAGGTAGGTATTGTGTAGGAAAGAAGTACAAGTGTTGTTTGATCAAGTCAAGGCTATGGAAGCAATGGACAGGAATGGGCATGGATATATCAAGATGAGGACAAATGGAGGGAGAAGGGTCCCTTTCAGCCTCTCATATCTTCACTCTTGCCCTTCTTGTGTCATTAGCAAGTGTTGGTGAAACCTGGTAACAAACAGTCCCCTCATTTTTTCTCCCAAACAGCAATATCTGCTCAGTGAATTCTCCTAAGAATAGGTGTTCGCTACTTGGCTTTTCCTAACATCTGAGTGCTTAACTTCTTTGCAATGCTTTTTAACATACTAGGCTTGTATGTAATGTCTTTTCTTTCCAAATATAATACTGAAAACTCAGACCCCTCAATCATTATTCATGAGATGCATAAAGTCAGCTTGTTAGACATACAGCTGCTCCAGCTGACTTTAAAAAAAAAAAAGTCATAAATTGTAAAATTATTTGAAAATTATTATTTAACCTGTGGGTTGAAGTGATTAAAATACTCAACAAATTCTTCGTACCCTTTGAAAAACATGAGAAGTCACTCTTCCAAATCTGCCAAAAAGCAAGACTAACAAAGATGATATTCAAATAAAAATTTCTGTTAAATGAGTGGTTGCAAGGCATGAGTTTGACATTCTTCAAGCACATAAAAACTATCGGTTTATCTGTGGGGAGTACTTTATCAGCACATTTTATTAAAACAATAACCATTCTTATCAACCAGAACCAGGTTCAGTCCTGTTAATGAGATGAATTGGCAATGACTTCTGTCTACATAGCAACCAGCAAATATTGTTCCAGTGGTCTGGAGTGGCCAATGAGAGGCAGGGCATGTTGGGGCAGCTTTGCTCACACCAATAGCACCACACTGCGATTCCTCCTCCTGACAACCCCCTCCCCATTTCACTGACGTGAACCTTTTTAGAGTATGATCTCATCTGCAAATTGTAAATACTTGGCACTTTTATGACAGGAAAGTATTACAAAGTGCTGAGGCTTGCTTCGTGAAGAATCTAGGTAGGAAGCACTTTTAGTTTTCTTTTTTTATTGACTTACACATATTTACAAAATAAATGTACTCTTAATTATGCTAACTTATAATTTCAGTAAGAATTCATGGGTGCAGTATTTAGCATTTTATTTAAAGTCCTCACTGTCTTTAGGGCCTCTTAGTGGAACTGTACTCAGCTGCCTTTTATTGTTCATAAACAAGCAGTGACTGGAGAAAAAAACCAAAACCTCTTCACTATACTTGTTTATAAGCTTTTGACATCTGTCAACTAATAACGCCTCTTTTAGTTCTTCATTTTGTTGCTAAAGTGTCTTTACTTCACTCTGGATAGAAGAATAAACCATGAAATATTATATTGCCTTGTTTTCCTTTTACATTTTCTTAATATAGAATATACTTATTATTATAAAATATTCTAAGAGCATCCGAAGGATGAGCCATACAAATCTAAGTCAGAAATTGTTTGGAATGTTAAACATGGAGGGGTTTTATAGGTGTCTTTCTTGTTTAATGCTGTTTTCTATGTAAATTTCTCCTATGGACACTTCCCTCTTCAGTTTAAACTTGGTATGATATATTTTGAGTAAATGTTGTAATATGTGTGTGTTCCACTAGTGAGTATGATAAAGAATAATCTAATTTTTGCATACATATTAAGGAATCTAGATTTTAACTGCTCATTAACCATAAATATTAGATGAAAATGCGTCTATAGCAATGCGAAGAAAACAGAGAGAGAGGGCTTTGAGACCAATAGGGAAAATGCTACCTTTTCTTTTAATTTAATTTTGCTTTTAGGAATAGGGTCATCTTAGGTTTTAGAGATAGTGTTTCTGCCTTACAGAGACAGGTGAGATGACAGTATATGTGTCAATAATAATAACAAGTGTCCAAAAATAGCAAATGTCCAAAAGTAGTGTTTCTTCCTACACTAAAGTGAAATTTCAAGTAAAGCTATTTTGAATCTAAAGAGCTACTTAAAGTTTAATTTTTTTAAGCATTCAGTGTAGCTGTCTGAATGAAACAAAAGATGCTACTTTTCATAGGGCTTGGTATTGGGGCCTGTTCTGTGTAATATCTTTGTCAACGATCTAGACGAGGGGATCGTGTGCACCCTCAGTAAGTTTGCAGATGACACCAAGTTGGGTGGGAGTGTTGATCTGCTTGAGGGTGGGAAGGGTCTACAGAGGGATCTGGACAGGCTGGATCAATGGGTAGATGATCTGAAAGGTTCCTTCCGACCTTGGCAATTCTATGATTCTAGGATTCTATATACAGATTAAAACCAGCAGGACCATCTTTTGAAAAGTTGTAGACTGTAGACTACTTTGAACTAATGTTGTGGAGGTATATTTTATCAGATCTCCTATTGTGGAGTCAGAAAGAACAGTTGCTTAAGTATGCAGTGTTCATACAGAAATTATTGTTTATACAAATTGTTGCTATAAAATCATTATTATGTCATAAACTGCTGCATTGTATATAGAGTATGTTCATGTTCTGATTCCTGCTGATCGTGCAGATTTCATAATGATTTCAGTACGTCACTTAAAACGTTATCTGCTAACTTCATCTGAAGACCAGAAAGGTCAGTGATATAATGTTTTCTGCACGTGGTCCTTAAAGGTAAGCTGCAAAGTTTAATTTAAAATTGGATGAGATCCAAAAATCTAAAATTCCAGTGCCCATGCTGTCCTGCTGACAAAGAATATTAAACAGCTTTTTCAGTAGAACTTAAACGTTCCTAAGTATGGGAATATACATGTTGATTTTACTTGAATCTCTTCTTACCTCAAATGAATACTTCCCTTAAGTTTTATCTTTGTTTGCATTGGGGTTTTTGCCTCTGTTGGTTCTAATAGTGGATTTAAAGTGAATTTATGTTTACCCTATACAGAAGCCCTTTTGTTTTAGGATTTGCCAACATTATTAGATGACCTATGTAAGAGGAGTTACATAGATTGAAGCATTTTTGGATGCTTTTAGAGAACACAAAAGTGGCCTAAAATTTAGGGTGTTTAAGTTCTAACATGTATGCTTGCTATTTATGACAGTTCAGTCATTAGACATTAATTCTCTTTCATAAGTCTCCCCATAATGATCTTGGCTATGTGGAGACAAATGAGTGAAAAGAGTGTTTAAAGACAAGGAAAATTAAGAATATGTAGAAAATGAGTCAGTAAGCTTCCTTGCAGATAGAGTAAAAGAACTAGCCACAGAGCACTTTGTTCTTTCATATTATTTCCTGGACTAGCTCTATGAGAATCATCATGCTGCAGGTTATTTGTACCAGAATTGCATAAATATGGTCCCTGTAAGATAGATGTTTGAAATAGTTCAAATTAAGTGACAAAAGAGATTTAGTCTATGTAGAAGCAATATATCAAGTGCTTCCTCTCATATGAAACGTGTCATCTTACAGCAGTAATTCTCCACCACTTCACTATGGCTACACAGAAATGATATAATTGTATATTGCATTTATACATGTTTGATCTTGACCTTTCCATAGAATGCTTACAGAAATTAAAGCCCTGAACTTCATGGCTTCCTTTGGATCCAAACTGAATTGTGTCATTTTAATTAACATTTGTAGTCTCTGATTTCCACATCTTGATGACAGATTAGCATACCAGCAGAGTGATAAAATGAGATTAAAAGGTAGACAAACTTCTGTTTTTATTAAGTCTTGATGTTACAGAAGAGGAAAGGAATTTGATCATGGAATGTTCCTAGATTAAGGATCTTTATAACAAACTTCCATGGTATTTCTTTTAAATTATTCATTGTTTACCTCTGTATTTGGATATATTTGGAACTTAAATTATTGACTTGTTATGAACCATTATAGTTTCATAGCTACAGAAAGCTCCAGTGCCATTGAAATCAAAAAAGGCAATACTTGAACATTTCTACTACAGCATTTTCTTTATTTTCTTTTTTTTTTTTTAGTGAAAACATTCTCAATTGCTTTTTTTAAGCCCCAAAGACACAAATAGGGATTGAAGGACTGCATCATTAAAACTGAGGGTTGATTCATCTTATAAATGGGTAGTTATCTATTATAAATCACATCTCCTGTAGGCTCAGTAGAAACTACTAACAACTTCAATCTTGGAAAAGATGTACAAAGGAAAAATTCCATAGTGTGCTGTTAGGTCTTTGGTTTTTAATGTCATTTTTTACTTTCTGATTAAAAATATTTGTATTACATGCAATAGCATCTCAGTTAAATGTTTGTAATCTTATAAACTAACTCAGCCAAACTAATTGCAATGAATAAACTCAGCATCCTGGAAGTAAGCCTGTCTTTTGGAGCTGTGGGCATTTTGATGATTTAAGCATATATCATTCTGCCATATTTGAAAATACAGGGGAAGCAGTGTTTGAGCTTGAAGGAGAGTTGGCAGATAGCTGTTCTTGTTTCTGGATATCCCCTTTCAATAACTGTAGTAGCAGGTGCTGGTAAGCTCCAATGATCTTATTCCTAGAAGGGCCTGCATTCATTGGGAAAAGCTGAAATACAGTCTTTCTGCTTTTGTTGGCAAGAAGCAGCCAAACACCAGTGTTTAATATTATAATCTAGATATTTCTTGCCTCAAATTTAGAAACAAGCAAACAAAAGTTTTCCCATGGGGAGAAGTACAAGTAAATTTATAAAATAATCTGAAATCCAGCTGAATATTAGATATTATGTGGAATAGGCATTGCACGTTAAAATTTTCACTATTTTAAATTCATTTTTATTTCAAATTGCAATTAGGAACCAATTTATTTATTTTTTTCCTGCTGAAGGGACAGCAATAGACATTTTAGCATCAACTTCATAGGATGAAGTCGATGACCCAAGAGGGGCCTAAGGCCTCAGCTTGAAGGAGCCTACTGTGCCTTTTGCGTGTATGTGTGTCTCTCTATTGAATATGTGAGAATTATCTATTTCCTAGTTAGCTTTTTCAAAGTAATAATGTGGGCTCAATAAATTCATTCCTCTTTTTTTCCAGAGGGAATTGGAAGTCCCATGGCATAGCAGGGCCTGAGGGACTGTTTAAAGCTCAGAGACCCATCAAGGAGGAAAGACCATGTCAGGTTCTGTGGAAGTACAGGGAGTAAGATATAGCATAGACTTAGTAAGCAGGTATTGACCAGGAGTTACTTTGGCACTATGTATGAATAGTGAACTGGATGCTTCTTTGAGTGAATATATGTGTAGTTTTGTCTGGTGAATACTTTTATAGTACAGTAAATTGTCAGATTGAATGGCTGTTATGTTCCTGGTCCTGCCCTAGTAATACAGGCTAGAAGCGTTTTCAAAACAGGCTGCACAGGCTGGTTGGGAAACTATCAGTCAGCAATAACCATACTGATAGGATTTTAGCAGGTTTTGGTTTTGTTTTTTACCAATCTACTAAACTCTGCAGTATAGTACTGAAGTCTTCTCAAGGGGTAAGATGTGGTAGGAAAGTGGAATTATCAGCTATGGAAAAAACTCTTGTAGACGCTCATAATAAATTTTAAGATTGCTATGAATGAAGCATGAATAGAAATGTGTGTGTAAGCACCAGAAGAAACAGCAGTGTTAAAAGAATGGCCTGAAATGATAGCAAAGACCATCATTCCCAGTCAAACAAATGAAAGATTGTGGTGCTTCTATAAAACCAAAATCAGTGCAATTCAGTGGGATCACGGTATCTTGTTACTGGAAAATTCTGCATTCTGACAACAGAAGGGTGGGAACAAGTTTGTAGTATATGCTATTTCTTTTTCTGTCCAAAAGAAAGAAATCTTATAACAAAAGATTTCCCATAGCAACTGTTAACTCTTAAAGAATATAAAAATCTGTCATTATTGCTAATCAAGAAGAAACCTAGAGAAAACACAAGGACCTGATAGCCGGCTATCCCTTGTTTTCCATGTTGCATACAAGTAATTTTGGCCAGACCACTAAACACATGTCTTGGTGCTTGTAAATGCATGGGTGTGATGGTGTGTGTTAAAATCAGGAGTGGATGAAATCTACAAGGGAATGAGTGAGTGGGTAAAATCAAATTAGCTGGAGATAACTGTAAATGCTATTTCGTCTTCCATAAGGTTTTGCACTGAGTTTTGTTATACTAATTTCCTACCCACCTATCTAAAACTTATGAGGGAATCATTTAATTTTAAGCACGCACAGCTGAGAAAAACATACTGAAATTTTATTTCAAATGGAAAGCTGAAAAAAAGTGTTAACTTGATGCAGTTCCTTCTCTAGGCATGCAGTAAATTAAAAAACCCCAAACTGTACCACCAACTCCATGTTGCACACCCAAACCACTGCGGCCAGGGAAGGCTTGGCCATTCATTTTTTCAAACTTTTGAGGTAAAATACATTAATAAATACAATTAATATTGCAAACCTTAACTAAGCAAATCTTGTGATCATAGAATAGGATACATGACCTTGTCTCTCAACCAACTTTTCTATTATGGGGTTGTATCTTATCTTGTCACTTATATTTCACAGGCTACACTGCAGGAATAAAGTGACTTACATATTCTGTGAATTAGTGAAGAATGTGTCTTACACTGATAAACATGAATACTGATGAAGAATAGGAAAGGAAATTAATTGACAAGTATGTAAAATAAAGTTCAGCTGGGCAGACTGTAGAACAAGCTGCACCTAATTGGTGTGGGTGACCGGTCCAGGCCAGGCAAAGTGCATTTGAAATACTGGTTAGTATTTTATTTGACTGCTTTCTTGATTGTCACTTCTAACACTTCTCACGTGAGTTTTTGAAGGTATTTCTAAATTCCTCACAAATTTTTTTACATAAGAATATTTCTAATTTAATAATTAAATAATTTAAGATGGCGTTTTACTCCAGTAAAAGTAGGAGGATTCTTTCTCTTCCCTCCTTGAGTGAGCTAGGAAAGAATAAGTTTTGAATATTTGCAGTAAAACATTGAAATAATTTACAGGTCAAAGCTTATGCAGCAGACACTCACTTGTGAATAATTTTTTGTTATCAAATTCTTGAATTAGTTTGCTGACAGAAGAAAATAAACATTTTGTTTTAACATCTACTGTTAAATAATTGAGGTTAAATAATAGGGTGATCATTGCATCTTCATGCACAATCTATTTTGTTCTCAGGATAAACAAGAGCATCTCTCCAAAGGGACGCCAGCAGAAATGAAATGCAGTTTGATTATATTGTAATAACTGCTTAATGAGTGTGGAGTTGCTTATTGTGAAGCTTAACTATCAAGGTTACAGTTTTGTAACCACTTCTTAGCCAAAACTGTCATGTGTGCTCATCATTCACCCAAAATGAGCCTGTGTGGATGGCTCCTTTGTGGGAGCTGAAGACACAGTTCTCATTTCTCTTGTGGAAGTAGCCTGCAGCTGGAGAAGGCGTCACTAGTCCTTCATCCTCTATTTATTTCCCACGGGTTTAGATTTGTCTTTTTTTTTTTTTTAGGCATCCTTTGTACTTGAAGGTGATATCTTGGAGTCACATTTTACAAAGACAGGTTACTTCAGGGACAAATCAACTTGCTGTGGAGTTAGCATTTATGCTCTAAGAATGGCAGATGACTTATGTAGCATTCTGATTTAAGTCCAAATAATTTGTTATCTATGACTGTCTCAACAGTGACATCTTTGGTTGATTGTATATTAACATTAGCAAGCCCCAAATTGCTACTCATTCCTAAACATAAGAGCACCTATTTCAAGGAGTACTTCAAGGATGCTACAAGAAACTGTTTTTCAATACGCGAATTAATATATTTGTGTTCCACCACTTTGTATTAGAAAAGAAATTCATTATGTATTGTCACATTTCATGTGATTGTCCTTCTAGCTGATGTGGTATCAGCCTGTTTCCTCTGTAGTGATGACTGGAAAATGATCATCCAATCTCTAGAATTCTTATTGCCTTTAGCTCGTAATACAAATACACATAGTAGAAGACACTTCTTAGAAAAGAAAGCTGCAAGCAGATTTACTGACATTAGTTCAATTTTTACTTATATACCCCTGTGTGCGTTAGTTTGCATTCATGACTAAACTTGTGGGGAAAATTTTATTATTATTTTAAAAAAAAGGAAAACAGAAAATGTCACACTAGATTCTTTTGGTCAATTGTAAGAAGTCTCGTCCTTGGTGCTTGTAGAAGAATATCTTCAGCAGAAAGGTTCTCAGCCCGTTCTAGTTAGCTTCTGCTCCTTATGGCCTTGTTTTTATGTTCTGCATAATATATCCATAGACATATTGACATTTATACCCATTTTTAATTTCACTTGACTTTCAGAGACTTGTTGATGCTATTTTGCCAGGTTGAAGGACCTGAGGCCTAGCACCATCATGCCATACTGTCCTTTGGCAGCAGGACAGGCACTAGCTCAGATGCCTCTGTACTGCACTCTAGTGTATGGTCTGGATATTTCCCCCACCTTGCTCTTCATAAAGTCATTCCAAAGTTCTGATGGCTTTTGGAGGCCTATAGTCTTTTTTCCCCACCCTTGGTTTTTGATACAAAATGATAAACATTAAAGCAAAATGTAATATTTTGTGGTTTGCTTCTTCCTTTGAGAGTCGCCATGCGTTGAAAGGAGGTTCTAGTGACTTTATGTTAAAAACTGGAACTTCAGACTGCTTGTTTTCAGTTGTATGCCAATACTTTCAGGAATCTAAGGCAGCTATTCAGAATTAGTCACTTGGAAGAAGAGTTCTATATTTACCTGCTTAGCTTTGAGCTAATGTTTACTTCTACTTGGGTGCTTAGAAGAATCTGACATTTGGGCAGCTTATATTTGTATTTCTTTTACTAGGGAATGGTGCCAACTCTACTACCATATGCTTTGCAGTGATGTTGAGCTGGGTTATCCAGAACGTTTACATGAGAATATTACAAAAGGGGTGCAAAATCTGGCAGAAGGGTGTAACTTCTGATGGAGATAGCGTTATGTGTGCCTGCAGCCTGTGTCAATCATTCAGGCTCTTGTGTCTGTTATCAAACTCTGTCTAGAATGTAAATTCTATGTATATGTAAATAATTAGCTCTAAGTAGTTCAGTCTTTATAGTCTTTTGTCCAGTACTTCAATTGTACAAGCTAGTCTGATCATTTTTATTCAGCCAATGTTGTGTGTTGAAATGCATACATTTTAATAAAAATATAGTTTTTTGGATATAGTAGCAATTTTTATAAAAATACTGTTGTTCACACTTGTGTGTATTGACCAGCTTGCTCTTTAAATTAGAATACTATTTCATGTCCCCAGTAACTTGTAGCGTCTTTCAGTTGACTCTCCTTGTCATTCCATTTTCCATGAGGAGTTGGCATTTCCAGCAGTATCCGAAGGGGAGGCTGTGAACGAGCTTTGGCAAACACAAATGCTCTGTCTCCCGAGAGCTCTGACTGGCATGTGGCAATGGGATGTTACTCCTGGCACTTGTGGGCTTGATGATCTGCTGAGTCCCTGGCGTACCCATCTGTGTAGCAAAGATCTGTGAGGACATCAAGGACTTGGCAGCATTATATGTACCTTAGCAATACAACAAGCCTCGATTTGCCACCAGGTATTGCTGCATGAGTTCATTCACTGAACGCAGAATTAAAAGCCAGCTTTTCAGTGAGTGAGAGGGGAAAGAGAACTTCTTGCCAGCTGCATTACTTATTAGTCCTCTTAACCTAGCTTAACCCTTTTGTGCACAGTGAAGCTGCGAGGGAGCAAGGAGTGTTCAAATGCTTTGTGGATGCTTTCTGCATTTGTTCATCAGCTGCTATCGAGCAGCTGGCCATGCTGCAAGAGTGAAACTTTAAGAATGCGTTTCCAGATCTGCTTGGGCAGTTTGCCCTCCAGCTTCTGAGGTTATTGTTGAAGGTATGCAGAGATCACAGATACTGCACTGGAGAGCAGCAGGATATCTGCTTAAGACATTTGGGATAGTGTGTGCATGGAGTATCCACTTTGCACCATAAATCCTGTTTGCCATGCAATTAGCTCAGAGCCGACATTGCAGAATGATGTGAAGCGTGATCAGGTTCTACCGTGAAACACACATGCAGTTTTTCTGCTTTTATTTTCATATACCAGTTACTAGTGCTCATGCCATTCTGAGGTATTTTTGCATATGCACAGGGTGCAACTACCCTGTTAAATACTACAGGACTGAAGGAAGACAACGTGTTGATAGTGCTTCATCTCCAAATGCAAATTGAAGGGATATTAAATGTGTAAGATAGGCAGTTAAAGAGCAAACTGCAGCCTCCATCAGGGTGCCTCCAGTCTTCCTGCAGTTCTCAGGCTTCCTGCCCTGGCTGACAGTAGTGCTGTAACTCACTCCTCGGCTACTGACCAGGCCTGAGGAGCAATCTTTAGGTAGATAGCATTACCTATGCCCACCTTTACTATGCCCAGCATTACTTAAGCCCACCCAAGTGGGGAAGCACCTTGCTGGGGAGCAGATGTGAGCAGGCAAGAAGGGCTCTGGGCTCTTTTTAAAAGGCCATACCCTCTTTGAGGAAGAGGGTGCAGAGGGGGTGGTGGTGCTTCAGGCATAATGCACTAGAGGTATGGCGTCTCTGCTCCTCCCATCTAATGATCTCCTGCTTCGCCCTTGCTATGTCTATTACTGATCTGTAAGAAGTGGCCTTCTGCAGAGAAGACTGTCCCCATTGAAAAGCTTTCATTTAGAAAGCCTCTCTGATGTACTGGGTATATTAATTGCCCAGACTATGTACATTACAATTTCACATAAGCTTTTCCAAGTATCCTGAAACTTTCTTCTGTGTAAAACTTTGCACATTCAGCTTTGTCTTAGAAATACTTTACATAGAATGAACTTAGGAAAGCTTATCTCTTAAAAATGTAAAACCTATAGCAAAGATGTGGCACTGATCCTGCTTCACTGATTTTGTTTGTTGTTCTTTCATCTTGCCACCACCAGACATAAATAAAAAACTCAAGTGAAAAGTCTCAGCTAAAAGAGCATGGGACTTCAAAGGACTGATAGAAAAACCCACCCCCATGTATGCTAGCTCACCACAAGAAAAGCACTGGAAGTGTGTCAGCAGCAGAGGGTTAGACAGTCTTTTTCTGTAGAAGCCATGATCTTAGAGAATCCTAACTGTTCATGAAAGCTTGTCTTCTGGATGTAGCTCCACAGCATTTGAAAGGCATCTCCTTGGTGTGGCCTCACTCCAGTCCTGCTTATCCTTCAGCTGAATATTCCTGCCTCTTTCTGGCATAATAATTGTTGAATTGGAGCTAACTACTTAAAGGTTCTTTTAAAATAAGAAACTAAACTTAATATACATACTGAGCTTAAGGGGTTTTTGTTGGTGCAAATCATTATAGAAAATTATTATTTTGTTTGCCCAGCTGCCTGTTGAGCCAGCTTGTACATACCAGCGTAGAAGTATCGATGTCAACACAGCGTATGACGTTTGTTAGCTAGGGGGCACAGAAGGGATTGCAAGGTGCAGATTTGAGGGTTGACACTGATGCTCGTAAGGGCAAGAGAAAGTGATTTGTCTAACACAGCTTTGTAACACAGTGAGGTGGAGAAAACATAAATCACACATATCTGTAAGAAATCATCCTTGGAGACTAGCCTGAGTTTTATTGCTTGTAAAATGAAAAAGTTGTATATATTAGGCTGATTGGATAGAGGCAAGAAATCACTCCTTGAATTTGCCCAAACTAACAGGTAATGTTTAGGGAACATTTATAAAATAGTGCTCTGTGCCACTGCAAGCAAAGTGAGCCTGAGAGAAAACGATATGCAGAATCTGGGATAATTTAGCTTTGCAAAGGGGCACAAACTTCATACGTGGGAGGTCTGAAAAGAAAAATACCTCCAACAATTAGTACCTCAGGGGTAGAGGTAATACTTTATAAGCATAAATGTGGTTACAATTGCTGCTAGCTGTATGCTGTTTCTTGGGAAAGGCAACAGGCACTTGAAGAAGGGCAGTTCAGATACATGTGTCTTAAACTGCAAATCAGTAGTTCTTTGAGATAGTGGATTGGAAATTAGGTGTAATTTTTAAATGTCAAAAATTATCTGCTTTAAAAAGCATAGCTGTTTTGGAAGGTATACGCAAGAAGCAATTAGGTTCCCTAATACTCCCAGTCAAAGCTGAGAAGATCAATAATTAAAGGAAAAAAGCTGGGGCATGAGGTAACAACAAACAGCCTGTACATTGGAATATATATTTTACTAAAAAAACCCGAAGAGCTAAACACAAGAATACTGCATATTGCTTCTTAAATTGTTTGTTATATGTTTTAATAAATGGCATGATTTTCCAAAACAGCTGAATATTTTAAATATTTCAAAAATACTGTTTTGGTAAGCAGAATCTGCTGGGTACTTGGTAACTTAAAACATAAAACTCCATTAAAGACAGCAAAACAAAAAGTCCTGGGCACAGCTTTGGTTACTATTATCTAGAAACACTACCGAATCCATGCATCAGCATTCACATACATCACTCCCCTTCAAGGTTTCAGCAGTGCATTAGAAGGGGAATAACATTGTGTGTTAAACATGAATTTTTCTGGTATTTTATTTTATTTTATTTTATTTTATTTTATTTTATTTT
>KZ505801.1:579040-741734 GCA_002844005.1 Limosa lapponica baueri | reverse complement strand
TCCTCCTTCAACCCACCCTTTAGATACTTTATATATAAGTATTATTCTACAACAGCAAACCCAATAAACAACAATTATAAGCTTTTTGCCATCTTTAAGTATTGGGGTAGTAAGTTTAGCTGTAAGAAACTGGAGGGAAAAAAACCAACAGAATAATCAGTCTTACAGTTGTTTGCATCCTTTTGAACTACTTTATTGCTTAACATTACTTCTCTCTCTAATTTCCAGCATACACATGAACTTTGTTCTTAACTTATAAAAAGGATAAAAAACTAAAAAAACCCCCAACCTTTAACCAGCGTTCATGAATCAGTTACTTTCTGCCTCACATAAACTACAATGTAAAAGTTTAAAAGTTATTTGCAGTTTTTTGTAGCTTTGAAGTGCACAATGCAGATGGGAAAGCTATTAGTATTTCTAAATAACTGCTTTGAGATTTAGTCAGGGGTCAAAATGTATACTATAGCACCTTGACATTCCTGCCTCTGATACGTTAATGTTTTGTGTCAATGTTCAGTTTTACTGTGTCAATGCATATGAACTATGTAGAACCAACCTGAATTGGTTTTATACTGGACAATCCTAATGATAGCGTGGATAAAACAGCACAGTTTTTGTTCCAAAAAATCCAAAGCATGGCCTTTATGGTGCCCAGTCTTAAAAGGTGCATCTTGTACCTGAAGACTTTGACAAATTCCAGAGCCCCACAGTGCTTTACAGATCGAGTGAAGCAGAGGTGGTAAGGTTCTGTTGTGCAGTATGGGTGGGAGTATCCCTTTGTCTGCATATGAAGAGGAGAAAATTCTGTTCTTTGAGACATCTCTAGGACAGCTTTGATGGGGCTGCTGAGGGTATGCAGGTATTAATCTGTAACTAGGTTGACATTTGCTGTTTTTCCCAAACTCAATGACTACTTGCTTGGTTTTCTGACTGTAACGCTGGTGCAATCCATGTTGCGGTGCTCGTCTGTAAAATAGTTCCCCTCTCTTTAGTCAGTTTTTCAAACAGCAGAGAGAGGCTTGATGGAAAAGGGCTGGAAATAAACATCAAGGAATTCCAGGATTTACATGGGCCACAGCAAGCACCTATAAATTCTAGTCATTGCAAAAATGAGTAGACCTTAAAGCAGTCTTCAGCAGTGACCCTCAACCTGTTGGATTCCTGTGGAATTTTTTATTTTTCCAGTAAAACCTGCTTTTGGTACTGTTTCGTATTTCAGTTTTCGTAATGGTTGTGAAATATGCACATGGTATGCTTTGAGGCACGGCTGGCTGGGCTGGTGTACGTCAGCAGGTGAGAAGAATCTTGGAAGTGATAAATGTTTGGAGCAAGTGGGCACTGGCCATAGCTACGCAGATAGTGCCCAAAGCACATGGCAAGGGTAGGTGCATGCTTTTGGATCATACCATACTGATGGCTGGCAACCATAGATGTAAGCTTGTCTGATAAGGCTGAAACCAAAGTGAGAGCCATGCTGTGTCTTGCAGCTAGTGAGAGCGTGTAAAGGTGCTTTAACTGATAGCTAAACAGATAGCATCAGTTAATCATTATTAATTAGGCAAAGGTGATGCCTAGTCCTCAGGTCTGCCTTAGGTGGTGAATGTAGTCCTCCTCTGAAGAGAGTCGTTGTGGGTTTTGAAATGCACAGTAAAGCAGCAGTTAAGTCTAATGACAGGTATCTGCATAAACCAAGTCAGTCAGATTTTGCCTATGGCCTGTAATTTCTGTGAAGGGATGCTGTGTATAAGGATGCTGAGGAAATGGTGGCATATGAGGCTCCAAAGACAGGCAATTTTCCTTCCCCACCCTTTCCTTCCTCTTATCTGCTGTTTCGACTAGATCCTTTCATGTAGCACACTCTAAATCTGTCCTAGGACACCACAGACGTTATCTGGGAGTCCGAAGTCTTGAATCTTATTTTAGCTCTTTTAATGGGTAGCTTTTTGCTATGTCTGTTATTATACTTACCTTGGAGGTAGGATATAAGGAAATAGCATGCCAAAGAAAAATACAGTTACTTGTAAAGATGACAGCTGTTACATAGAGATCCTTTTTTTTCCACCAGCAACTGTGAAAAATATCTTTGATAATATTACATTATGAATCAAAACAGGTATAATCAGTATTGCTGATATATTGTTTTGGTCGTTAATGCTGGAAATTAATTCAGAACGCTTCCAGTTTCAGTCCAGACCAGTAAGCTTAGAAACTATTTAACATGTTACAAATGTGGGTTTGCAAAGTGTCTGAAGTCCTCTGGCTTTTCTGGATATTAAACTATTGTTGAAATAAAGTTAATTATTAGATTGTTTGTTATATTTCAATGATTGTACAGGTGACCTCAGATCTAGCTTTATTAATTTCATTTCCTGAATTTAAGTAGTTTTCTCCAAATTTTCCAGTTGTCCTTACATAAAGAAAGTAGTCAACATTGGTGAGTCTGAATTACAAATTAAAGAATGCATGCAAGATAGCAAGAATTAGCTGTATGGATGAAGGAGACTTCACCATATTTGGCAATGACTGCATCCATAAGTTAAGAACAAAATTTGACAAAGAAGTTTAACCATTTAAAAATAGTGCAAATTTGCTGCATTATTGCTGGGCCTTGCATATTTAGCTCCTATTGGCTACTGGGATGTCAAGCAAATGTGAAAAATAAAGTTCAAAGAAAGTAAAATTTAAGAAAACATTGCATAGAAAGATAAATATTTTAAATTAAAATTGAACTGGAGTGATCAGAATTTGTGCTTTTGTTCACTGTTTCAGGCATTACTTAAAAAAACCAAACATTCAAACCATAAATTGTCAAGACCCCAAAACAGCAGAATAGTCTCTATTTGCAAAGTTCTGGTTTTATGTATGAACAAGAAATTAATTAGGAAATTGTTGATTGAAAAAGCAAACAAAGAAAAACCCTAAGAACCAGAGTATAAGTGGTTACTAGGGGTTTTTTTGAAAACGAAATGCATGTAAACTTTTTTCTAAGATGTTTATATACGTCGTTCGGTACCACACACAAAAAACGTATTTTATTTTCCTGATAGTCCCAAGGGCACTTGCTTGAGGACTTTCTTTTAAGCTTATGAGATGAAAATTTTGATGATCACTAACAGAAATTATTACATAGAGCTCTAAGCCATGTGCCACCAACTTTGGCCAAACCATCTGTTCTAACTATATGATTGCTGTTATTGTTATTTGCAAATACACGAAACAGATTCAGTTGTTTCAACTGTCAGTGAACACAGGTCACCCTAATCTTGAATGCCTCAGTGATGGAAGTTTCCTCCATTGGCATCCCAGCCATTCAAGACCTGTTGCTACTGTTGAAAACTGTATTCAGTCAAGTGCTGAGGTGCTTGTTCTCTACATCCTGTGCCACTCCACAGAACGGTGCCCATCTCTTGAGTAAATGTGACTGCTGTGATACTTAATGCAAGGCACTGGCAAAACTGCTGACAGCTTTCTTCCTTTGTTGTCAGTTATTGAGTTGCTGACCTGACCTGCATGAATCAAGTATTTTATCTTCGTTCAACAAAGTTATATTTACTGACTCTGGCTTGGAAGTAACTGGGAAGTAAGAAAAAGGGAGATTATAGTAGGAATAGTATCCATATAAGAATGAAACGGTTTTGTATTGGATATGTAGGGTCTCATTTTGTATTTAATCTGGTCTAGTTTAGCTAATGTTGCAGCTGAAAATAAAAGGGTTTATCTATTCAGCTACAATAATGTAGATAACTGTCTTCTGTAGGCATCATTTAATTGTGCCTATAAAAAGCATGGTGATTGCAAATCTGTTATAGCTGATTTAATATCTTCCTACCTTTCATAACTCCAGTAAGATGTCTGCCAGTTCTGAAGGTAAATCTGCAAGTTGCACAGTTGCCACTCCATGTTCTTGGTATGAATTAGACTACACGCCCTGGATGGAGGTTTCTTTTTACTTACCATTGATTTGTAAGTTATTCAGGCTTCATGATTGAATGTTGTTGGTTTTTTTCTGTACGCTAGAGTGATTGGTCTAAAATACTTCTCAGCTTCTTCCCCTTTTTAAGTATTGTGGTTTTGAAAAGTGTTACTGCTTCATCTGAAGTGTGTGTTGCCAGCCATGAACTTGCCACTAACTAGCTCA
Organism: Limosa lapponica baueri; assembly: GCA_002844005.1. Classification (NCBI taxonomy): domain Eukaryota; kingdom Metazoa; phylum Chordata; class Aves; order Charadriiformes; family Scolopacidae; genus Limosa; species Limosa lapponica. The sequence continues at coordinate 737,596 of KZ505801.1, read as the reverse complement.
CCGCAGTCATATTAAATGCAATCTGCCTTATGGATAGAATTTAAACTGCATAAATGCAATTTTATCCTTATAACTTTCCATTTTTTTTCTTTACTTTGTAACTCTTTACAGTCCTTCCCTCAAAGTTTAAAACTTTATTCCATTGGAAGATGATGTGTGGCAGTTCTGTAAGAGGTTCCCCTCCCCATGCAGGCGAAACAATGAGAGCATGCTAGTTCAAAATCCCTTTCTGGTCAAAGGAGTATACAGTTATAATGGATAGCTGAGAGCGGCATATCTATTAGAGATGATATGCATTCCATTTCAGCTAGACAAGCAATCGTGTTAATCCTACAAGCCTCAACAGTTCTTTGGGTCTGAAAAATGTTCAGCCTTTTACATGGGGTTATTAAATACTTTTTTTTTTTAACATGCTGTAACTGTTTTCACTGATTTTAATTTTATTTCTTTTCTTCTCTTCCGTGATCATGTTCATTTCCTATCAAATACCAGAAGTGGTAACTTTTAAGCCTAGGTCTGCATAAGCCAAGTGATGGTATCTGCAATTTAGGTGAGCATAGTGATGGTTATTTAGTGCACGCACCTGAGACTTAGGTGCATAAGTGCCCTTAGTTTTAACAGAAGGTGGCCACGTAAAATCCTTTTATAACAATAGGCAAACAGACCCCTAAGAATGAAACTCCAGTACTTCATTGTCACGCAGTGCTTTATAATAACTTACATTAGTCTCTTCATTCCAATCTGCTAGGTTTTTAAAAGATTGAATAATAATTTTAAGGCTAACAGTACATCTGGTAATGCAAGGTCAGAATCTGCTCTTATTCTAGAGACCTGGTCAGCACATGGAAAATGGTCTTAGAGTTAAGATCTGACCTGGGATTTACCTATCTTGAGTGATGATGGACAAGGTGCTTAACCTCTGTTTCTCAGTAATAAAACATATCGAATTATCTTATGTTCAGTTACTGTTTCAGTGCTCAAAATCCTATTTGTTGAGCGTTTCTTTAAAGAAGCATTTTTATTCAGCTACCACAGACACGAGAACGTTCATTGTGCAATTGCGGAGGTGCACAGTAGATTAGAGGGAACTGATGTTGTGAACCATTAGATCCTGTCAAGACTGTTGATACCAGGTGGTCCAATGCTTATATTCAATAAGATAGGAGCCACATTGTAGACACTCTGGAAAATTACGGTGAATGTTCTTCCTGAAAATACGTGTGAGGGTATGCCTAACTTAACAGAATAGGAAAGATGGATGAGGGGAGGGAATGGTGGAATAAAATGAGGGAGGCATAGTGTGCTGTTCTTGCTGGCTCTTCCAGCACACTCTGAGGCTGAGAACAAGACCTGTGAAAGCAGAAATGTTCTCTGTAATACCAGATATGCATTTCCTCTGAAGCACTAAACTGTAACGCTGTTCTCATGTGCTTCACCCACTACTGTCTCTCAGTACAGAGCTGTTTGCATGGGATATCTTTCTACAACTGCCTTCAAACAAATGTTCGAGTATGCTCAATAGAAAATACAACAGGCAGAGTTTCCTGGATTATCTTTGGAAGCCATTTTGGAGAGAAAATTTGCATGTATATATTTCCATGTGTGGCAAAGGGGCTTTAGCCACAGGGTAAAAAATACAGAACAGCATCTCTACTTTGGAAGTCCAATATTCTGATATTTGGAAAGAGATTATAATCTTTGCATGAAACAAAACAGCAAATAAATCAATTTCTGCTGGCACAACTACGGACACAAACAGAAGGGGTCTGCTTGACTTACTGACAAATTAATTAGTGGAACGATCTGAAATGCACATAATGTCTACCACGCTGACTTCAGGGTAAGATGTTCCAGGCCCGAGAAGCAAGTTATACCAAACAGGTCAATTTAATTATCTGTCAGATATAAATAAATTACTCATTGTCTGGCATTTCATGCCCTAAACCTATAGGGGCTCCTATGTAGAAACTAGTTCAATGCAAAAAGTGCGTGTTTCAGGTGCTGAATTCTGTATAGAGCATTTCACAGTTCTGTGATAATCCTCTGAGAGTATAAAGCATGGAAAATGAAAAGTTATATCTGGTAATCATTTAAACCTGGATTACATTTAAAAAAATAATGAAAGCGTCTACAATAATATTAGGGACAAAACTGCAGAGTCAGCTATTGTCAAGCTTTTTATGACTGCAGTTCCTCATTCTTCACATTTATAAACTGTTCAGTCTTTGTGCTTTGATACGTGGAAGCAGCTTCCATGTTTATTGGCATTGGAGGCAAGCTATTGCCTATACCGCAGTGGAGATCCAAATGTAAAAGATGTTTCAAAAGAAAAAATAAAAGCTTCCAGCAAATATGAAACCTAAAAAGACAAAATGAGAAAGTTGCAGGGAATGTTAAAGAATAAAATGAATGTACATCAGCTGTACATGCTCTGCCTGTTTTAATTTGAACTTCTACTTTGCTTTGTCCTTCCTCTCACTTACTGCTTATAGCACATACTGATTTTAGCATAAAGTCTTCTGAAATACAGGTAAATGTACCACAAAACTATTGTATGAACATTCTTTTTCTGTATCTACTGTCCTGCTTCTTGGCTTTTGCTTTGTTTTACTAATCCATGATGGAGAATTGTATTTGTAGATATGTCAGAAGGCCAAAGAGTTTTCCTTTTTGATGCATTTTAAATAGTTTTGCTAATTGCAGACCAGATTACGATCCATGAGTATTCACAGGTTTTGGGTTGTGATTTTTTTTTCTTTCTATTTTTTTTTAAACTCTGAAACCCAGAGAGGTTACAGATGGTTTTCCTACTGTATTTATGAAACAAAAAACCATTTTCCAACTGTAGGTCGTGTAATTTGGGGGTGAAGACCAGTTGGAATTTGCAACTATTCATTTGTTTTGCCATAATTCATATTTAATGATATTGAGAAAACATAATGTTTATAAAAAGATATATAAATAATGGATGGGTTATTGGGCTTGCTTCTGTTTCTAATTCAATCTCTCCTTTTTTCCCTGATATTTGCAGGCTTTTATAATGAAATTTTGGGATCTTATACCTGAGGAAAATCATTTTAAGTGAAGGGAAGAGACCATTGACAGCTTAGCCTCCTGAAGTTATTTTGTTGTGAGGCAGTATTCACTTTGTTCGGAAGGAAATTTATTTCAATTTCAACACGTAACGAGAGCTTGAAAAAATGACATATTGTCAAGCGCAGCCATCAAAGTTGTTGAGTGATTGCTCTCATTACTGAAATACAGAACTGTAACTGTAGCGGATCAAAGAGTTCTTTTGACTCTTCAAAAAGCCTACTCTGACTTTTAAGGAGACTAGTGGTTTTCCCTTTGATTATCCTGATCTATGCTTTCTCAGTCTAATTTGTGGGGCAGCAGAGTTATTTCTTAGGCACCTGCAAAGAAGATCTTGCCATCTTTGCACAGACTGCACTTCATCTCAAAAGGCACTTTAGGAACTATATCTCAGATGGATGCCTGAGTTGTAAGTGGCAGTAGTACTCATATATGTACTATGTATCAGGATTACCTGAAATGGGGTATCTCATTTGGATACCATTGGATGCATGTCTGAAATATCCTTTACCCCAACACTACAGTGCTGTCAACAAGAGTCACTTCTCTGGTTTCTTTGCTGTATTTCATAAATGTATCTATGAGGCTTTGAAGCCAGTTCAACAAGAAAGTAGCTGAATGCTTGTCACTGATCTTCTATTAAATATTTAGATATTTTTCTTATCATCACAGAGTTCCAAAAAAAAGAGTGAACATACCCAGTTTTTAAAAACGTTACTCCTGCAAAAAGCGAGTAGCCAGTAGTGAACTTTACCTTAACCTCCTGCACAGGCTGCTATGACAGAGATATTTATTAATCGCAAATAAATAGCTTGAGATTACATATCCAAATAAGTCATACAGGAGGTACCTCTTTTCTCTATTATATACTATCTCTGGTTTCTATAAAGAAAAAATTAGCATTAAACTTCTTCATTGTAGGCATGGAATGTAATTCAGTTTTGATCTTTAAATCTCACCATTTTTTACTTTATATCCAGATATTTCATTACTGCATCACATCATGCATATCTACTAGACTTTCATGAGAAAGGATTAACACAGATATGTGAAATGTATAAAAATAAAATTTTACTAAATGAGAATGGCTTTTCTTTATTACTCATTCTTCTCTAAAATTTTCCGTAGTATGCAAATTATGATAAATGTTTAAAAAAAATCAATTTCTTTATTAAGATAGTTTATACTGCTCCCACACTGCAGCCAGATCTTTAAGATTCTCTCTCTCTTTCTTAAAAAAAAAAGAAAAGGAAAAAAAGGATGAGAAAATTAAGGATTTGTGTTTCAGGACAAATTTGTCCTGAACCTTTAAATCAATGGAATTACCAATAGGTGTAGTCACTATTGCAAATATCTTTACTCATTTAGCTCATATTGTAATGTGCACAATTGTTTTGACTAGGGTGCTCCATTAAAAATAGCTTGTAAGAAAAAGCTCAGATAAAGCAGAAGGACCTTAGGAAGTAGGAGGTAGTTGCCCCAGGAGTAAATCTGTAGTAGGAGCAAATTGCAGTAAGTTCATTAACTTCAGAAAAATACGTTTTGTGGCAAAAATTCTTATTGTGCCTAAGAATAGCTTAGCAGTAACAGAGTTGAAATCAGTGGCATGCATTATACCACTGCCAGAGAAATACAAAATAAACAAAGGTAACTGTCAAGCAAATGATGTTAAATTCTCTTACTCGAAAAAGTAAGAAAAGTGTTCTTTAAAAGATTTGGTGTAAGGCAAATTAGACAACTATAAATCTTTGCTTTGCTCAGTGTTGTGTTAAATTTTCATACTTTCTAGCATCAGTTATGGGTTTTCTTGATGACTAAAAGCCTGCGTCATAAATATATGTTTATAAAAGATTCTATACTTAAAAGCTATAGAGTGAGGCCAACCATTGCAAAGACAGATACAAGATTCAATCTTAAAAAATTTTAAGAACTTTTAAGGTAATGCTGCGATTTTAAGACAGAATAATTAGTTTTTAATCAAGTCTGGCAATACTGTTTTTCTTTTGTAATTAACCGCACACAGCTCTGTAGGACAGTGGAACACTGCAGTGAGAATGAGAGGAGCTACAGGCAGGACCTCTGCCGTAACTTGGAGTATCTTGTCTGGAGCTGTCACAAGCTCAAGATAGCTTTCAGTTTATTTCCCCAGCTGAAACGCTAATGCGGACCAGAATCCTTGTCCCACAGGTAAAGTGACCAGAAAGAGGCTTGGAAAACCTACACAAGAATGTAGGGAAGGAATATTCCTAATGACAGGAATAAGCTAAAAAAATTATCTTTGGAGTTACTCCAGGCTGCAAACTACACCAGAGGCCATTGCTCACTGCTCTTGGAAGCTTTGTAGCACGTGGCTCAGCTGGTCACATCTGTTACCTTCTGTACCCCCTCCTCTTTGCATCCTTGCACAGAGCATGATGCAAAGCTTGACCTCAGAGGGAGCAGAAGTAACTTGTAGGACATGGTGGGCTGAAATGTCGACGAGTCTCTTGAAAATACCATCATTTTGGTATTCTTTTGCCTTTTTTCTTACACTTTGAGAAGGCAGGTTTGGTCCCCAGGCACTTAATCATGCAATTTATGCAGCTGAATGTGAAGTCCTCATTGACATTTGTGAGAGAAAACTGTGCAACACCTGAAGAATCAGCGAAATTCTGAATAAGTATTTAATGTATACTGTTTATAAAGTAACACACTTTTTATTATAAAATTGGCTTCTGTGGTTTTCATCATTAGAACCATTTTTTAATTGCTTAACTGGAGGGTCAGGCAAAGTGCCAACATCTATATTCAGATCTTAATTTTCTTTTAAGATTAAAAAATACAAATATTTAAAGTAAGTATGTTGTTATTGGTAACTCTATTATGAATTGCCCATACAAATAATGACATTGTACATACGGCATAAAAATATTGCATTGTGAGTTGCACAAAAATTGAGCAGTGTACAAAGAACATAAGCATGTGAATACTCTGATTACTGCAGCGTACTCTAAGTCCTATATAGTGAAGTTGATTTCTTTTTAAAATCCAGTTAAATTCTTAAGTAGTGGTGTTTTACAGTCTGGATGTGTTGGACTGCTTAACTTGAATGGAGAGAAAACAACATGGAAGTTACACACAGCATTGGGATGGAAACACTGCCTCTGCCAGTGCAGGAGCGTCAGAGTATTTAATTTTAACTTTTCTTGCTGGACGTACTTAACACCACTAAGGATAAAATTACTTTTTAATTTACAACTTATCTCTCTGTACTTTTTGTAGTGGTCAGAGTTCCCTGTTTTAATTCTTCCCTACGGCTATATCTTAAAGTTTCACTTCAGCTGCCATTGTAAATTAGCTTTTAAGAGCCTGCAGAAAGGAAAACCTCTCTATTCCTCAGTGACTCTCAAAAAACACAAGTTCCAGCAGGATTATGCATTAGAGAGAACCTTGAACTGTTTTTCTTAAGGCCCTGGTGCTCACTCAGTCAGTGTACTGTTCAACTCTGTTTATATTTTGTTCACAGTCATTAAAATCCCAGACACATGTGCTGGTACGTATTTCCATGCAGCGCGGGTTGTGAGGGCATAAAGAGGAGAAGAGTGAAAAAGAAAGACATACTGTGTGAATTGCTATTTGGTGCCAGCGTGCATGAACTGCTGCTCACCTGGCATCTGACTGTCCTTTATTTGTTTGCTGTTGTAGTTTTGCCATCATACAATAATGTAGCCAGTGGAAAAGTAAAGTGGGCCTCGAAGCATGAAAAGTGAGGATCTTAACCATTGTTCCCCTGCTACCAAAATACCTCTGGTTTGCTTCCTTGGAGTATTGACTTTCCAGTCTAGTGATTGTGTTTCAATGTCTGCATTAAATACTTAATTGCTATCGTTTTAACATACAGTAGATATAATGTAGGTGAAAAGTATGCATAGTTGGAGAATAGGCAAGGCAAAGAGTGGTACGGTGGAACTGAAGGCGGGAACACAGATGGAGGAAAGAGAATGAAGAAGGAAGTAGGGAAGAACAGAGAAATTCAGTGTAATTTGAATAAGACCAATTCCAGTTACATAAAATTTATATTAGTTTTATTTGATTTTTTTTTTGCCAGCCTTTATCTGACATGATTACAGTAGTTTCTGTTCTCTTTCGAGGGGACAGGCCTCTACAAATTTGCACGAGTGCTAGCATGGCCTGCAGGAACGCAGCTAGGATGCAAGCTTGAGTTCTGTTCTGCGGACTGATATGTACGCACACACGCAAACCCTTTTGTTGGTCTCTGCCTGTTTTGTTTCTATCTGCACACTTTATACAATGTTGAGAACCCACAGCAAAGGAATAGGGAAATGAGTGGATAAATTTTGTACTTTCAGTGTCTAGAACCTGTGAAATAGATGTATTTTTAAACCAATGTTCTCTATGCAGGGAATTCTCTTTTTCACAAAGCATCTGCAGTATATGCTGTGTATTTGTCCCTCTGTGTTACTCTCCATGTCGTTTGGTTCTGGTTTGATTGGGGGTTTTTTGGCTCTGCAGAAGCATTATTGCCTTCTCGCAGCTAAATAGTAATCCTCTTATCCCCAAGAGGATCAGTAGGCTGGAATAGACTGGACATGAGTTAATGCTGCCCTAGTTAGCATAAAGCTGGAATTTTCTTGTAAGACTTGTTTTGTGGCTGGTTTCCGTGGCTCAGTCTCCCTTTGGTAGTGATTTGTTGCTTACTTTGGTGATCCCTTGGTAGAAACAGAGAACGCTTCAAAGGACGCGATCCTGTGCAACCTGCTGTAGGTGAACTGTCTTTAGTCAGGGGGGTTGGACTAGATGATCTCCAGGGGTCCATTCAACCCCTACCATGATTCAGTGATTTGTCTTTGAATCTTTTTCTGTCCTTAGGAGCAGAAAATCCTCTTACTATGACTATTCCAAGTGTAATGGCAGAAACGGGGCCTGTAGCTAGCAGGTTTGTGCCATATAATAGCCCATACTATATGAAAGATGGAAAACTAAAATTCAGCCTGTGTTTGTGCAAAAAATACCTAATTTAGTTTTATTAGCTGACTTTTTTTAATTCACAAAATCCCTTGAACTGAACTGGTGACTGCCAAGTTATTGCAGGATAAGTATTTCAATTGAGAATTTTCTAATTCACTTAATTTTGATGTAATCTCCAAAACAAATTCACATCAATTAATCGTCTCCTATCACCATGTAGATAGACAAGGAAAAAAATGTAATTAGAAAAGGAAAGAGAATATGACTAATTCTATTGCAGTACTCTTCATTTCAAATAACTCTGCTCTTGCCCATCGTGAAGGTGAATCCTTCTTTTCGCAATAAACAGTGCAGTCCAACACCAGGCCTGTTGCCCATTCATCAAACATCACCTTAATGACGGCTGAGGTAATTTTATATTGAATTGCTTGCTTATGTGTTTTTCTCTGTGGGATACAGTGTCTGATGAAGCAGGTCAGGACTCGTTTGCAGTGGTATGTCACTGATGTGATGCAATAAGTCTCAGTCCCAACCAGTGTTGAGGAATCGCCCCCACTACTTGAGGTTGACTGTGTCTATGCATGAATCAAGGGACGGTGTAGAACTCACCCTCCTAAGAAAACAGTTTACTTATTAAATGCCATCTGACCAAAAAAAATATAAATGGATTTTTTTATTTTCGGTTCATATGCTTATCTCAGTTTCTTAAACATTTTGTGAGCGTGGAATTTGGGAGACAGTAGAACGCCATACAACTTGCATGAAACTAAAACGGGATCTATCTGAGAAAATAATTAGGCTTGGAGGAGAGGTTTTCCTTTGCAGGATGTTTCTGGAAAGGAAAGAAAAACAGAACTAATGGCTAAGTAGGGCCTCATATTACAGGCTCTTGTCTGTGATTGTCTAGAAATTGAATTAACCTCTCTCTTGTGCATATTGTTTAAAATGTAACTTAGGAAAGGCTGCACAGAGGTTAGGACTCTGAAGGTCTAATAAGTAGAAATAGTAGCAGAGGTCCTCACACCGGGAGAAGGGAGGACTTGTGACAAGAGAGGAAAGGAGGGGAAGAGGGGGAAGAGAAATGTTAATTTTGGCAGTTGAGCTGACAGAATAGATTTGTCTCCGAGCCCAATGGTTGTAAAAGTAGGCCAAAGGGGTCTACTGAGTAAACAAATGGAAGTTTGTTAGTTCCTTCCAAAAATGATACTTTCTGTGTGCACTCTCTAGGCACAATAGAAGACAGAAAAGAAACTTGTTAGTCTTTTAATTACAGAAGACAATTACATATGGTTTTAATGCCACTATCAACTAATGCCACTATTTTTTTGCTTTCAGGAATAATAGATGTATTGTTCATAAACATAGAGGGTGTGCCCATAGTTCTGGGTGTTATTTAGGGGGAATTGTCTTACATGTAAATCTGTTAGGTTTCTTAACTCTGCTTTCTGAAATAAGCATGAAATTTCAAGTTTTGCAATCTGATATTTTCAGAAGAAAGCTTTGTGACATATTTTTTATTTCTGTTAATTACATGTAGTTTAAGAAAGAAGAGCAATAAAAGTGAGGCAGTTAATTTCTAAAGACTACTCACTGGTAGTTATTGTGTGGTATCTGTCATCCTGTAGTGTTGTATGCTTTACATACGTAGGTAGGGGGGTTCTGTAACTCCTTGGGGTTACTTTGTTCTGGGGGGAAGGAGAAAATCATCTGATAGAGAAGGGGAAAAAAAGTTTAATTCTAAAGTATTCCAGGAATGTAACTGCAAAAATACTCACCTTCAGTACAAACTAAAGGAAAAATACTGATTTTTTTTTTTTTGTGGCAAATTTTAAGTCTTTAAAATTATTTTTGAAAATACCGTCATCTTTTACTTGGAATTGTTTTTCCATAACTTTCTGTGGTTATATATTTTTCTTAAAAAAAAAAATAAATCCTTACTACAGTAAGGATACTACACCTAAAAGTGTATGGGAAAAAAGAGAATGAAAGATGACTTTTGCAGCTTGCTGTCAAGAATTACTCATTTTGTCTTTATCCTCACCACAAGAAGATTTGAACTTTGGGGTGGCAGAGGAAGAAGAGGGAAAGGAGGGCAAAGAGAGAACATAGAAAAGCACAGATTAGGATTACGGGGTGAGAGGAAGGGAAGGAAGAATGATAGAATTCAGAGTGAGTTTGTAGGGCTGGAGCTCAGAAGGATTTGGCAAAATTTGTCTTCAGGACATAGTGAAAATTTAAGAATGGAAGGAAGCCTGTTTCCTAATGATTTTCCTTTGGTGACTCACCAATTTACCATCCCTTGCAAAAATACACAGCAGGCCCTGTTAAAAAGCAAATGATCTGCTTCTCAGACTTGCTGGGCTGCCAGAGATTCGAATAAATCAAGGAGTAGCCTAGGAGAATAGAACTAGCTGATATGAGGGAATCAAACAGAAAAAAGATGAGACCTGGTACCTTCATGGAAGAAATGTGGACTGAGAACATGAACAAGTCTTCAGGCAGCCTGCACTGAAAAATGCTTGGTTGACCTGGCGTTACCAAAATAGGCTGTACTTTTACCTAGTAATAACTCACCCCAGATAAGTGTCTGTTTTGCCTGTACCTAAAGTCAGCCCTTTTGTTGGGGCATACCTTTTTGGTACTGGTAAAAATCTAGGGCTAGAAAACCAGTTTATGTTCCTGATCTGAGACAGGAGTAAACCTATTTAAAGTTTAGCAATATGGAACTTGTACCATGGGATTATATTAGGTTGATTGGGCACGATAGACAAAAATCAAACATCCTGTGTGGAGAATCGGTGAGTATTAGGAAGAAGGGAGTAGCAAGTTAAATTGAAATTATTAGACTGTGGTCAAAGCAAGCCAGTACATAAGATATGCAGAAAGCATGAATTCTACCAAAACAGGACAGTGAATAGCTTTAAACTGTAGGTGCGTACAATTTTCTTAGCATTCAGAAATGTCTCACTACCTTTTAAACAAAGTGTATTCCAATAAGTTATTTCTTTGCAAATGCCATTAAACACTTCAAAGCACCATGTGCTGATTTCAGTAGCAATTTAGATTTTTGCAGCAGAGTGTAATGTCTTCTTGTGTGCGATGAGCCTGAACCAATCATTTATGTTCTTTTTTTCTTTGTATTTCTAAATGTGTGTGGGCTGCAGATGGTTCTGTGAAGGAAAAGAACTCCAGAATACGCCTGACATTCAGATCCGTTCTGGAAGTGGAGGACTTCATTCACTAATTATAGCAGAAGCCTTTGAAGACGATACTGGACGCTATACTTGTCTGGCTTCAAATTCCATTGGTTCAGATAGTACATCAGCTGAAATATTCATTGAAGGTAAGAGGTGAAATAAGATACTTGACACATACAGGGAAAGATAAGTAAGCTGAAGTTTACTCTTGATTCTGTATGTTAAGACTACATTTGCTTTGGTGGTGTTTTTATGGTGTTCCTCTGTTTCCCTTTAATGCAACACATTTCAAACATCACATCATATTAATTCAGGTGTTTCAAGGAATGTTCCAAGAATCAGTGGGTAGATTGCTATTTATTTAGGGTACAAGTAAGATAAAGAATGGAAAAGGAGGAATAAGCAGAGCTTTTGGCATATGGTTAGCTTTTAAGTAGCACCTTCTGTAAATCAAAGATTTGACTGGTGATACCAATAGTGATTTTCACGTTAGAGTAATCTCTGTCTTGGTTCTGAACTTACTCCCAGTGCAATTAAATGTGGCTGCCCCAAATGAACCTTGTTCAATCACAGGTAAATGTATTATAATCCTTAAAATTTGGTACATTGATTTTAAGTGAGGTTAAAAGTCAGTCATATCGGTTTTGTCCAGAATCAAGTGCCAGTAATTGTCAAAATATTTCTTGTCTTCAAAATTAGTCATAATTCAGGTATTATTTTCTCTGAGGAAAGGTAGTAACTTGACCATAAGTAAAATTATTAAATAGTTTTTTTAGTGGAGGACTGTATTTTAGGCATGATTATATTAATTGGATACTGATTTTTATTTTAATTCATGCATCTTTCAAACCTTTTTGTAATATGTATTCTTTTATCTGTTTTGTAGCTCATTAAAAGTAATTTAAATGGTTAATTGAAGCATAAAACAAATTAATACAAGAAATACTCACAGCAATCTGAATAATACCATACCAAAATGATTAAATATCTTTTGATTAACTAAGCAATTCACTATAAATTAGCTAAATCATGACAGACGTGCATTCATAGGGTCTCTTCATTGTGTTTCATTCTCAGAACTTTGTTATCCCACATTGGCATATAATAGCAAAATCTGCAAGACTTTTCTGAATCTTATGGATTCTAGTAAGATTTTTATTTGCAGAAGTAAGCATGGCTTCAGAAATACTCAGGAATAGTATAAATATACTATGTAAAGTTATAATAATAGAAGCAACACTAAAAAAGAAACAGGTAGGTATAGAGATGCAGCAAATAATTCCTTTTTTGAGATCTGGCAGTCTTACTACATGGAAGTGCTATCTTGAGGTTTTATAACATGTAAATTTGAAAGAGAGAGAATGTACAAGTTGTTAGGCTACTGCTCTATGATCTTTAAGGAAACCAGAATGTTGCCTAAGCATTGCTTTGTACATTAAAAGCCTTGAGGACACTGATGCCTCATACTTCCTTCTGTGCAGCAGGCCCAGCCATGTAAGACCTGGTTACCCTCTGCTCAAGTGAAATACTTTCATGTAGACCCACTCTGCTCACTTGACAATTGCTTCTCTCTTCTAACCTTTTCTGGGCTACTTATTTCTTTGATTTTTGTAGTCTAAACTTTGTAAATAAATTGGGTACTTGGGTACCTCAGTCCAAGTTTTGTTTCAATGGAATCAGTCTATGCTATACTATGCATGGTGATTATAAACTGCTTATGATTTGTATTACAAATACAGCTATGCAAATGTATGCACAAATCCTTTGAGGAATAGTATCTACTGCATAAATGTCTGGAATAAATGTTGTATGAAGTACCAGTTGTTAGGCAAAATTAAGACAAAGTGAATAAATGCTTTCATATTATTTTCTTTAAGTGAGTTCAAAAGCCAAACACATATGTTATATCAAGACTTCCACTGGCAAGAAACACTAGTACATAAATATTATGTATAGGTTAATATAAATAGTCTGAACTGTGGAGATCATGGATAGCAAGTTTAGTCTGAAAATGTCTTGCTATACTGAGTTGCTCTTACTTAAGGTTGAAGATTTGTTATCTGGGTATACGCCATATGTTTGCTTAAGCTTTAAGTTTTAACATTTGAGTAAATAAAATTACACATTTCCGGTAGAGTAGCAGTAGTCAGCTTTTTTTTAGTCTTCTTCTTTTTTGGCCATATTTGCTTCAATATGAAGGAAGACAGCTAAGAGCCTAGGGAAAACAGTTTGCAATTAAATCAGCGTGGTTATGATTTCTGTAACTCTCTAAAGTACATAGTTACAATCTTTTATCAGATAAGAAAAACTGCAGTAGTTTATTACAGAGATTTCTCAGCTCTTGCAACGAAATGGAGAAGTAGTACAGTTTTTCTTTGGAAAGTAAACATTAAATAAATCAGTAAAAGGATATGAGATTATTGAAAATACTTTCTTTTCCAGGTGCCAGTTCCACAGATTCAGAGAGTGAAAGTTTAATTTTCAAATCAAAATCTGGAGCTATGCCACAGTAAGTGTGCAAAGTAGGAGCAATGCTGTGCTAGTATTCTTAATAAGGGACACTGGAAAATCTTTGGTAGTTTTCAATCTGAATAAACATCTGGGGTATGATTGTGTATGTCTTGTCTTTTCTCCTTTCCTCATGTGATAATAAATGTGTAGTATTATAGCTGTAGATTGTATTAATGTGCTTGCTCTGTCAGAGAAGTCTGGCCTGACCCTGACAACTCTTTTGTTCATATTAACTTTCTCATATTCAAGAGTAACTTTAAGTTCACCAATTCTTCATTTGTAATCACCCAGCCCTGTGCCTCCCCAAGAAAAGAAAACATGCAGAGACCTACATTAAAGAAACAAAACACTTCTTAGTTTGTATCTTAAATCAGTACTTTTTATTGCGTGTGAAAGTGTAAATTACCCAAAGATTGTGTTCTATTCAAGCTTCCTCCAATGTTCATCTTTTCAGCTGATAATGACATATTTAAAGATGTAGAAAATACAAGGTGGCTTATTGGTTACAAACTAACATATTCTGATTTCATATATTATAAAGTGTTTGCTGGTTTATTGTTGTTTTTTTTTCAGGGCCCAAAAGAAAACCACCTCTGTTTCCTTGACAATAGGGTCTTCTACACCAAAGTCTGGAGTCACCACTGCTGTAATTCAGCCTATCTCTGTGCCCAGTCAGCAGGTATTTTTAGATACCAATTTTTAAACTAGGAAAAGTATTTTAAATTTTATTTCAAAATTTGTAAGTCCAGAAAAACTCTGTCATATTGAGGAATTATATTATTGAACTATATATTTATGTTATTATATTAAGAATGGTACTTTCAAAAAATTAAGTATATATCTAGTGAATGGGGCATAAAAGTAAATATACATATGGATTCTTAAACAGCATGTGTCAACACAGCATGTGAGCAGCTGAAAGATCTGGTGATGATGAAAATTACAGAGTATATCATTTAATTAGTGACTTGTTCTAGTTCCGAAAGACTGGAATACAAATGAATGCCTACAATATTTTTTAGCAAAAGTTTTAAATTATGTAATTAAATTAAATTTGGCTTTAATTTCTCTGAGCCTTTTAGAGAAAATAAAGTTTTACTGTGTAGAAGTTAAATGTAGAGAATCAATGTTCATTAGTTTATACTAAGTTTTAATGCCACTGTGGATGACTTAAACTCGCATATAAATCATAAAATACAAATAAAATAAAAGTTTCCATTAGACAGTATGTGGTAAATTATTTCCCCTTCTTTTGGCTAACATTGATAAGCTTTTTGGTACCTGGATTTATTTATTACTAGATCAGTCAAGGATGTAGTAACAGGAGAGGCAAAAATGATTCAGTGCAAAGGACTGACTTGAATGATATTAACAGGAGTCACACTCAAAATACGACAAGGCAAAGACAGTTGGATACAAAATTCTCATGGGACGTATAGAAGCCTTTAAAGCTTGCATTTTGATTTCAGAAATATAACAGATGTGAAATAGTGATGTCACTCAAGAAGCGTGCTAGAACAAGAGCACCATAAGACTGTGCATTTGAGAGTTTGCGTTATTGCATAGATGCATGCAGGCCATATTGTTGAAACCAATATTCTTTCAATTTTTATAGCACTGTTGAATTGCTTTGCAGGTTCAAAGCCCTACTTCATACCTGCACCGTGTGGATGGACCTAAGCCTATCTATTCTGCACCCATTTTTACAAAGGTATGTTTTATCCATCATACTCCTATAGTCCAGAGGAAATTATATATCCTAATGCAGGAATGTTTGATCATGTTATAACTTTTGCAGTTTTCATTATCCTTTTCAGTATTAATGAATTCCTAAGACAATACTTCTCCACTGCAACAGTTAAGTTTTTCTGCCTTCTACCCTATTAAAATCACTACTAGAATTACATGCATATTCTGTGTGTGTTCATCTTATGCCCATGCTTTGTAAAATAAAACAAGGTAGGCACCAATTACACATCACAGTCATGATAAATCCTCATTCAGAAAAATTTATCTACTGACAAGAACAAATAACACAGGCCTTTTAACTTTGTTTTTTAAAAAAAATCCATGCAGGTACGTTAGTTAAAAAACAGTTCAGATATTCTTCATTGGGATGCCTTGTAAAATGTAAGGACCTGCTAAAAGGGAAACTTTTATTCAGTAATTCTTAAGTAATTATTTAAGTCAATATTTATCTTCACATTCATCTCAAATGAAAATTCAGAACTGGGACTTACGTACCAGCAAAAAGAAGGACAGCATATTTCCCTCATCTCTAAAATACAACTTTAATCAAAAATACTATTTTCATTTTGCCTTCAAACCGTTACTTCCATAGCAGTAACTATTATGTAATCACCATTTGTTGAAGTCAAAATGAAGAAAAGAAGGTATTTCTGGTTATTACTTCAATAAAAAAGAGTTGACTCAAAGGTAGTATGGAACAGCAAGTAGTTTTGCCTGGAGATAAGAGCAAGCCCTGTTCTGTACACCTGTCTGGCCTGGCTCTATCACATCCCTTTCTCATGTCAGGAAAGGTCTGAATCTATCCCTCATAATTCTGCACTGATATTGCAGGTATCATGGGAGGGTGAACAGTGGAGGTGTAAGGGGCTAAAGAATGTGGTTGCTTCAAGATAGGAAGGCAAGCAAATTCCTAGTAGGAGTGAGAAATAGGAGAAATCCAGCCCTAATTCAGAAACTATCAGTCAAAGCAATCAAAACTCCACTGTTCCTTCCCAATCCTCATATCCCTTGTCCCTGAAATCCAGTATTAACTGGCTTTAGCCACTTGAGACATACCAAAACAGAACAACTTTAATTACAGAAGAAATGAACCAGATATGAATAACAAAAAATATACTTATCCAGTAAATTTCTTTCTATACAAACTTCAGGGAACAATCCAAAGATTTTAGGTTTCCATGTAACAAAATGTATTTGCTTAACTAGAGATTATGAATAGTAACTAGGGATAACTCTGATCTTAGACCTAACTTGAAGTGCTTTGCTGTATCAAGACCTAAAACTCTATTAATAAATTGGAAAGAGAATGAGACGGACAGTACAGTTAGAAGGACTCTCTGATTTATAATCCTAAAATGAGTAACAAAGGCAAAAATAGTGGCTGTCTCCTGTCAATTCTGTTACTTAAAGTACTGTGCTTCTAAACTATCAAAGGTTTAGACTCTTCCTGATTTTTTTCAAATGTAGACAAGAATTTAGTACAGCCATAATACTGTCTCAGAATCTATCCATACGCAAGCTAATATATCCTAATGATGTTTGTGTCATATAATTTTGCCTGGTTGATTATAAATGGCTCAGAGGAAAAGCAACTCCACATTCTAGAGGTTGACCTGAAAGCAGCACAGCTACTCTCTCAGGACCAAGTCAATCAATGTGTAGCTAGTTGCAGAATTTTCATTTCACTTTGTGGAAGAAGGATGAAAAATGAAAGGTCAGACAGTAACTACCTGCTTGTGATGGTCTGAGGAATTAAATATTCTACACCTTTTCCATCTTTAGTCATACTAAGAATGTATTTGAAAATAACATATTCAGTCACTTTTAACTATATAGCTGATAGATTAAATTTAATGAGCGTAAAAATACAGCTCACAGAAAATGTTTATTGCAAAAATGTAATGACACAATAAAATAAATTGAAATACAAAGGGAAGAAAAGACTGTTTTTAAGAATGTAAAATGCTCCCAGTTCATTTGAATTGTCATTGTTATACTTCAGGAGCTACAAAACTCCACAGCATCTGAGGGACAAGTTGTGGTATTGGAATGCAGAGTCAAAGGACCCCCTCCCATTCATGTTAAGTGGTTTCGACAGGGCATCGAAATTCAAGATTCTCCAGACTTCAGAATTCTCCAAAAAAGTAAGGCAATAATCTGAAGTAGCTACTTTTTATACGGGGTTGGGAAAGATCGTGAAATTAGTCTGTTAGGACTGAGTTTTGGACAGAATGCTCTCTTCCTCACATTTCAGTGATTATAATAGCTAGAGGTAACAGTTGAACTACTGCTACCAACAGACAATTTAAGTCTTCCTTATTTTGTAATGTGCCTGCACAAATTCTGGTCTTGTCTACAGTATTCAGTATAATATGTACATTCAGTATATCGTTGTTTATGAATGTAATCTCTAATGCCATTTTTTCTCATTTGTTTCTCCTCCTTATGATGTCATACGCAGAGCCACGATCTGCAACTGAACCTGGTAAGAATCATATGAAAAAATAATCTCTTGATTCACTAGCTCTTTGAGTTTGTACTGAAGCCATAAATAGAAAAGTGTTTCTGCTGAGCTTGGTAATATGAAACCCCCTTAAAGACAATGTTTCTTTATCGCACCTTCCATACTCTACGCTGTCCTTTACATCAATTCCTTTATTAGTTAAACAGTAAATTCCATTTAGACCAGCAAGGAGAGTATCACAGCCTAAACTTTGAAGCAATCTTCATTCTCAGGAAATAAGCAATTTACATGCTACTGAGCAAAAAGAACAAATCCCACAAAATTCCATTACCCAAATTGTACTCATAAAAGTTTCATAACAGCCAATCACTGAATGCTAGTTTTGCCAGTCTAGCTTGGCAGATTTTAGGTGTCTGAAATGCAAGTAAAAGATGATCCTCAAAATGAATTTTTCTAGCCTCATTGAATTTTTCTATCCTATTTACAAGATAAAAGTTCTAGATTTCAGCAAGCAAAATGTTCTTCCAACTACTATTCCTTGAATAGTAAGTGGATGCTAAAAGACTGAGAATGTTTATTCTTTTATTTAATGTTTCTAAGTCAAACAACATGTAGAAGAGACGACTGTGATATGTTCTGAGTCTTTCTTGAAGAGAGTGGCTGGTTGTGCTTGAATATGCTTGAATTTGGAGAGAGTGTTAATTATGGTGTAGAAAGACAGAACAGAAAAGTTTTCTGTCTAAGACCTTGGTATTCCCAAAGGGTGTCTCTGAATTGAAGGGCCTTAGCCATGGGGGGATAGTTTAAACTTTGAGGGGTTGCACTGGCAGCCTTTGACTGCAGGGAGAACAGACTTAGCAGCTGAGTGATGTTTATGAAGTAGCAGTGTGGCTATGAGGATATAGGACTAGGAAAAAGCAATGCAGGGTTAATCCTAGGAGAAACGCAGCTTTCTCTTAGCTTTCACGGAAAGGAGAAGAGATGAAGAGGGAAAAAGCTTCTGCTTTCCTTTATCAGGTACTCACTAATTTTCTTACTGCTTCAAAAAATCATTATATACCTATTTTACTTCATGACCATCACACCTAAACACACACACACGTGTGCACATACATGCATGCTTTATCCTGACAGTTAATATTATTAATTGTGGTGTGCAGTATCATCACCTCTAGTCACAGCTTATGCACAGAATACATGTGACTAAATTATTTGATTTATGGAGGCTTGAAATGTGAGCCATGGGAAGGAAAGAAGAGTGCTGGAAAACCAAATTAACCTCTAATGAGGAATTAAAACACGCCTGAGTTCTAACAGTGGGGTACTGGTATTTTATAATCATAACCCAAACTTTAAGGTTTAAAAGTTGTAATTTACAATACAGAACAGTTTGAGGAGAGTTTCAATACCATATCAAACCTTTGGATACTAAAAAAATAAAGAACACCAGATCTGTGTTGAAATATGTTCAATTCTGTATCTTTCTTGGAACATTCTCCTGTAATATATATTACAAAATAAGTCTCACACCTTAGCCGATTTCTTGTTATATTAAAAAAAATAATAAGATCAATGGGTTACTTTTTTCCCCTTCCCAGAGAAACTTATTTCCCATCCAAGTAGTAACATCATTTCTAGATTTAATCTACTGGCACTATGAGAGTAGTGCCTAGTATATCTAGCTCACTGTTACTGGGATCTTCTTTTCTGCAAAATCACTTGAACTGCATTCACTTTCTCCTTTAACATGATAGAAACTATCTGAAAGGACTGAAAGTTTATGCAAAACTTTCTATGAAGTCTCAATTTACTACCATATCTAAGGAGTTTTCTTTTTAATATCTAATTTGAAACTGTTCTGCCAAAACTCAAAATCATGAATAAAGTTTGCTTATTTTTGGTAATCTTTTTTTACCCCTTCACCCTCTTTAGGCAACCTAATGTGTATAAAGCTAGATGAACAAAATATTTTAGAGTAGGAATACAGTATTATCAAGTAGAGAGGAGAAGCACTTGTTTGCTTGAGACAAAAGGTTCCGATTCCATTGAGTACAAAAGTTGAGTACAAAAGAAATCCTATATTATGCTTCTTGGTAGAAGATCTTTTTTCACGGACAACTATTTTTCAGTGATGTTAGTTGCAAGGTTCATATAGCCTATCTGACAGATATTGCTGTGCAATAAATAAGAGTGTTTATGCTCGTTCACAAAGCTAACAATTTCCTTTCATAACTGCTATCTGAAATGTGAAATAGAAGGTGGGTTTCTGAGTCCAAAAAGATGATCACTTTGCCTACTACTAGGGTATGTATCTTTATATGAAAGGTGCATTTCTTGAGTTTTCAGAGGTACAGAAAAATTATTTTATATCAAGGTATCTCATACCACTCTCAAGGTAGGTGGCAAGGCAAGAGTAGGAAGACATCTCAACATAGTATTTTGGTATCTGTATTGTGGTTTAAAAGACATAACAGTAGTGAAAGCCTGACAGCAGTCTGTCTTTTTTTATTATTTTTTCCATACTTGTAATTTTGTTGTAATATATGTTTATAAGCACCTTCCTGCTACCCAAAATCTACAAAAGAGTTCATTTCGTATTTTGTTCTCCATGGATTCATTGAGCTAAGTACTATCCCTATAACATTTGGGCATCAGTTTGGGTATCAGTTCCTACTAAGCCCTATTAAATAATGTACAGTGTCTTACTCTCCACTAAAATTAATGACAGTGCACTTATTGGATAATTTGTGTAGGAATTGACTCTGTGCATGCAAAGGGAATGTAAATAAAGTTTGGGCAAAATGTAAATATTTCCTTTTGGCATAAATTACAAGCATTTTGTGTATTAGTAGTAATACTGGTAATAAGTAACACTGGTTTTTAGGATGTCCTGTAGGATCTTAAAATTTCCACAACAGGAAGCTGGGTGCGTACTGGAAATGTAATAGGTACAGCACTGGTTTGTGATGCAATTCATACTTTAAGAAGCCAGACAAAACAGTACCTGCAGAGGAAATTGTTCCTAAGCAAACACACAGCTGCTCTTGGATGCAGAAGTTGAATATGTATGGAAGATTGATAGAGAAACAATCATAGAATCATTTAGATTGAAAAAGACCTTTAAGATCATCGAGTCCAACTGTTAACCTGGGGCCTGGAGCGCTGCATGGGGTTGTTATGACCCAAGCATTGGACCTGGAACTTGGCCTTGTTGAACCTCATACCATTGCCCTCATCCCATTGATCCACCCTGTCCAGATCCCTCTGTGGAGCCTTCCTACCCTCGAGCAGATCAACACTCCCACACAACTTGGTGTCATCTGCAAACTTACTGAGGGTGCACATGATCCCCTCGTCCAGGTCATTGATAAAGACTTTCAACAGAAATGGCCCCAGTACTGAGCCCTAGGTATGCTAGATAAGTATTCAGAATTTTGAAAGATGGACGTGATGTCAAAAGATTTTTCCAAGGGTACAACTTCGATGGAATTTTACATAAATTGAATAAGTTGTAGTGTGACTTTAATTGCTGGTTATCAACCAAAGTCCAATCATCAAGAAACACTTTATAGTTCTCAAAAGCATTGGTTATCCTTTGCTAGGTCAGTAGTAATGATTTAAAAGAAAAATGTTCCATGAACTCATACAGGTAAGAAATTAAGAAGCAAGGGGAGTGGGGGTTGGCTTCTTCTTTTGGGTACATTCTATCTACCCTAATGTGTTTTGCACTCCTTTTTCTGTCTAGACAGAAATCAGTTTGCATCACAAATCTCTGCAGACTGCTTTGTGAATTAATAGCTAGTCGGATTACTTAAAGCCAACATCACAGTTTGTCAAATTACCTGCTCTCTACTTCTTTCTTGGACATTTTGACTTTATACTGATTGAATCCTTCAAAGAACAAGCTGCCTGAGAATGAAAAATCCCATGGAGTCATTTGCCAGCTGTTGATATTTTGACCATTACTCAGCTGTCTGGAGGCAGCCACAAACTGTATTGAATTACATTAAAGCAATTGTCTAAAAGCATGTAAGAAGAAAACTATATGAAGTAATTTTTCTTAAATTGCCAGGGAATTGCCACATACACGTTTTTTTTTTCCTACGCACAATACTGTGCATATTCACCAAAAACATCTCAAAAGATAGTCATCACCTCTCCTGGATTGTGCTGTCTTGTTCCCTGTTTAACTGCCGTGTTCCAGAGTTTTAACTGCCTTGGAAATCCCCCCCTATTTCTGCATGATGTTTGAAACTGAAAATATATGGCAAATGTTATAGAAATCCTTACTGCCTTCCCACACCAAGAAAATCAGCTTTCCGATAGCTGATGAAATTCAAACCACAGAAACTTCAGTAGGTCAGTGTGCACATTGGATCCTTGCATTTTTTAATGAAAACAAGGGCTTGAAGAGAGCAATCTCCAATGAGCTATAGCTCAAGATGCGAAATGAAGAGAAAAACTGAAAATAGGCTAAAATTTTCCTTCTTTAAAGGTGGTCTGATCAACCTAGGCACTATTGCTTGTCATTCACATTTTCAATTGTACTCTGCACTCCCAAAGTACCTACAGAATTTGGGTCCTGTCAGTGACCCCATCTTAAGTCTGACTGCTATGACTGCCCTTGGTTGTTGATGCTTCCAAATTCAAAGTAAACCTCTGATCTTTTTTGTACTATGTGGTTTTTTTAAAGATGCTGCTATGTCTCTTCAATCGTAAATATTTAAAGCTTATTCAGGTACATTAATCATCACAGTCACATTGCTGAATACATTGATTTCAGCTTTAATGTGTACACCTGACAACTTCAAACTAGCTTAGACATCTGCAGCATCGTAACTGCCTTAGTGTAAGCTTTAGCATAAACTTTTCCTTGACCCTGATAAATGGCTTAATTTCTCCTCAAACCGGAACACTGCTTTAGGGACTAAAGTCCATGCTGCAATAGCAATATTCCTATTTATTGTACCTGAACTGGCTAGATTGATTACATATGCTGTAACCTAGATTCCGTACCCTAAAACTGCATTATATTGCCCACAATCACATTTGCTGTTGTTCTGTTTTCTTCTCAGTATTTTGTAAGTGCTGTTTGAAGTATCTTCAAGCATAGTCAGTTTTGTGTACCTTTAAAAAACTTGTCTCTTCATTTCTGAGTGGCATAAAGCCCATCAAATAAGCCAGAACTGCTGCCTGACTGGGTAAAGGTGTATACAATAGTGATATCAGAAACAAGTAAATTAAATGCTTTTTTCATTGTGTTATTGCAAGTTAAGACAGCTACAGGGCTGCAATACTACCATCTATTATGCTACTCTGCATATTCAGTTCTTCTCTATTTTCACACTTCTCCATTCCCTTTATATAAAAGAAGCAAATACCTAAATGAGAAGTTGTTACCTGATGGGCATATTTCTTTGCTGTTAAACTGGAGTTAAATACCTGATGGCTAGGGAAACAAGGGGGAGATTAAGAGACAAATTGTCTACAAGATGGCAGGGTCGTGTTTGGTTGGATTTTTACCAGGAAACCAACACGGTGCCTACCCGTTGTCTTTGTGCAGCAGAAAACTTACAGCTTTGAACCTACATCTATAGAAATAGCTCTGTTCATTACATCATGATGAACAATTGCTAGTAAAAGACGATGTTTATTTCCCAGGACTGTGTGTGCATTACAGTGAAGGAAACTAACGATCACATTTAGAGATGAAGGTGCAGATAAAAGAAGTACTCTGCCTTTAATGTAATACATAGAAACATTCTGAAGTAAACACATTGCCATTGATGAAATTTGTTAAAATGCAAGAGTTTTCTGTCTTACCAAAGATTATTCTTTCTAATGGACTCATGAACCATAAAGGGAAGGGATTAGTCTGTAAAATGTAATCTTTCTTTCTAAATAACTGACAAAATAGTCAAGTACTTGCATGCCTAAGCATTTTACATGTTTCAGTGAACAGAATGCTTTTGTATTCATTTAGTCAAGTGTTAAATATGTTTTAAGGCCCTGAGAACAGCGTTTCAGAGCTGCTTTCTGGAACACATTTTTGTGATGAAATTATTTGTCAGCTGATGATTGCCGGGAAGTAGAACAGACATTATTTACTTCAAATCATCAGATTCTACTTAGCACAGTAACAGAAAGAAAAATAATTACATATAGTCAGGATGTAAAGCTAGAAAAATACTCAGAGCACTATGCACCCAGAGTGTGTTATGGAAATCTTTAAAGAACATTTCTTTTGTCAAACTAGTATTTTATTTCTATGCTTTCCGCAGTGGTAAGCCTTTTAGCAAGGACCTGGGGGCTGTGATTCTTGGGTTGGGGGGAGAAAAATGAATAAAGACAATGGCAATGTGTTGCTCACACATGCTTTTTGCCCAAGCTGCCATTTGATTAGTTCTTAGGTTTTTTTATATTTTCAGTTTAGCGAGTTTCCTTGTAATTGATCACAAATGTGTTGTAGTTTGCTCATCCGGCTGAGAAGACTGAGTTTTGAACTCTGTTTGTTTTCATCGCTAATTTACTTTCGATTTCTTTTACAAGGATTACTGCAATTTGCCATGTATAATTTTCAAATATACTGCTTCAGTAAACAAACCACATCATGGTAGAATCCATTAAAATTATTTTATCACTGGAGAGTGAAGATCAGCTCTTCTCATGTGATCATTTTGCATTTTACTGAAAGAACATTATGCATTAATTAGCTCTGCTGTTTGGAAAATAGGAATTCTGCTGGTTGTTATATTTTGTAGTACTTTTGCCTCATTCAAACAGCAGTTCTCGGCATGGTGGGAGTGATCCCCTCTTGCAGTCCTGAAATACCCAGCTTTCAGAATTCTGCTGTTAAATGAACAGGAAACTAGTATGCTGCACGTATCAGGTTGCATCCCCAGAGTCAGTTCAGTCCAGGAGTACACACGTGTAGTTAACAATACAGCTTCAGCTGCTTACAACACACCAAGACTCTAAAAAAAGCTGGTCTCAGTAGTTCAAAAACTAGCTTGTGTTACCCATTACTTTCCTGATAAGACCTTTCATGAGTCATTAATCTTCATCTGAGTCAGATAAGATCCAACGTGCTACAGTATTAGCAGACATGCCTCTTGCAGCTACACAGAATGACTGGTTTGTGTTGCCAAAAAAAAAGCACGTTCTGCTGTCTGAAGAACAACTCTGTGCCAAATCTTTAGTTAGTCATTCATTTTTAGCCCATTTCCAGCACAGGAAGTTTTTTGATACACTGTCATTTATAATTGGAAAAATTCCAATTGGAATTTTTTCCAAAAATTAGAAAAAACTTTTTTGTTAACTGTCTAAATGAGATAGTAGTCTGCCATTCCACAATAAAAACTGGGAAAGAAAAAAAATAGAAACTATTAGAAAAGGTTTTTATTCTTTGAACTAAAGGAAGTGGAGCTTACCTTACTGAACCTCTTTCTCAGAATAATTTTTGTGTAAAAGTTATTGGGAGTCTGAAATACTTTTCCTCACTTTTTAGTTTGTTTTTATTAGCTATACTCCCTTGATTTTGTGACAATATGTGAGATTCCATGTAAATGTCCAAAATGCAAAGTGCTTTTTTTTTAAAAAAAAAAAAAGTGAATTCTATAAAACTTCCTTGTTTTGGTTTTGAGACTAAAAAATAAACATAATCAAAAGGAACTCCTAATTAATTAAGGAAACCCATGTTGTAACATTATCCAGGGCTAAAATTATCTAGGTATGTTGTGTAAATACTGGGATTATTTAGATTAACTATATTGTGAACTTTTAAAAATATTAGAATACTATTACAAGTAGAGATAAAATAAAGTGATATCTTTGAAGAATCTGGAAAAAACATGGCAAGATAATGAAATATGCCCAGTATAAATGGGTGGAAATGGTTTAGAAAACATTTCCGTGAGACCCAACCTGAAATATAAACAGTTCAGCCTTCGTACAAGTTTTCTGACTGAGGCCCTGGTATAATCAAAGCATGTACTATGGCATATCAAAGTAGAATTAACAGATTTCAAATAGCCACAGAATGTCTGTGTCACAGCATTCTCAAGAGTTCCTGGGGATGCTGTTTTGTCCTATATTTTCAATTTATCCATTCTCACTGCTGTGCAGACAGAAAAAGAAATGATCTTCCCAAACTCTGCATAAGGCTAATATTTATGGACCCAGAGTTTTTAATTCTGGTCAGTTTATACAGACAAGTTAATTGGAAGGGATGACAAAATACTTTCTGGTTTTACTGGGAATGGGATTTGATCTGAAATGTTACATTAAATACAGAAAAATACAGGGAAAGATGGAATGATGTGATGTGAAAGAAGGAAGGATGATTCATGTTGGTGGTGTTACTTAGAGACCCAAAAAGAGCTTGCAAGGATTGTGTATGGAAACCAGTATGTTGATTTGTATGAATTAATGCTATCCCACATAAGAATGAAGATATTGATTGTGTAAAATGACTGCACAGACTTGTGAGTGCAAAATTACTATTCAAGACAGGCCCCTTTTGAAAATGTAGCTCGGTAAATTTACTTGTTTTAGATACAAAAGCCATTTATGTTGGGAGCTCTTCTGCAGTTCTCACAGCATTTCTTTGTATAAGGAGCACTGTCTGGTGTCCTTATAACATACAGTGCAAAAACATTATGTGGTACTTCAAATACTTTATGATGCAGTTTATTTTTCTGTTTATTTCCAGAAGAGATATGTACCCTTGTAATTGCAGAAACTTTTCCTGAAGATTCAGGACTTTTCACATGCACAGCAACAAATGAACATGGTTCAGTAACAAGCAGTGCACAACTGACTGTCTGCTCAGGTATGCGATGAAGGGAAAGAGGAATTGTTAATCATAGATCTTAGATAATTAACTTACCTGTGAAGTTATCAGTCTGCTTCCCTTGCAGAAAAGGGCTGCTGTAGAACAGGGGTCTTGTCAACATCAGAGCATTCGTATATAGCAAACTGCATGTTTTTATTGTCTCATTTCCTAATATTTTTATTCATATAAAATATGATTTTAAACTGTCTGCCACAAACCTGGCGGGGTTTTAAGCATTAGGGTTTTGGGACTAGATGGCAGCAGAGGCAGAATGAAAGCAGATGAAATTATGCTACCAAAGGTAGCATATGCCTTTTGTAAAATGAAAAACTGTGACATGCTCTGTTTAGTTTTGTAATAAGTTTACACACAAATTGTTGTGGAATGCACTAACCCAGCTGCCATTGCAAACATGCCATGTATACATACATCCTTCAGAATTTTTAAATCATTTGTTCTTAAATGATGCCAAGACTCCAGGAAGAGGAAATGCTGTTTCAGCTGTTGCTGTCCCATAGTATTTACCAATCTCAGTTAGTAGCTGAATTCCTGGAATAGATTAAGAGGGATCCATAAGGTTCTTTATTGTGCCTTTTGCATGGGCAAAGTCAGAAAACGAATAGTCAGTCACGTATCTAATTTAGCACGAATTATCAACAGGAGGTCTAGAAAAATATCTGCACAGAACCAAATAGATCTCACCTTTAACAAGCTGAAAGTAAAGCATGTGTGTACCATGTACTTTGTCTATGTCTTGTTGGAGAAAGGTTCTTTTTGATTTCTTTTAGCCAACTCAGAAAGCTCTACTCATGAATCACTGACAAGAGAATCCAACAGTGATTTCCATCATTTCCCACCACTTCCTCCAGTTGAAATTAGCTCTCTCGAGTTTCCTCCTAAGAAACATTCAGAGACCCACCAAGAAAACAACACTGAGTTGAGATCTGGTGTGACAGCCCTTCAACTACAGCTCAATTCATCTGATGAAAAAACAAATGGCATCCATCCCATTCATGGAGTAAATGGAATGATTAACAGCAAGCCAAATGGTGATAAATCCATCCCACCTCCAGCTGTCTTGCTTTCACCCGCAAAGGAGCCACCACCTGTGCTTGCCAAACCAAAGCTGTGAGTATTTTTTGGGTTTTTTTTGTCTCCTATAAACTTGATATTTGTTGAAAGCAAATGTTTGCCTGCAGCAATTCAGTGTTAGACAAACAATTGACAATGACTGTGCTGTTCCTTGAGCAATCTTCATATTGCTGTGATTTATGTCCCAAAGAAACCATGTTCTTTCTCATAGTGCTACATCAAAGGGAAGTGCATTATATATACAAAATTCTCTAGAAAGATTTAAGGTAAAGTCACAAAAAAGAAATATGTAATGGTGGTTGTTGCTCTGCTTTTTATTCTTATTCACAGTACCTAAATGTCATAGTGACCTGAGATTCTTGCATGCTATTCCTTTTTCTACGCTGGTTGGCTATCTTTATTCTGAATGTTCTTGGTTTTGTGTAGTCAGTGGATATTCAGGTGTGTAATGTTTGTATTATTTCTTACATTATGTTTATATATAACATGTAACTCATTCTGCTGTCAGATTACAATGGCTCTTTTATAACTGAAAATCTGAAAACTAAAAACTCAAGGAGGCAAGAGAGAAATAAGTGAAAAAAAAATTGTAATAACATTTTTACCCCATGTTAGTGATGATACTGCACTTATGCAAGAGTGATCTTATGCTGACTGTTAACTTATAGCTTAATTTTAACATTGTGCAGACTCCTATTTTCCATCTCCCATAAGAATTTTTGGACTGTGACAAAGGAACTAAATTGCTATTTTATTTCATTTGCATCAATAATCTAAAGGGATTATTAATTATAAAAATGTGTTTGAGAAAAAGCATGACATGCTTCTGACATGGTCAGAAGCTTGTATGACATGGTCTTCAAGCTTAGCAAGGTCATTTGCTTAATTACATGTTTTCACAGGATAACTTGCAAAATATAAAAATGCTGTTCTTTTAGCAATCATGTACTGAATTTAAACACATAAAAATACATGCTTGAAGCAGCAAGCCAACAGGGTTCCTTTCTGCACTTACCACTTTTTTCTTTCTGTTGCTCTTTGTTGTTCTAAGCAGTCTCTGACAACTGTAGAAGAGCAGGAGGAGTGGAAGTAGAAAGACAGAGTGGTAGAAGAATAGTATATATGGTGGTGATTGCATGTATGGGAGGGAGGTTGCTGAAGATGGCAATTTGCAGATGATACACAATGTGGAGTGAGCCAGGTGGTCCTGTACCCAGCACATCTGTTGCAAGACCCCTTTGTGAAGAAAGGAGATAGCAGTTCCAGCAGACAGTAAAAATCGAATTTCACCCCAGAGCTTTCTTTCCCAGAAGTAAGGTTGCCCTAGATCAAGGAGAGAAGGCTGTGTAATAGACTTCCCATTGAATAACGTTCACTGCTACTTGTACAAATTTGTTTTGTTTTTAGACATAGAGTCAACATATAAACAGAGGTGAACATTGTATACAGTGATGTGAGAGGGATGCTATTATGAGAATCCTTTAGGTTGCTGATGTCCAGATTGATGATCCTGGAGTTCCTAGTGCAGTTGCACTTGAGTCCTGTATTTTACTATTAACAGTACTTGATGTAATCTTGATTGCAGTCAAGATACATGTTTTGTTTGGCCAAAGCCAGTGTAAGTCTATGCTGCTGTCAGAAATGGAAATCTTGCCTTCCCCTCAGCCAAGTATTTTGCTCCCAAGCATAGTGATAGCATAAGAAAGGGTGATAACATAAGAAAGGTGCTAACAGGAGGAGGAAAATAAATGTCTGGCTGTAGAGACTTGAAATCAGCTTTCAGCATTTGGGAAACTGCATCCCAAGTCAAAGCTAACAAAATAATTGCATTAAAATTAGTTGAGCAGTAAATTAGCTATCTATCTCAACCATAAGACTGATCCCTCTTGAAGACAACTTATCTATGGAGTTGTATCTGTCCATAGAGTATTAGTATTTGATGACAGAAGCAGCATATATTAGCAATGACATAACAGCAAACATGTTCATTATAAACTTTTTTTTAATGTTATTTAAACATTTAAAGTAGTGTTGGCTATGTAGGAAGCTTGAAGCTTCTGAATATCATTAGTGAGTTTTATTTTTGATGAAGACTGCCTCTGATTTTAAATTTCCAAATGAACCTTTTCTTTTCAAGTTTATCTTAACTCATAAATTACTTTACAGGTTTATCTGTGTACTCTCTGAAAACAGTTTATTCAGCCAACACTGAAAGTAACTGCAAAGAGTTTGGGAATGATGGGCTGGTTTTTAGTTGTTGTTGTTGTTATTATTTTAACAAGAAGGAGAGACTGAGTACCTTCTTGAAGTGTTAAATACATTTGCATCTTGACAATGCAGCTGTAACCAACACCTACAAATAATGATTTACCACAATGCAAGAGCTGGCACGCTAGGCAGAGTTACTGTAGTTGTTTTCAGGCTTGAAAAGTGATTTTAAAGCCCTACAAAATGCTCATTTTGTGGTTACAGACACTAAAGTTAAGTAATCCTTAAACCCCATAGTATTAGTTGTTGCCTCAGTCTGGTGCTGAGAATATTATCATCTGTATAGAAAACTTGTGACACTTGTTTTGTGTAGGAGTTAGTGATCCCAATAAACATGCAACTTCGCATTCATGAGCAAAGGTCCATCTAGGTCCAGTCCTTCAGTTTCATCTGCTGCGTTCTTCCAAGGTTGATAAGGACCTTTGGATCCTTATCTTGCTATAAAGTCTACCCACAATAAAACTTTAATCTGCCTGTATTTTCTACTGTAGTAGAAATAACTAATGCTAATGTAGAGGAGCAAAATTTGCTAAAATGTAAAGCAGAATAACTGCACGTGAAGTTAATCACTTGATTATAGTACATTCTGAGCATTTTCTACATCTGTTTTCACAATTAATACATGAATGGTTCATTTGTACTGCTTTTGTTTTTCTCTCTTATATCATACCAGTATTTTTTAATAGGATTAAAGATAAACCAAGGAAAACTTTGGTGAAGAATTTCCATTTCATTGCCTACTAATCAACAGGCACTTGTTATACTAGGACTAGGGTTTATGATTTACAAATAACAAATAATATTAAAAAAAAATAGAAGAGGCTTTATGAGAGAATATACTAAGAAAAAAGGGGTTGTCTCCATTTTCTCAGGCTATTTGTTTACACAAAAGTTGCAAATCCTGAGAAGGAACAAGGGGGTATTATAATGCCTCGTGGCACACCTGTGGACTGAATACAGTAGATTAGGTTAGTTTAAACCAAGGTATTAGTTGACTTCCTTAGTGATGTTAGATCACTATGAAAAAGTATGAGACCACTGGGAGATAGAAGAGAGGAAATAGGAAGTGTTATGAAATATAGGTTGTAAGTTGCATTTATTTATCATGCTCTGTATCTCACTGTTTTAAAGAATGAAGGGAGTGTTGTTTAGTTTTTACCAAAGAAAAAAAGATAGATCAATGGAACAAAGTTTCTGAGCATTTTGTGGTATGTTAGATTGATGTTTGCCGATAGTAGAGATGAAAAATCACAGGCAATAGGATGTTGCAGCCATGGAATCACCTGCCTGTTAAAAAGTATGCAAGGACACCCAGTGAGAGGACTAGAATCAAAGCCATAATTTTCTTTTCTTCAAGTTATAATGATGCTAAATACTAAGTCTTCCTACAAATCTTTAAGCTATTCTGTCTTTACATCCTTGTGAGTAAAAGAACACTTTTAAAAGCATGACTTTTTCCTAGAAAATTGCAAACAATTTAGGCCCTATTTTTCTTAGTGCCTAAGAAAAGACAGAAGACCCAGTTTTGCTGAGAAAACTAGGATATTGAAAAAAGATAAGTATAAATATATAATACTTGTGTGACAATGTTGTAATTGAGTTGCATCAAGTTATATCAGCTCTAACAGAACTGCATGAACTTCAAGAAATACAAAACTATTCCAGTTCAACCTGAAGATTCTGTAACTAGTGATTAGATGGGTGTGATGCTGCATATTAATAATCCATTTTTTCATACTATCCTAAATTCAGTTTTATGAGACAGTTCTAATCCCAGTAACTTTCATGATTCCTCATTTAGACTCTTAGTCACATGAAAATGTGTCAGTAATTTCTTTCATAGTCCTCAAAATAGTCACAACTTGAATATTGAAATGATGTGCTGCTCAGTCTGCTGTTAAAGGCAGCCCACTCAGGAAGTACAATGTCACTTTTTCTTCCAGTTTCTACAGGTGACTTCAGTGAAAAACTAAGAATAGATAGTAACTTGAAGTTGTAAATAAAAATAATTTATCAAGTATTTGTGCTTGTTCTGTTTTCAGTGGCTTTAATTGCCCAGTTCAGTCGAAATAATAGCATGATCCAAAAACAGTGGCAGTTATTGCTGAGAAATTTCCTTTTTACCAATGCCTTTGTTAACATAGTGTTAAAGGGTACACATACATGAACTTTAAGCCTTTTAAAATGTGCAGCAATAGAAGTCTGATTCCCTTTGTAACAATGAATATCCACAACAAGAAAGGTTAAAGGTAGGTGAGAAATGTATTTTTTAGATTTTTTTCTTTCTTCTTTTGGCACTGATGTTTTCTGACCTTTAGTAGGTGGAGAGGACCAACTGTACATCCTGCTTACATAAAAGCTAATCAGTATTTTAACAGGAAAAGTCAAACATCCTTGAATCAGTTATAAAATATGTGTAGTGTATACCCTCCCTAAACTGCACCAGCATGACATGCATACAGGACTTCTGTGGTTTTCAGGTTTTTATTTTAACACTGAAAGCAATCCAGGTTATAGGATAAGCAGGGCAATGGAGGAAAATGAACAAAGGTTTAGCCACTAGTTTGAGTCTGTGCATGTTAAGTTTTTAGTTAAACGCATGCTGTGAGCTTGGGAAACTTTAGTGCCTCCAAAAGATTGCTCTCCTTTTCTTTTCTGCCTGGCTGCTGCTTCATAACTTTGTTGCCTCTCTCATACCTTTGTTGCCAGCTGTTACCCCAGTTTCTCTCAAGGTACCAAGAGTAGGTTTTTTTCTAATAAGCCAATGTAAACTCGGAGCTCAGCCTAAGTGCTAAGAACCTTCTTCTTTTTCAGTTGGTACTGGATGTATATGGAATCGTGCGGATTCACAAATAACCAGACAGCGTTACAGAATAAAGATAGCAAAGGTCAGGGGCAGATCATGCGTTTGGAGTGGCTTGTTTTTTTCTGTAACAAGGTTGAGTAGACCAGTGTGCCAGCAGTTTATGAAATACCTTTGAACCAGAAAATGCAGGAGGAAATGTACCATCCATCTGCAAAAACAGTTTATGGTAGTCTTATGATAATTGTGAACTAAAAGCATTGAGATGAAACCTTTTGACTTTTGAAAGATTTCTGGGTGTTTTGATTCATTTTTTTCTTTCCTTCTTGCTGAAAAAACTGGATGGATTTAGTACTTGGAAATGATCAAGCATAGCAAATCCAAGTGTTCAGTTCTTCTAATATGCAGCATTTTCTGAGAGGTTCCCAGCATGGTTTTTTGATAGGGAGTTCCTGTAGAAATGTTCAAAGATTCTCTCGGTATCACAGGATACAGTTCCCAAACAAACTGATTAAATACTTCCCTGCATGCTAATCCTTGCAGACTAACCATCGTATGTACTTACTCCATATTTACATGGCTTTAAAAATGGCATGCACCCACATTTGCCTCGGTACTGTTTTGTCCCTAGCCTCATAATTATCCAACGTACACATAATTTTGAAAATTTAAAAATATCATATTTTGCTGGGTAGAAGAAGAAAGGGAGGTGAGAAGGGATATAGTTTTTGTTTTGCAGTACCTCTGTTTTGCTCTGCCTCAATGCAGACAAATCCATTTTCCAGGACTGTTCACTTTGGCTGTAGAAGGTAGATACTGAAGCTTCATAGCTGAGTGTTCATCATTTTGTGTTTGGTTTGCAGGAAAGAGGAAAAGAGGAACACTAAATTTTAAAGTACCATTAATAGTATGTCTGTCATCTTTGCCTTCTGAGTGACTTCCTAGGGAAAGGTGCTTTCTGGTTCAGGCTAAGAGCTTTTAACTAATAGGACAGAAAATTGCATTGCCGCTGCCTTTGGCACCCAGGTCTGTTGAGAAATGAAAAAACCTCCGCATACAGCGCTTGGTATTCTAATCCAAAATGAGAAACTGGAAATCTTTACTCAACCAAGACATGACATGGAAGTTGATTAATATTAGAAAATACAATTTGCCTTTTAGAAAATCTGTTTGTACCTTTTGTACAGGTTTTGACAGTACTTATTATCATGTTCTTTGCTGAGTATAAAGTTGATCAAGAAATTGAAATGAAAGATCAACCAATATCCATTTAAGAGAATGTGAGAGGTACTGACTAAAGCTTGTTCTACCAATACTCATTTTGTTTGGAAAATGTGTTCAGCAGAGTCAGGGTAGGTAAATATACAGGTATAAAGTTTCTTTCAATAATATGAACTTTGAAGTATTACAGACACTTCAGTATTCCATGATAGGCATAAACGTAATTACATGAATGGTAGTTGGGGTAAACAGCAGTTGTTCTGTTTGAATGGCATTTGGAAGCTGCATGACTTTGGCTTGAAATCTGCAACAATATGAGGACTGACTAGTAATTGTTCTATCATTCTTTCCTTCAAGAAACATAAAAAAGAAGGTAATTTGAGGATTCATTTAACAAGGATAATTTCTGAATAGCTAATTTACTGCATACCTTTTTGGTGTAATAGATATGCAAAAAAGTAGCTAAACTGATTACAAGTTCAAGTGATGGCTACTCTCAGACTCCCAGTATCTACTGTTAGGGTGTCCTCTTGGTTTAATAAACTTGTTGCTGGAACTTACCTTATTGCAGAAACATCTACCCACCTGCAATTAGTCCTGCCCATCTGTCTGCAGCTGGTCATGCCCATGCTTTAAAAAATGCTCTGCAGAAGTAGGAATTCACACTTGGGTAAGGAGGATTGCTGGACAGGATGCTACAGCTTATGGAGCTTAATCATAAACCACATAGTTACAGAGCTACTTGGTTTTACTATTCTTCTGCTTCCTCCTGACATATGCCAATTTTTTTTATTATTGAAGTGATATAATTGTCTGATGATTTCCATGCTTCTTCCAACTGCAATTATGTTACCAAACTTTCCTTGTATATAATTTCAAGTTTTCTTCCTTGTCCTCATGTTTATCTTCCATTATCTTTTGCATTTATTTACAGTAACTGTTTTCATTTTCTACCCCATGTTAAGAAATGTTTCGTGGTGACAAAAATGGGAGGATAGAACTCAGTGGCATTCGTTTTTGTCTGGTTCAGTATGCATGCAATAAGACTTTGGATAAAGAATTCCCATGTGCTAATTTTTTGTCATATACAGAATTAATAGAGGTGCCAGGATTTAAAGATGTCATTCCATTAAAGCCATATTTGTAGTTTATGTACTCAAGCAAGTGCCTGAACTAAATAGGTTGGAGAAGACCTAAGAACCAAGCAAATGCTGCAAGTCCTGTTTTGTCAGTGTTATCAATGCTATCAAATATTTCTTGTCATAGGAAGCCTTATTGCTCTCACAGAGACTTTTTATGAAGAATAGAAAAGGCTTATCCAGTGGAGGGAGCTGTGTTGCTTGGGTAGATATCTGTCAAGGAGACAGCTTGATACTTTCTAGAATACTGAAAAAAGAATGTAAGAGCCAGGAGTGGAGGTTGGTGGGGGGTAGATGACTTCCAGAGACATGGTTCGTGCCCTAGCAGGAATACCAAGTTGGAAGCATGAGTTTAGAATTTGGCTACAGGGGGAAAGTTGTGGTGTATTTAGTTCAAAACTACTAGTAGTGAAGGCAGAAAAGACCCCCAATGATTAGGACAGGACGTTAGCAGCGTTTACACAGAACAGTTTAAAGACTAATATATAAAATGTCTCCAGGGGATGACAAAGGGTTGACCTTTGTATCAACTAGTACGGTTGTTTACTAGAGATATAATCACCTTTTTATCTTCTGGTAGACTTAATTATATATAGTGTATTTGTATAAAAAAGAATACTCGTGAGAACCTAACATTTGAGATCTGTGATGTGGTAAAACTTCTGCCTGTTACCTTGTGTAAGGTCTTCAGTTATCCTCACCAAACACTAGAGTGTATTTAGTCAGAAAAATAATAAGCATATATGAAACTACTGGAGTCAGACCCCTAGTAAATGAGCTTGATGTCATCTGCAAATGAAAATATTATCAAAATAACCTTTGATTCATTGACTCTTTACTTACCAGTACTCTGTGGGACTGAGTGTCTATATTTTTGCCTATTTTATAAATTTGATAAAAATCAATCCATGATAAGTATGCTGATTTGACATTCAGAGAATGATGGCAGCAGCTGAAAAATGTATCTAGGAAAATGGGTAGAATGCCATTAAAATCTGTTTAATGTTTTTGGTAACATCTGTCTTCTGTCTGTGTTACGGACTTTTACAAATTAGTTTGCAGAAAATAATTGAAGGATATGACCTATGTTTACAAAACCAGAAATATTTAAGACTGAGTAAAGAAGCTTACTCAGTTAAAATTCCTTGGTGAAGTTCACAACAATTTAAATTCTTAGTATTTTTAGTCTATTAGTACTGAAAACTTACAAATATTTAGTATTCTCTCTCTGTCATTCATTTCATTAAAGTTAATTCAGTGCAGGGGGTAGTAGTTTACTCAAATCTGGTTACAGTTGCTGTTACATTTCTGCAGTGAAAAATAGAGATGGGGAGATAGTAATAACAATGCAGAGGAAAAAATCTCTGCTTAGATCATTGCATGAAAAATCTTTGGCTTAAGAATTTAAAAATGCAATTAAAGGAAAGAGTTTCTTTACATTTCTTTTTTTAACAGACTTTTGTTAAAATAATTGTAATAGAAAAAAAAATTAAAGTAACTAGAGCTTGAAGTAGGTTTTCCTTCATTCCTTTTCCCTCACTTGCTGTCATTCATGTGCTCTCTCGCTCACACTTGCTCTTGCCTTCTCTCTCTCCCCACTTCTTTAATTCTGATGGAAAGCCTTCACAATTCTAACAGATGAACTGCTATTAGCATAAGTTTCATCAATTCAGGGTAAGGAATATTTTGTGTTAATTGTGCTGTCATGTTTTCATGAGGCCTCAGTAGCTTCTTAGTGGAGTCAGAGGAAAAACTCATAGCGTGTTTTCCATTTGAAATACAATAATGCAAAAGTTGCTGTAGAAACTCCTTTTCTTCTCTTTTAAGAAGATTTAATTAAAGAATTTTAATTTAAAAATTCTTACTAAAGATGTTTCATTAAAGATCCTATGGAAAATGCTTCTAGTGAACTGGTAAGTTTATCCTTGTAATATTAAATGGTTATACTGGTCTGTTTTAGTGGTACTGACATTACAAGACCATGTATCCAGAGTTTTCTAGAAATGTTTGTGTTAACAAAATACTTGGTGTTTGAATAATTATGTCATTTTCTTGCTGATTTCAGTGGGAATTATGATATGTTTCTCTGTTAATCCCACCTTTAGTGTTCTTCCATAATCACATTTTCTTTCATTGTTCTGATATGCTTAGTTTGTGCAATTGCTTATAATTTCTCTATATCTTAATATTACATTTTTAATATATGTCCCTTAAACAGTTAATGTACTGGCCTTTAAAAAAAAACAAAAAACAAAACAAAAAAACCCCCACACAACCAGCTGTACTTGCAGCTTTGGAATTGCTTATGTACTGTTACAATTCCTTAATGTAAGAACCACCACTACTCTGGTGCCTTCTTGGACGTGCCATATAGTGATTAAGACTTTGTTAAATGTAGATCTTCCTCTACACTCCATGCAGAACTGGATATGATCTCAATGTACTTGCACAAAAGTATACCAGCAGTTCTTATTTCCTTAAATACCAAGTGAGACGTTCTCTTGTTGACAAAATACCTGCTTCACCCAAGGACCTGCCGTGCAAATGGCAAGCTGATGAAAATCTGTGAATGTAGCAGATGTGAGTTTAACATGCCAAACCTTGGTTCTAGTTTTAAATATATGTAAATAGAGTTATAAAAATATTAGAAACATATCTGAACCTGCAAGTGGTCTGTGGGATATTATTTAAAATTTCTCACTGATTGCAGGAGGATATTTTCTCATTATGTAATTTTCTGCTTGTTCTGTGTGCTAAAGACTGGCCTGGAATCTGGAAGAAAATAGTCTTCTATAATATTGTATGTGTGCAGTATACTTGCCAAACATTAACAGGTAGTGATCTTACAGTAATTTATCTGAGTTTATCTCATGGACTTTCATAATGTACCTTGCCAGTGAATGCATTGTGCAAGTCCTTTGGTATTTTTTCCCCTTTCCTATCTGTATCTGTTTCCTTTTTATATTTCCACCTGCACCTGATTTCTTAAACTAAGGATTTCTTTGGGTTTTATTTGTGTTGGCAACTACAGTCTATGTTGTTTTTTCTTTTTTTATCATTATTTGGAAGAGAAAGAGGGAAGTAAACAAACTTTACTAAGCTTAAAGTCTCCAGAGTCCTAATGAGAACCTGCGTTCAGATTACTTGAATGCCACCTCTTTCTAGCTCAGCTTCTACAATACGAATTGGGTTCTATAATACAAATTGGGTAAGCAAATCTTCTATCTCTGCAGAATCTTCTCAGGTGTTTAAGAATAGCAATGGGTATGCAAGTGGTGATCTGGTTGAAAAAATCAACTTTGTGGTTCAGTAGCAGTGTATTTCCTCCTGGTAGATGAATAAATTAGAGCATCAACAGCACATGCAGTTCGAAAAAGCAAAGCAGAATGGCATGGATTGCTGCTGTTGTACTTTAGGGAAAGTTTAATGAATGTCAGGTAGCGCACTTACTTTGAGAGAGTCACCTACTAATTAAATACTCACAGAAAGTTCAACCACCCTCGAGTGACAACAGTTTTATTGCAGGAGTTTGTTTCTGGTTTTATCTAAAGCATGGAGGCATTTTTATTTTCCACGTTTCTGAATTCAGTAGTAACATTTTCTGTTGTGGCGCTTTTAAGAAAAATGCTTTTTATTTTATTATTAAATATTCAAAACCTACAATACTGAAATGGCAAACATTATTGGAAAAGTCTGGTTTTATCTTCTGACAACTGATTGCTCCAAACATGCATATTAATTACATCTTTAAAATTCAGCAAATTTTCGTAACTGCTTACAGAATAAAATTGTCATTGGAGATTACACAGATGTGAGAAGTCCTCTTAAATGCTTCATTTTATCTTTTTTTAAAGTTAATTTCTGTGGTATTTTAAATACTTAGGGGAAATAGTTGTCATATTGGCTTAGATGTTATTGACCTGCTGAAATTGCTCTGAATTTTGAGTTGGATGCACTTCAACTTTTGTTTACTTTCATAATGCTCACTGGGAATTAAACTCTTCCTCCTTAAAGTAATATAGGATAAACAGTGCTTGCTGTCAGAAACAGAAATTCACAACTACCCTTTTGGCCCACTTACAAATTATGTTTACTTAACTCTCAACACAGTCTAAAATTGACTCTAGTGACATTTCCAGACTTTGTTATCTGGTAAATGTCTGTCTGAGTGAAACTGCCAAGTCAGCCCCTGAAGTCAGAACTGTGTGCCTTAAGCTTCCATTAAAACACACAGACATGGTGCTGGTTATCAGTAAATACTATAGAAATGTGCAGAAATTAAAAACTCAATAAGCATGAACATCCTATCAGCATCCATAGCCATTGGGATCACGTAAGAAGCCTCATCCTGGCTTTCTCAAAGTCACAGAAGATTTTGACAACATGCCACAGCAGAAGACTGGATGTTGTGCATCTAAAACATCTGCCTCAAAACAAAATATTTACAATATGGGGGTGGAGGGGGCAAAAACCTCTTACAGACGTCCAGAATTACAGATGTCCATCCTGATTGTTGCTGTAGTATAGGTAAATATATCTTCTTTTTTTCCCTAGTGTATGTGTTTGTGTAGAGAGACTAAGAATTGCTAACTTAATTAAAGATAACAGAAATGTTTAAGTCACTGAGATAGGACTCTGGCATTCTAATGCTAATGTGTGTACTTTTTGTTCTGTCCAATTTTCTTTTCCTATGTGAATTCTTGTCCCTGGCAGTAGAAAGACAAAAGACACAAGAGAACTTGACTTTTTCTGTCACTAATTCTCAGGATTTCATAATTAACTGTAGTTGCAGTAATGTGTTTTATTGGAGAAGGCTACAGGCCAGACTTTTTGAATTTGATTCCAAACATAATGTATAATTGCATTGCATTGTGAAGTGCTAAATACCATTTTCACAATATTCCCAGGTTGAGGAAATTTGGAGGAAAAACCCCTCTAATCTTGGTAAGTGTAGAAACATAAAACAGCTTATTACAGATACTGATTAATTATCATCAGCTAATTAAGGTATTCCACAGTATTTTCATGGCTAAGGTAAATATTTAAATTCTAACGATTCTGTGTTTCATCAAGGAAAAAACTATAAAGCAAAGGATAGTCCAGATCTTGCTTGCACTCAGAATATTGCAGGGGTATCTACTGCGGCTTTTATAAGCAGGCATGTTGCTCGTTCAAGTTTCCACGTTGTTCACTGTCGCATTAGTTGTAGGCAGTGTCTGGCAGCAGATTCCATTTTTTGTCAGAATCCTTACAGTGGGGGTGTTAACACCTCATTTAAGGTTCTCTGCTGTAAGCTTTGGAGAGAAGACAGTTGTTAAGAAGTGTAGACCATTATAGGAGAATCATGTTTTATCCTCTATACAGTCTAGTTTCTAACAAGTTATCAGCGTATCAGTGGTTCTATAGCAGGGTGATTTCATGAGAAAAACTCAGCTGGGAACTTCAGGAAAGCATTTTGGTTTAGCCTGAGTCAGGGGGAGAAGTTATCCAACACAGAGTAATATTCTGTACTGATTGGTAAAGTGGTATTTTAAATATACTTGCCAATTCTCTGTTAGTATTAAAAAGAAGGCATTGAAGGAGGATCTAAATTGCTTTCCCATGTATTGTTCTACTGCCAGAATGAAAAATTAGTTAATCCTAACAAGTTAATGACACAACAGTAAGAAAGACAGAATTAAATCATCTTTATTTAGGGTATCTAGCTGCTTTTCATAAATTTGTCAAACTGGAACTCAGAGGGTTTGAAATCTTGCATTTAAGACATGCTTCTGAAAATAAGCATGGGAACTTAAAGAAAGTATTGACACATAGGTGTTTTGCTTGGTTACTGCCTGTACAATCTGCAGTGGAATGTAAGTATAGTTCATCAAAAGTAGCCAAAGGACAAGGAAAAGGGTTTTTATAAAAAAAAATTAAGCTAAATATAAGAGTGGATAAGCTTCGCCGGCTTTGATGTAGCAGGCTTTTTATATGAGGTTTGTTCTGCCAGTTCTGAGCAGGAGAGAGCATGCATGTCAAATCCTTTTCCAAACAAGCCTCTCTGATTTCTGCCAGAGAACCAGCCTTACTAAAGCAAGACAAAATTAACCCTTATTTAAGAAAAAAACAGCTTTATGTAACTTGAAGCTCACTGAAATGATGCTTCTAACAATAGATATGGATTTAGGCAATTAAATAAATTGTGCCATTGTTTCAAAAATGAGATAAGGCCAATTCAGAACGAACTTTCAAGTCACTAGAACAAATGGTAATTTCCCAAATTATCACTTAACTTTTCTGAATAAATAGTGAAAAAGTCAGTTAACAATTAATGACATTTTATAGCTGAACCCCCCCCCCAAAACTTACTGGTAAAATGTGAGGTGGATAAATGTGTTTCTTTGTATTCTTTTACTATTATCATACAATTAACATTGGTATAAGTAATGGCATAAGCAGTAAAAGTCCGAAAATATAATATTTGTTACAAATATTAGTATCATATGTTATGTCCTCCTTTTGTGGCAAACAAAATTCAGAACAAAAGAACAGATTTGAAAGATAAAATCTGATCCTCCTGAAAAAGGCATGCACATACTAAGAACCCCTGCTGAAGTCACATCTAAATCCCAGTTTATACTCAAACAGGGAAAGAGCAAGCTCTGGACTGCCAAGCCTTATCAGGCGATATTTGGAATGAAATATTTGGATTCAGTGCTCTGGATAACAATATTCTGCAAAGCTTTACAGATAGAGGTTAGAATGTAATAATAGATAAGTACTAGTATGATTTTAGTGTCTTGTGAAACCAGTGACTGGGGATTTGGACAACATAAATGTAACTTATTAAAGGAAATACTAAGGATAGGAAATGGCTGTTTGTATGCAACTTGTTGCGTACCACTTGTACGTTTAATGTTTACGCACCCACGGAATGTTTCAGAAAAACATTGGGAAACTACATCAACTTTTTGCCAATGGAAAATGCAGTACAGCATTATTTAAGGACAGAATAACATTTTTAAGAGTACAGATATCAGACAGTAATTTTATCAGCTTTGTATGTTGGCTGATGGTTGTTGACCTTGCTGAAAATATGTAGCAAATACTTTGAGTTCTCCGTACCCATTTGCTCTTGCTTTTATGGGAATCCATATACTTTTAAACATAGTAACCAGTTCTAATTATTGCTTTTATACCACCTAGTATCCTCCATGAATCAGAATCTATTTTTAGATATGGTCGAAGGATTTGTCATAAGCTTTCAGAAAACACTTGGTTTACAGCCCAAGTATTTTATTTCTTTAATTTGTGGTCAGAAGGAAGGTTATTTTTCTTTCCCAGTACAGGGAGAAACACTTAAACTTCAGAAAAAGTAAATGTGAGAGAAATATTCTCTCTAAAATGAGAAAGAAATATTATAAACTTAAGATATTGAGTATTCTACCTCTGATATAAATGCAAAAAACAATTCTGAAAAGACAAAGGTAGTTTTGTAATTTTTCAATGTCAAACTCTACAAATACCCAAACCATAAACTTTCAGATCCCTATTTTCATTTGCAATGACCTGACTCTGATTTTCTTTGGCTTTAGTGGCATATCCACTTAATACCTTATGTGTATGTAGCTGCTTGGAAACAGATTTTAAAACCCAGTAATATTGTAGGTTATTTTAGCCAGAAATTCAAATGGATTTTGTTCTTCTTTGATACCACTAAATCTTTTTTTTTTTTTTTTTTTTGGTTGGAAAGGGATAGACTTTTGTAAGACTATTTGAAATGAACTATATATGTTAACATGAAAGTAATGAGAAGGGCTTTTTCCAGATACTAATAATTTAATCTCTTCTGAATATTTGCAGACCGCAGTAATTATCTTTCTTTACATTCCCAAAAGGTACTTTAGTCTTGTGCTGGTTGGAGTAGAACCCCACCACATTCCTTACCAATCCTCAGAGTAATGATATTACACACATCTTTTAGAATGTGGAAATAATAGGGTTATCGGATCCTTTCTTTTATGAACAAAAATTATCTAAAATGTAAGTTGGTTAGGTTTATGGTTAGGATAGTGGGTAAGAATGTATGCATGTGTGTGTATGGATTCCTATGATAATCCTTCTAAAAGATTCCTACACTTAAAAATATTTT
This sequence comes from Limosa lapponica baueri, assembly GCA_002844005.1. Classification (NCBI taxonomy): domain Eukaryota; kingdom Metazoa; phylum Chordata; class Aves; order Charadriiformes; family Scolopacidae; genus Limosa; species Limosa lapponica. Next base: position 694,124 of record KZ505801.1, on the reverse strand, counting down.
CTAATATTCAAGAGGAAACCTCAGTCTTACCAGTTTAGAAATGATGTATGAATGATAGTCATTGCACTCGGCATCTGATATGCTGAATGTGAGTTCACTTTCAGTTTTGTGGTATTTACCTGGAAAAGACTTTTGCTGTCATTTTGGTTAGTTAAGGGTGGGTTTTATGTTGCTCTTGTTTTTCCCTTATTTGACAGTTGTGCTGAATATCAACCAGTGAAGCTGGTTCCAGGTTTATTGATGGACTAGGTGTAGCATACTGCTACTTCAAAAGTATTAGGATGTGTGCCTCTAATTCTTCACAGACTCAAAATTATTAACACTTGACCTTTCTCTCTGGGCTTTGATTGCCAAGAACTGTGTTTACAACTACCTCCTCAACATCACTGCCTCCCAGGAGCAAATCTGAAGAACCCGCTATCTCTCCACTGGGGTAGAGACAGTGTCAATTTGACTATACAGTTGATGGATCAGGAGACCTACTAAGCTAAGGCCCAGCCAAACTTGTTCCATTAAACTATCAAAAATGGCTATATTTTTTCTCCTTTTCTCTGCTACAGGAAAACACTGGTTGCAGATTGAGAGACTGTTAGTTGCTAGATTAACTGTATGGGTTAGTTCTATCCTGTACACAGGAGGAAACTTGAGCATCACTCAAATGCCTGGCACTTCTTTTGACACTTCACATGAGGTTTTCACAGCTCACTTCATTTGCTCAATTAAGTTTTGTCATCTGCTTATCTTCAGTATGTCTTGAGTGTGAGTCTCACTGATGAGGCTGGTTTCACACAGTCATTTAGAGGTCAGTCTTCACACAGTCTGTTAGAAGTCAGTTTGTAGTCATCTAATCTAAGCTTGCTGAACTGGAGTCAACTTTTTTTTTTTTTTAATAAGCATTATTTATGACAAAATAAGGCTGCCAAAGCAGCACAGAAAATGTAAAACTGTGATAGTGCATTTGCAATTTCTGCAGTGAGCCTAAATTATGTTGAGTTTCTTGGCGGTGCATAGTTGCAAGGTCACTTTTGTATGAGAATATTCTTAAACAAAACAACAAACTACATTTGATACACTCTTGTTTTACCAAACTGCCAAAAGATGTTTCAGGTAAAGCTGTCCATTTAAAACTGGTTTGTTCAGCTCAGTCAGTATGAGACAGCCTGCCAAAACAAGGCAGGTTACTCCAAATCACTGTAAACATGCTCTGGGAAGGAGAAGACAGTAGTTGTTTCTTGACCAATTAATTACACGCTTTCAGTTATTATTTTTAGTGGGCGGTTGTAATAACCCAGTGACCCACAATACCCCATGGAAAGCTTAAAAAGTATTCTGTTTCAAGAACGCTTTTACTGTATACTGTATAGCTTTGTTCTTTCATAGAATTTTTAATGCTAAGAATAATTTCAGAGCAAGAGATCCTGATCATAGCAAGTAAAGGAGGTGCTTTAAACTAGCTGTAGTAAACCCGCTTTTCTTAGATGGTTGGGAGCCTGAAAGGTTTCCAGCCTTCTGTCACTTCTATTGCTTTTTTTCCATAGGCTTTTTATGGATTCTCAGTAGTAGATAATATTAGTGATGCACGCTCCAGGAGGCCTCTTCTGCTTTGGCCTACTTTCAACATGCCAGTACTGAAAGATGTGAGAGGATTAGTTTAGGCTGTGGTCTCATGTATGCACTTTCAACAAGCATAAGTCATTGCTGTTGTCACCCTGTTCTGGCCTCTTCTCAGCCAGCCTAGTCCCATGGTGCTTCTTCCCTTGGAAAAGACAAGGAATCCACCCCAGATGCCATGCCAGGTGAAAAGTAGTAAATGCAGCAGATGCCTCCATAAATGCTCGTGCTGGCACTAGGGTGGGGGCAGCGAGCAGTACCTTATTTAATGGCAATAATGCCACTTAAAACATGTATCTGTGAAGCTGTGGCTTCAGAATTCCTGCCATTCCAGTGATGGTGACCTCCTGCCCAATAACTCTATTGAGACAAATGTTTTTGTTGCTTTTGGGTTTTTTTCACAAGATCACAGTATAAATGGGTTTTAGTTTAACAGAAAAGACGTTTGGCTCGGGATCTTTATCTATGAGTTCATTTGCTCCTTCTGTTGCTGTTTTTTATTTCTCATCATGGATTTACAGTCCCTTGAGGTCTGGTAACTGAAAAGACAAAGCTGCTATAACGAGTATCCTAGAAAAACAGACTCCAAAGAAACACCTGCAACTGATTTATACCCTGTTAGTGAGTTTCACCCCATCCTTCAGAAAAATATGAGGAAATGTTCACTCATTTGGGAAGAAGGAGAGTTGTAGGAACTTCCATAGGGATCAAGCAGTGCAATAGCACTGTTCTTTTGCAGTTAGCTTGTTGTTCCTTAACTGCAGTTAGCAGTTGTCCTTTGTTGTTCCCTTTCCTGCCTATCCCCCGTCCTGTCCCACTCCCCTCAGTTCTTGTCACCTCAAACATAGTAGCCTTTCCCCAAATCCTTTCCAGTTTTCCATTGTTTACTCAAAGCCAGACAAACCCCCTGACTATGAAAATTAGGAAATACATCTCTCCTTCAGGACGAGTTTATCTTTCCTTCTCTTGTACAGTGACAGTGCTATTGGGAATCTTGCATTTTGTGCTTTTAGTATCAGTTTCTGATTTCAAAATTTCTCTCATGCAACTGTGAATTTTGCTTCATGGGTCAACTAGTAATTTATTTGGGAGAGGAGAATAAAAAAATACATTGTGTGTCCCTGAGGTAACAGAAATAAATAATTATTTAACAGAAATATTATTTCTGTCACCTCAGAGTCTAAACACACAAACATTTGTGTTAGCAGAGGGGTGAGATGCTATGGTGCCTAAAGGGATGAAGAAGTGACTGAAAAAGAGGGGAAAAGACAACTTCCTAAAATTACTGATGGAAAACGTTTCTGTTCCACTTACTTAAAGTTTCCATTCTCTGTCCCCAGCTGCATGTTCAGCTCCATCAGATTGTGCCAAGACCAATTGTTTGCGTGTGTGAGACAAAGAAACCTCTTTAAAATGTAATAAAAATATAAGCCCATTATCATCTATGAATATGACACATGATAATAATTCATATAGAATTATGGTGATTTCAGAGCCATAGAGACATTTCACAAAATTTATCACTGTTTTCAATTAAGGCAAATCAACCTTATATAAAAGGCATCAGACTGTAAGGCAAAAATAACATCTAATTACCTCAGTACCAACTGAGGTAAAATAGTTAAAAGTAGTCAAAAAATATGACAAATGTTACTTTCCCCACAAGCTGATAATTTGTATTTTATATGTATCATTTACTCTTGACCTTATGGCTCTTTTTCTACAACTTATATTTGCAGCTTAGTGTTTTTCTCGGAATTTGAAAAAAGTAAACCAGATCAGATAAAATAAGAACACAGTCATCCCAGCTCTTGGTCAAAAGCCTGGTGTGTGTGCAAAAATGTTTAGATTTTTCTGTTTGTTAGCTGTCAAAATTCCATCACCAAGGGATTTTTTGGTTCTAATGTTGGACACAAGTGTGCAATATCCTGAGCTTCTGAGGCCAGTGTCGCAAACGAGCCTGTATCTGGTTTTTCTGATCATAGCTCTGTTTTTGGAAACAAAGTACCAATTTTTTAAAAAAAAATGTACTTGTACAATTGCATGTAGTGTTTATATAAGCGCTTAGTCTAAACATCCATAAAAATGGTTGCTGGGTATCTGTGTTTGGATATTTGTGGGTGGCTGCAATATGCACCCCTGTGCATTGAAATGAACTGTATAGCGCAGCTGTTTTTTCTCATTTTAAAGAAATGACCCTAAAACTGTTTCTTTACACAAAGCAAAATAGCGCTACTCTAAATAGGCTTCCACAATGGCTTTCTTTTATGAAGTGGCAATGTAAAAAAGGATTTTCCTGGGCAGATGAAAAACACTGGGTGCTCCAGACAGAACAATCGAGTATTTCAGAATGAATTATTCTAACTTGCTGAACCAGACTCTTCTCCCTGTGGGCATGTATCTGTTTGCATATATTTATCAGTCTGCTTGGAAACAGAATGAGGAACACTCATGCATTGCCTTTTAGAGAAGAACCTGAATGAACCTTTTTATTTTTTTTTTATTATTGTATTAGGAAAAAGAGCATCCTAGGGAAGATTGTAGCTACTTACTGTAAACTAGAACGAGGCTTTAAAGGCTCTTCTTCCCACTGATTTTCACACAGCATGAGTTGTTAGTTTGTCTTTCCTTTAGATAACTCCAAGCTCCAATTTAACAGTGAAGCATACTAGAATTCCCTGTCTCCAAGTTTAATCTCCCTAAGGGAGGTAATTCAGGAAACCATACTTTCTTGTAATTTCTTGATTGTCAGGCTATTCTAGATCTTTATTTTTGCTCATGACCACCCATGAAGCACTTCAAACTTAATCTGATTGCTAGGATTTTAACAATAGGTTCAAATGCTTCCAGAACTAAAACATTTTTCAAAATAATGTGTCAGACACGACACAATATTTTAGTAGCCAAGGTATCATAAAAAAACTTACTGATTTGTTAAAGTTATGACTTCGTGGTCTCAAAATCAGATTAGGTCTGATAGTAAGAGTGGTACTTCACAGAGTACAGGCCCAGCTAGCAAGCACCACACAGAGCAGTTACAGCTATCAACAGACTGCTGGAATTCTGTTCCTTTGTGACGAGCTCTTTGTCCAGCAAAAACTGTTCCAGCATTTGACATAAAACAAATGCTTACTAGTCACTGTGAAAGAGATTGCTTGCAAAGAAGTACACGTTGTTCACACTGCTTAATGCACACAAAGGAAGCTATACTAGGAGGCCAGTCATACATCATCTCCTATGTGGTTAGTAAAGGGTGGAGCTCTTATAGGGGTTGCTTCAGATTATTGGTCTGCAGAACCCAAGAACACTTCAATGTCCAGGTGCCCCATCAGACCAAGTCATGATTTTACCTCATGAGAAGACTCAAGATTCACTGTCCCTTCTCAAATTTTATTTCTACATCAAGGAAGCTTAATTTTCATGTTCCCTTTTTCTTTTGATGTCGTTGCAAATCAATGCTATTGGTCATTTGCTGATTTCTAAGCTAGGTTGCTTATAGCTCCCCCTCTTAGAACTCTGAATTGAAAAACGGAATACCAATACAGGTAATTTTAGCATAGTTTATCTGCTTCAAATAGTAACCATGTCAAAAGCCAAAAATATTGCTGAAAATAATGAATTTGTTATCCACATTTTCCATAATGAGGAAAATGACATACTGTTTGTTCTTTCCAGAATATATTCAGGATCTAGGAATATGTTCTCTTCATTTAAAGCTCCTTTTCTTTCTGTGAAAGCTGTGTTAAGTGACTAGAATGGCAGTTCTACTGTTTTGGCTTATTTATGCTACTTTCTAATTAATCTGACAAAAACTACACATTCAAAATGAAGCTGGTGCCCATCTTGATTTATTGTGAATGCCCGCTTATATCTTCAAAGCGTAAAGACTTAAAGCAAGGCTGCTTGCTTTCTATATGTATTAAAATGTATTGGCAGAAGTTTGAATGTCTTGGGAAGAATCTGACCAATCTGCACCAAGCTCTTTTCAGTGAAAGCAGTTATTCACTTTCGCACGCTATCTAGTAAATTATAAAAACTAGTAGAACTTTTTAATAAGGAAAAATACCAAATTACAAATTGGTGGAGTTGCATAACTAGGGAATAACACAGTTTCTAAAAAACTCAACATTTTGATTTATTTGCACTTTTCAAACTAATCTGCAAATTTACATTACACAGAAATTGTAGATTTTTATTACAAATGGCAGTTGTAACCATAACATGTCGTGATGATTTTCCTCTCTGCTTTGGCTGTTCATTTTCAGGGCCACAGCAGTCTCAGTACCATAACCTGTGTAGCATTTGATTTATTTTCATGTACTTCCCATTTACTTTTTCCCCAGACTTGTTTTCTAGACTAGGGATCAAGAAATAGTTCAGACCGAAAATTATGAATCGGAGCTCCAGGGGATTTCAGAGATGGGCTTTTGTTTCGGGTCCACCTTCAGCTGTATATAATAATGACTAAAATCTCCTTCAATTCTTTTTCATGGTTTAAAAAAAAAATATATTTTGCAATGATGTAGCTTAACCATGAGGTGGGAGGAGAGGAGAGCTTCAGCTTACATCAGACAACTGAAAGTTAAGACTTGAAGCTCCCGAAGGAAGAATCTAAATAAGACAAGTGTTTGACACTGTCCTGCAGAATATCAAAACCAACATCACATCAATCTATGTTCTGGACCATGTATGAAGCAATATCCCTGAAATTTATTTGTGGTCAGAATTACTCTCATGAACTGGCCCAGGATCATAGCTTAGTCTTAATATATCCTGAAGGGTTCTTTGCCAAGTAGTTGGAAAGGCTTGGGGAAGCTCTTGAAAGCCTTTCAAGATAGTTTCCGTTCCCCTCTCCCCTCGCAGTGAGACATAACCTGTCTCGTAGAAATTTAGCCAGACTACCTCACAGATCTCTTGGTCCACTGACTTGAAGCTGAGATAACTGTGGTTTAGATTTAAGGCAATTGCACAGAAATGAGCTTAGTTGCATGGCTGTGATATTTTTTAGTTGAGATGAGCACTTTCAAACACAATTGTGTGTTTTATTTCATTAGTGTATTCAGTAAGGGTGGATTATAGACACAAGAGTCTCAATAGTGACCTTTCGAGATGGAGCCTTCTGTCACCTTATGCAGCTGACATTCACAGACCTTGCAATGGGACTGCACAAGGACAGAGCTGGTGGTGCTGGGCGGGTAGAAATGCTAGTTGGATGATTAAAGGGGGAATGCGACCTTTGTGCTGCCCACATTTCTAAAATCCCACCAATGTCTTGTAGAAACAAACAAAAAAAGGTAGTGTTTGAGAATATCATAGCCCTTTTTTTGGTATCCATACAGAGAAGAATTTGAAAGGTACTGCTTATTGTTGTTGAAGAACGACAGTCATCCATATTAAGCCATGTAAGAAACAGTTTATAGAAAACAGTATTGCTTAAATTCGTATCTGTCTTCAAATGCTATTCATATCTATCTCCTGAGTGTTACATATGTGCCGTTGTAATCTTGACCTGCTCTGTTGTTTTCACAAGTTCTTCTGAATTCTCACCAATGTCAACACTCATGTCAGCATCTGAAAAAGGTTATCTATCTCTCTGATTTTGATTTTTAATTAAATATATGATTAGTAACCTCTAATGTTTATTAAGTAAACCATTCTACACCATTTCAGGTGGTACTGCAAGATTTAATGGATCTTGTGTGCCCTGGCTGTCAGAAGGGCTTTTTTTAACTTTGCAAAGTAGGAACAGAGGGAACTTGTATCAATAGATAGAGAAAAAAGAGTAAGAGAACCATACTTTGATTCAGAAATAAGCTGGTTTTCTTAATTAGGTGGAGTTCTGTCCTCTTAGTGAAATACCTGTAACCTGCTACTCGCTCAACTTCGTATCCGTTGAGTTTCATAGTTTGTTCTATAAAGCATTTCAGATAGTCTCATTATGCATTGTTTTCCAGTCTTTTTGAGTGTGAAAGTTTATGATTTGCCCTATGAAGATACACAGCAGAATTTAGTATCTTCATACTGTTTTCAGTGTGTATATTGTTGACTGGCTCATGCTGCACCAAGGGTTGTATTTTACAGCAAAAAGCGTAAACCTGCTTTTCCCAACCCCCATCTTAAAAATTCTTTCTCTGTGAAGGCACCAGCAGTCATGCAGCCCCGTGGCCAGCTGAACTAGGTATCTGTTATGGTTGAAAAGTAAGCAAGAAAAAGCCCCAAACCCTTAGTTTTTCAGCCAGATCACTACCCTTTCAGTGTTGACCCACATTTAGATCAGCTGAAACTAACAGTGAAACTGCATGCTTAGTGTGGAAGATGGCTTCAGTACACCTTTAATAAAAATCCTTTAAGTGTTACTCTTGGTGCAGGGTATTTAGAAAAGGGGTTGTTGAAATATAAACTTGTATGTGATATGACTGACTGTCCTGTGCTGTGTTACAAAAAGAAACTTTCTTGTAAGAATGGCTCACTAGCAATACTGCACGGTAACATTTATTGTGTTGATTCTGACATGACTCCCTCCAGGATAAAAATCTTGACATTGATGAATGTCTTTAAAGGTTTCCAGGAATTCTTTAAAACTTTGCACAGTACAAGAAATTGTACCTGAAAATTTAACCAAAATATATATCAGAAGAAACGCAATGGGGAAAAAAAACAGCTTAGATTTTCCTATTTTATTTTGGGCAGTTGTTTTCTGCCCAATTCATAGATGTTGTCATGCATGTGTTACATTATTATGTGAAGGACTTACTGATCTTCATTAGCAAGTACATTTGAACTTATTTGAAAGGTAACATTATTAAACCCATCAGAAATACTAGACCAGACTTTCAGAGTACCACAGCCTGTTTTCTGTAGTATGGCTATGTCCAACTTCATTTCGTAAAGTTGTTTGTTTTGTGAAGCACTTCCATACTCGGAGAATTTTTTTCGAAGTTGCACCATCAGTATAATCCACAGAATTCTTTCTTTGCATTTCCAGCTGCTCTATAATAAATTCCATCTGTGTTTTAGATATATTTGTATTGATTTTTCAGCTATGCTAGCTTATGTCTGTCCTCTGCCTTACTGACCCCGAAGTCAACCAAAGTGGTGGGCGTACTGCCAATTTCAGATGGCATTTGGTTCGTTTACTCCCTTTTAAAGTAGTTTAGGAAATGTAACTCAAATATTTCTGTTATTCGACAAGCCTGTTTAACTTTTCCAGTTTTACCCCCTTTACTCTGAATTTCTTCCTCCTTAATATTTTCCAGTTCTAGAGAAAGGGATTAGAAATGTACGTCACCTTTAGCTATTTTCATTGTACTTTTCTTTCTAAATTTCTAGTTTTGTTTGTCCTGCTGTGGATTTTTTTTTCCTAATCCTGGTTTTATATATACTTTTGCTTAGTGCTACTGTGCATTTGTCTTTTAAGACATAGTTATATAACCCTGGCACGTAGCCTAAACTCATAATTACTTTAAAGGGAATTAGGGTGTGCAAAGAATGCAAGATCAAGCATTTGGAAAATGGTCCAGTGAAGTTGCATTTTTTTTTCCCCTGTACAATGAGTATTTATCTTAAACAATTTCCATGACTCTTGGAAACTTATTTCACTTCTTCTCAGCTAATATGTGTTCCATTAGCATTTTTTGGCCTGCAGCCAGTTGATTCCTTCAGGCTTTGTTGAAGTGTGGGTTGCTTTTTTTTCTTTTGTTTGGGTTTGGGGTTTTTGTTGGTTTTTTTTTTTTTTTTCTTTTAGCAGTTCTCTGTCTGAAATGATTCAGCTTTGATTTAGTGGCTATTGTGATGTTGGGGTTTGGTGGTTTTAGTCTCCCAGACCAGTGACTAGATTTGCAGCCGCTTGTTTCAAAAGTCCAGACCTTTATTTATATGTTGTTTTATTGCAGAATGTATGGGATGCTATCCAGGCAATACCTGATTAAAGTAGGATAAGAAAGTACATTTAGTGATCAGACTTATTAGGCTTCTTTTATTTTTTGAGAATCACATCCCATCTATCAAACCATACTATCAATAATACGGTTCTGCTGGCAGTACTATTTAGGGCTTGTTTTTCTCATAGCTTTCTGGGAAATTTTAAAAAAACCACTGTATTAGCTTTTACATATACATGGGATTGTTTCCTCACTTCACTATGCGTTGTATTCTTTGGAATGCGTACTTGAATAAAGGAAGCTATACAGTATTTCTTAGAAGAAGAAATAGTGATGCAAATAAATCAGTCATACAGGCACAGCTTTTTGAAGGTCCTAATAAAACGTGAGCTAGAGTAATTACCTATCTGACTGTATCCAAAAAAGAATTGCATGTTTTTCCCTAAGGTGGGCTGAGGGAGACAAAAGATTCTCAAAGCATAAAACAAAAGATTCAAGGAAAATAAAGTAACTTATGATAGTAATGAGACACTGGCTTCCTTGTGTACCAGCGGAAAAGGCCAGCCAGCGACAAGAGGAGGTTGTGTGCAGCAAATAGTTCAGAGGTTGGTAACCATGCTAGACTTTCCTCCTTTATTCATTGAAAAGGTAAGACACATTTTTGTGGGGTATTTTTTCTGTTTCTGGAGTTGCTTAAACACATTTTTTGTTTTTAAGTACAATACTCTTTAAGTACTGTGACATAAATCACACTTTTTGAAGAAGGAAATCTATACTGCCAACAAACTTCTGAATTAGTCACAGATAACACTTGTTGTAATCTGAGTAGCAGAGTAAGAATAATCAAACTAGGGAATTTCCCTCTCCAATTCTGCTACCTCTCTAAGAGTTAAAGGCCTGAGGAGTTCCTCCCTTTGGGATATGCCTTATGGGATCCTGAGAAAAGACATTGGTACAGATAGTCAAGTGGTCATGGTTGAGACATCTCTTGGTAGAAATCTGTGCATGTTTGTGCATGGCTTATCCTAAATTGATTCCAGTTGTCCCTTTTTTAGAGATGCTGAACTGCTGCTTCAAACTGATTCTGCAAAAATTAATTGGGGTAATTCAGCCTCTTGTTTCATCAAACTTTTAGCTGTGTTACATCCAGATTGCTGTTCAGTTATTTTACAGGAGCATTCCCCACTGATTTCCCAGTAAAAGAGATTACATGTGCTCAGTGAAGATCTAAAGTATGCTTCTTGAATTATAAGTAAAATACTAAATAAAAAGTAAACAAATACATAATATTATTATATTGTTTTGTATACCATAGTTTAATTCTACAACACGTTTCCAATCAGAATAAATTTCCCGCTTTCTTCGCGTGACTGGTGATACTGTTTTTTAACTTTAGTACTTTCTCAGGTACTTTCTTTCTGATTTTGCAATTCTTATGTGTTCACCTTCTCCTCACACATAGATTCTTAATGTGGTGTTGTTGCTGTTTGAAATCTAGAAGCCCCTTGGGACAAACCTGAGTATTGAGTCTTTCTCTCTGGAGTGCCCTGAACAATTTCTGAGATTGAAATACGAGCTTTTTCATATTCTTCTTCACAGCAGCAGTTCCATATGGCTCCTGGTTAGGTAAGGACTGCTGAAGTAAAACCTGCTGCCACCATAATTTTTCTTCTTTGAATCTTCCAGCGTGCCCATCTTTTTTAGGTGTGTCAGAAAGTTGGCATAGCGACCGCACATCACCTGGGAGTCCTTCCCCTGTGAGTGTTGGGGGCCTGTCATGAAGAGATTGAGCCATCCTTCGAAGTATTTGCCTAGCTACCTATTAATCTATATGGCTAAACCTTTTTCCATGACCACTTTCTGTTTCTCCCCAGTATTACTTATGTAAATGAGTTGCGCAGAGGGTGGTTATTTTGCCACCACTGGATGACTGACCAAGGAATTTTGGTTATTTTATTTTTAAAGTACAAAATATCTGTAAAATATTTCCACAATGAAAAATAAAATATTTAAATAAGTTGTAGTAATTGCAGTAAATCTAGTGTGAGAGAGAGGTCATGCAAAAAAAATATCTCATTACAGCCATAGACAACTGTTAGTTGGAATGCCTTTTTATTTTATAAGTCTACAAATATTCAGTGAGAGACACTTATAGTGAAGTTTGTTATTTTGAACAGGTCGCCATAATGGGAGTTTGGTTTCAAAATTTCTATACAAGGAAGATTGATTCAATTTAGAGTCAGTGGTATTTTCCTGGCCACAGAAACTCTCAGATAATGCTCTTGACAGTGTACCTATCATGGTATATAGTATGTTCTTTAAGTGCTGATTTCAGTATGTTAAACAACTTATTTTTCTGAAGTCCTCTAGCATAAACATCCTATAGCGAAATCCTAAATACTAAACAATTTCAACTAACACAGTGGGGTATCTTAGTGAGAATTAGTTAACCCCTCCTTTCCTCCTGAGAAGCTGAAGGAAGGATAGGTTTTGCAGAATGGCAGAGTGTAAAATTGTAAAAGGAACACAGTAGTTCTTTCAGAACAGACTCTCCATAAACTGAACAGACCCTGCAGCAAAATAAACAGTGTTCCATTATACAGGATACCTATAGGGAGTTCTCATTATGCCAAACCCAGAAAAAGATTTACTTTGCATTTGGCAGAGAAGTAATCCAAGAATATGTTTGGCAATGAGCACATTGGGGAACTGTCTTATTCTTCCTCCCCTCTACCACCCTTACTGAATTCCTTGTGTTTTGGGTTTGTTTTTTCCAAAAGAGATTCTGCTAGTTCTGTAAGTTCAAGGTAACCATAATAAAATGTTGTAAGCCAGCATATGTTAGTGTATATTAATCGTAAGGGCTGTGTTTTAACAAAAGGTGTTATGTTTCTCCAAATATGAACCATACGTGTTATACAGTATTGTAGCAAAAGCCTTGCTGAAAGCATATTATGGTTTTAGTTTGATCAAAATAGTAGAATTTTGAGGGAAAACATACAATCATCAGTCATTCTTTATTGGCACCCACCCATTGCTTGGGTAAAAGGAGACCAAACTTGTTCTTAAAAGTCTGGGTTTGGTCAGTGAGTAAGATCAGTTTATTGATAGGAGCTGTAGGTCTGCCATGCAGTCCTTTTCCAGCTGGGAACATAATTGTTATTGTGATACAGAAAAATCCTCATTTGCTATGGGTTTGGGGACTATTTTTTTGTTTATTTGGTGGTTTTTTTGGCCCTTTGATCATACTATATGTAATAAATGACGCTTAAAATAAGCATCAAAAATAAGTTAAAATAATTCCTCTGGATAAGTGCAGTTGTTGGCTAGAAGATAAATTTCCTTCAAGAAATTTAAAAGACCCTCCAGTTATCCTTCCTAATCAGAGTAGACAACATCCACACTGTTGCTAGCAGTCAAATTAGTGAATATGCAAATGATGAATGAATTAAACTTCCTGCCTAAGAACCGCTGTCTGCTGCTGATGCACTTGCTCTCATAATGGACGTTTGTAGAAGTTCATGAAACTATTGGCATTGCACAGATCGATGCCTGGGCACTGGCCTGCTGTACTGCTCCCTTGGCATATCCTCTCCAAGGAACAGTTTGGGTTGAGATACACCATCCCTGACCACGACGCACTCCTCAGTCGTAAGAGTTCTTGTCATGCTTCTGGAATACAAATGTTGTGTGTTGTTTAGCTTTGTCAAAGAAAGGCCTTCTCATGGCCTAACTGAAACTGTAAAAAGGAAAGTATCAAAGTTTATTAGCACCTATGTGTCATCAGTTAGCAGCTGTTATCTGTCTTCTCCATTGCATTCTCTTAGTGTGCTATAATTTTAAAGCCTAGTTACAAATTCAAGTAGGATTTTAAAAACTGATACAACCATGTGAGAGCAAAATATCATTTAGAGGAATTCATCTATGCCTCTCTGCATACCATTCCTTGGCATAATCAGGTCTTATCACTCTGAGAACGAACAGTGTCTTTATAAAATGCTGTTTGATTCAGAGTTCAGTTAGAAGAGGCTTAGCTAAAAAGTAAAATTACTGAACGGAAAATCGGTTCTGTTTTACCTCAAACCAGGATATCATGATTTTTACAGAGCATGGTCTTTTTAAACCATAGAAACTGCATACTTACAGAGTTGTTGTACTTAATGAAAACCTGTACAGATAAATAGAATTTCAGTGCTTTTAAGAAAGTCTGTATATCTACTTCTTCATTGACTTTTCAGAATATTTTGTCAGTGGCCACTCCATGATACCTATTCAACTTTGTTTTTAAAGAGAATTCCGGTTTTGTTTTTTATTTCATTTTCACTTTTAATTATCAAAAATCCTCTTTTAGAAAAGAAAAGGAACTGGAGAATACTTCAGAATCTTCTGGATGTCTATGGGTTGGTATTTCTGTCCTATAACAGAAGTGTGGATATTTTATTGTATGTTTTAACTGAGTTTAAAGTGAAAAACACTATATTTTTAATAGAATTCATAGGGAGAGGGGTAAAGTTTTAATCAAAATTCAAGATGAAACAGCAGAAGTTTTATTTTAATGTATGGTACAATCTTTTTACTGGTTCTTGTCCAGGTAATAAAAAAAAAGGGGGGGGGGGAACCCCAACCACCCAGCATTCATTGGAAATTAGACAGAAAAAATTTAGTGATAGCTGTGAAGTAACTGAGAGTAAAAGGTCATATAGATCTTAGGGAGGCATCAAAACATGCAGTCTTATACTACACTTCACAGATTTACAAAACTGTTCCAATAATCCTGGTTGAATGAAATGTAGCATTTTAATATTCAGGCTTACTGCAGTATAAACAAATTTGTCTTAACAGTACTTTCTTTCTGAAAATGAAGTTTTATGGTTTTATGATACCATATTCCTTTGCAGTTTATTTTCATCTCAGCTGAATAGCTGATGTATGCAAAACTTGATGCTTCCCAAAAACACTGGTAAAAAGCCCAGAAAGAACTATACAGTGCAAACTCTCTCAAAGGAGTTCTGTGGAAGTTGAGCATGTAAGACTAGATGAAAATTAAAGTTAAAACTAATTTGGACAAGTTTGTTCATCCATTTCTACCCATACATATCACAAAAAGTTATATGAAAAGAAGTTCATAAGTTCATAAGGTCATTATGTACTTCATAAAGTACAAGAAGTTAGTTTTATGGTCTTCTATGATTGCCTTTAATCTTTACGCTCTCACCTTCATACAGAATCTCATGCAGTTGCCCTGTCATCATCTTGAGCAAATGTTGGGAACGCAGGCGAGACAAACTCTTTGTTTTCAGTTCTCATGCCTTGTATCTCTGACTCAGAACAGGATTTCTAGGAAAGTCCTGCTAAGCCAGTAGCAGTCCAGAGGTCTAGCATAGACCATCCTGTGTGTATGATCCGTAGATTTCTGACCTGCTGGAAAAAGTCTGGCTGGAAAGTCTGATGTCATACTGAGCATGTGCAAAGCGTAATTTTTGGTAGGAAGAGGTTTTGTTTGTCTAGTTTTAAATAAAAGAGCTCATGATCTAGCCAAATATAGGCATAGTTTAGGGTAGCAAAAAAAGACTTATTTCTGGCACTGACAAGATCCTCTGCCAAATAAATTAATTTTTCTAATTAATGTTCACATGCTAGAACATCCTTAAGATGTAAGAAGTGCATTCCCCTTTCATTAATTTCAACTTCAAAACTTTTATTTCAAAGGTATCTAAAACTTCTCTGTATAAAACTTTTTAAAAAAAGACAACAAAAATCTTCTGGTCAGATGTTTGCCATGGATTATTTCAGCACAAATGGAAATTTTGCGAAGCTGTAAGCAAATGATTGCAGGTTCTTCTAGCAATGTGCTGTGGACATCTTTAATAAAAGATGGTGCTATACTTTGAAGAGCATATTATTAATTACCAACAAACTGGATGCTTTCTCCTGTAACCATGGAAAATGCCCTGGTGGGTTTCACACCAACACCTTTGGCATAGGTGAGGGTTGTGCTGGTTTAGTGTCTCTTTGGTTGCCATAGAGAGAGAGGACTTGCTGACACAAGAAGTTTTGGTCTGTAAACAAGGTACCATACAATGGTGAAAGAGCTTTCTTAAAAAGCATTTTGATAGAGTGTTGGAGTGGATCACGATCCACTAAGTAAGGAGAAGCACCAGGCAACAGCTTTTCTGTGTATTTCAGAACAATTGCATTCCTTTTTCTAAGCCAAAACATAGCCATCACCATTAAATAAATGTAAATCTTTCTTGAGAAGTCTGGTTCTCTTCCTTCATTTCCTGTAGCATGTTAGCTGCAGCTTATTTCAGACTGTTTTCTCTTAAGCTCCCAGAAAATGTAAACAGAGCATAAAAATCTTGTCCACAAATCTTCACACTAAGTCATTTAAACTCCCACTAGGAGTACATTACCCATAAGATCAGTTATTGCAAATTACTATTGAAGTATTTTTTTTTCTTTAAATATGTTGTAATGTCTAGGAAGAAGAAACCTGGTTTCTAAAGGACAAAATTAACTCTGTACCGTGTTGTGCTTTGACAGTCCCAGACTTCGCAGTGCATGTCTTTTTGTTATACATTGTAGTGGGTTTTGGTTGCTCAAAAGTTCTGTTCTCCTCCTGAGCATCCAATAAACATGACTTCTACAAAGGAGGAAGATCTCACTAGTACAGTGCACCAAGACAGCTAATATAAAACTGGTATTGTATTGCTGAGTTAATTTTATTACAGTGCTGCTTTATTCTCTGTTTAGCACTGTCTGATCTGTGGATCTTCTATTTTGCCCAACAGTGTGAGAAGAGTTAAACTATGGAGTAATGCTGCCAAGTTTTGCGATATAGTGAGCTTCAATTTGTCATTTCTTAATTTCATTCTGCTGCTTCTCACTGTAGTCTGTGCTTATTTATTATTTACCAGTTGCAGATATCAGTAGTTATCATTTAACAAAGTCATGCAGCATATATTTCTCTCTAAAACCAGACCAGATGGAAAGCGGTCATCTACTTGCAATTGCCAGTGATTTCTGCTGCCATCCTGTGTATTTCCTCCATGTTGACGATAACATGTTGGCAAATGTTTTCCAGATCTCAATACAATCCAATGGAGCACGTCAGCTATACATATGGAGAATAGTTCTTCCCGTTCCCATGAATTTGTGTCCAACTCTCTCATCCATGAGCATTGTCCTTGGCTGCTGCTGTAAATATAAGTCAAATGTATGACTTTTTACCACTCATAACTGCATTATATTTCAGAGTAGCTTTCATTCAGGTTTCCCCCAGAATATGTATTAGTACTTCTGCACTGAAAGTTCTGGCAATACTATTTTGATATGAAAGCATGGTTTTCATTCATATATATACATATAGCTAATGTTGCTCATGTGGGTCTGTAATCAGAAAAGCATGCATTAAGATTAAATGAGAATTCAATTCCTATGCTACATTTATGTGTAGTAATTAAATATTGCTGACCAAAGTCTTGGTATTAAGCAAACGTTTTTGGTTTCAGTAAAAGATGGCCTTTCTTTTAGAGTCCCACTTTTATTTAGTTGACAAAAATCTGTGATACTTGGAAAAAAATATATTTTTTAGATATAATAGTTACAGCATCATGAAAAGGCTTTCTGCACAATTATGTTTAAATATTTAATGCCATGCTGTAAATTCAGGCATGTAGTGCATGGCACAGAGTTCTTATTTGTATCAGCTGTTTCTCTTATCATGGTGAAAATGCCAAGACAGAAACGTCTTGTCTCGATCTTGTGATTCCATGCAAACATGGTCAGCTGAACTGCGCAGATTAATTTTAAACTGGGAAATAACCATTCTTTGCCTGTGTCAGTGTGGCTGCCTATGGGTACCTGTATGCTTGGATGTGTGCATTCCGTATCTTTCCCAGAAAGTTCTGGGAGAAATTTGCAGCAAGCAGTACTATCTTGGTTTCGATGTGGACATGTGTTTCTTTGAAGAGTATCTAAAATGTTTAGAAAAAGAAAAATGCATTAAGCCTACAGATTATATATTGGCCCAAACAATTTGGGACGATACTTTGAAATAGTATATTTAGCTAATAAACTGAAGGCAGCAAATATAGCCCTGATTTTTAAAAAGAGTTTTCAAGGAGTTTCAGGGGACTCTTGACTGATGAGCCCAGTATCTGAAAAATTAGTAGATTATATAGAAATAATAGCATGATCTAGAATAAAGAAATTAGAATAATAAGATCGTGAACATAATGTGACATTTTTGGGGAAAAAAAAGATTTTGTAAATAGAAGTAGCACCTCATAAATCTACTGAAACTATATGGAAGAATCAACAAGAATCACGTGGATGAGTGAAGTCCAGTTGACACAGTCAACTGGATTTCCAAAGGTTTTCAACACAGTCCGTTTTGAAAGGCTTCTGAAGAAACTAAGTAGCCAAGGGATAAAGGTTCAACAAAATATATCTTCTTGCCCAAATAAAAGTAAGCTTTTAAAAGAAAGAAACCAAAAATAGAAGTAAACTGTCAATTCTCAAAAGAGCAAGAGATAACCAGTTGAATTCCACGCAGAACTGTGTTGAGTCTGGCACTGTTCATCATATGTGCCTCTTTTTCCAGATCATTTATGTTTTAAAATACAAAACAAAACCCCTTAGCGCCAAACAAAAAGAAAACGGTGTTCAGGTTTTGGGTGTGTAGGTACAACAGATCTGTAAAGAATTATTTTTGTCAGTTAAGTCAATGTAAATTCTCATACTTTGGCAAGAGATTTCTTGATGTTCTGTATTAAAATATATTGTCAGTATGTGTATCTATATATCCAGGATATTTTAAGATGTTAAGGCTGAGGAATATGATTATGTGTTCCTGAATATGCTTTACAATATTACTAAATGCTTTAGCACTTACGTTACAATGCCAGTATTCTTAATTTTTATTACAAGGCTGAACACTAGGACAGAAATTCGGTTTTATTTTACTGATAAAATGCTAAGGTTTTTTTACTGTTTTCATAATTCCTTAAATAATTGTCAAGATTTTGTAGTTTATGAATTCAGCGTTCCCCAGCAGCAGGTTGAAAGTTGTTGCCAGTGCTCTAAAGTTGATAAATGGTTGTGCACCAGTATCTAATACCTTCATATTCAGATGATAAAAGTACGCAGGCCCATTGGGTTAATGATGTGATGGCACGTTTCTATTCTACTGCTCCTGCAGAGCCTTCTATCTTTTGACGACATCAAACTGCTCGAACATTGATGTGGGGCTGGCCAGCACGAGTGCGCTCTGCCAGAAGTGCCGGGGGGCAGCATACAGTGTGGTTCTCCAAGGGCAGCGCTTCAAGCCCGTGAGAAAGACTCGGCCACGGCTCAGTCAAGTTGCAACTCTCCATTTGCTGCGTGCAGTGGAGTAGTTTGAGTTGAGTGGGTTCACTGCAGGAGAAGGATTCAATTGTGCAAACATGAATTGGCAGCTACCCAAATGAGAAGATAGCATGGGGAACACATACACTCTACGTGCTGAAAGACTGCCACTGGGGTCACTGGTAGCAATTTAACTAGGTGGAGTATTTAGAGTGAGACAAAAACTGTACTTTGAAACCTGTTTGACCAGACAGAAAGAGGTCTGGAATTATCATTGAAAGTCAGTTGATCTTTGGGAGATCATCCTTTCTGCAAGGGTAGAGGTCTAAGCTTTCATCTGCATTTATCCAAGTTTTTAGATAGCTTTTCTAAGAGCGTCCCTCATTCAGCAGAGAGAAACTCTTATTTGCAGAGGAAAATATGGCACAACTGCAAAAGAGCAAACATAGAGCAGCACCTCAAAGGTCAAAGGATATGTCCTCCTACCCTGAACATATATGTTATGGTGTCATTCGTTCCATTCAGAAGAACTGATGTCAGATGACAGGGCCTGGACAGTAAATTGTTTGCAGAATCAGCAGTGAGTTATTTGTCAGTAGCCTGAACACCTGCTGGAGATGATGGAGTTGTTCTGAAATAAACCAGCGCTGCTGCAGCCTTTACCAGTGGAGAGAATGAGCTCTGTGAGATACTCCATTTTGTTTTAAGTTGCTATTTGACAATCATACGTCCTTATGACTTTTGTTTAATTTATTCTTAAAGCATTTCTATATATTTTGAATTTTAATTTTAGCATTTTCTTTGTCAGCTATGAGTGTTTTAATTACATTCATCTCAAAACAGATAACTTGAAACGAGGACATTTTTCTGGACATAAATTCTACTAAATTGTTCCTCTATGTTTCTTATTTTGCCATAAATTGTTTGGTGGGTTTTTTTCTGAGGTGAATTTTAACATGCTGGTTTACCTATGTAATGTAAATATGATGTGGTCAATATACTTCTTATTCTGCTGTTCTTACAAAGCTGTTTCCTTAAGTTTTTCTAGTTTGAGAGTTTCTGACACATAAACAAACTTGTTCAGGCCTCTGTTGAGGGCAAGAATGCAATGTAAAAATACCCGAGTCGGCTTTCTGTTGAGCTGAAAATACAACTGGCTTAATGTGTTGGGTGCAGCTGAAGGAGCGTTACAGGAAGGTGGTTATAAATGCACCTTTGTGCTCTCCCTAATTATTTTTTTTCATGCATTTGTACGCAGGAGCAGTCGCTATTGCCCTGTACATCGGAGACTTAGCGCAGTGCTCTCTTTGTTCCAGTCTGCTACTTGTTTTCTGCTTCGCCCAAACATCCACAGGGGCTTGCAATAATGGAAGAACTTTTAGCATTACTTAAGGACTCCTTTTCACGACCTAATACTAAAGGGAATGCATTGAGAAATATGGGAATGCTTCCAGGCTCCCAAGCAGAATTAGAAAGTTAGAAGTTTAGCTACAACTTCTTCTTTAATTTGTTGCAAAATGCTGTTTCTTGTCACACTGCCTTAGAGAGGATTGTCTCACAAGACTTTTACTAATTTTGAGTCATCACTTCGTAAAGGGTATTCCTTTTAAGGAGCCACAGCTCAATAATTTCCTTAGTCAGATAGAGATATCTGCATATAAGCTTTGTTTGTTTCAGATGTCACTGTGGACATACTCGGTATATATCCTCCTGAACTGTTACCATTTTCATCTTCAAATGTAAAGAAAGGAATCACATCCTGCAGGATTCCTTGGTATTTATTTAAAAAATTACTATCACATACGTGCCTGTGATATTTCGCTTCAGAAAGACTACATCTCAAAGATGTGAACAAAAAATACAGTGACCAGCAGGGCTAATTCTTTTATTTAAGCACTCCTCCTTGCTCGCTGCTGGTCTTACATGTACAGACTGTAAATTCTTTCTCATGAAGTACCTGATGTGCTACCGAAACAAAGTGTCAAGCAACAGTAATAACAGTAGGGAGCATTCTGCTAGCGAATTTACACCACCTGCAAGCAGGTAAGCTGCTCTTTATAACGCTACTTAAAAGAGTTTAGGGATATTTTGAGAGTAAAACTGGTCTCGCTCACTTTCTTCATGTAGCGTAACAGAACAGCCGCTTCTTAAAAAAACAGGGAGCACTGTTGAGGGATTCCTTTTTCTCTGCAGAAAGCACCGGTTAAATCCCCAAAGGACACGCTGTAACCTGTTCTAAAGAACAATGAAAAGTATGGCAAGAATCTGTGAGCTTTTACACTGGAACTCCGTAACTTCATTTTCCTTTGTCTTGCTGCCAGGGGTTCGCACACCCGCCGCTACGGCAGCTTAAAAAGCGGGACCGCCCAGGAAACCCAGGGGGGCTTCTCGCTGGTAGAGGTAAGGCTGCTCCAGGGGGGGCGACGGAGGAACCGGGACTAGTTGCACGGCCGCTTCTCGGGAGGATCCCCGCTGGAAGCCCGCCTGCGAGCGGCGGTGCGAGGCCCCTGCCCGCGGCGGGCCGCCCCCCCGCCGGCGCCCGGGGAAGGTGCTCCTTACATGGGCATGGCCGCCGCTCGCCCGCAGCCCGGGCGGGGTGGCCCCGCCGGAGCCGGGCCGCGGCCGAGCCGGGGGCGGCGCGGCCCCGGGGGTTCAGGCAGACAAAGAACAGCGCCGGCAACCAAATAAGGAAGTTGGAGCTGGAGGATTTCAGAATAGGAGCAGGGGTGGGGAGCGGGGGAGATGGCGGGGAGGCCGGGGAAGCAGGCTTTCTGCGGGAAGCCGCTTTCGGTTGTTGAAAGCCAAGTGGTAAACACAGGGGATTAAGGCTCACGAACTTGTCGTTGTCCTTCTGTAATCTTCTGCCAGCAAAGCTGAAGAACTCAAGCTGTGTTTGCCATATTTTCTCATGTTTCTGAAAGTTCTTTATAGATCTTTGTTTATAAAGGAGGGGTCTTTGGCAGCCCCGTCGGTTAGAAGCCTGGAGATAAATGAGTCTTGCTCTGCCAGGGGAAAAAATCCCATTGTAGGTGATTTCAGGCATTAGGAAAACACATTATGAATTTCTGTCCACTGCAGTGTTATAATGAAAACTTAGAAATTCATCTAGAAAGGGTACGTATGCACCCCTGAGAGACTGAGGTGCCTTTGCAGTTGAGAACAATAGTAGAGAAAGAGAGAAAGGGAAAAAAATGAGTACTGAAAAAAACATCTTGACAATTCTCATAGAAAAGCATTTCATAACAAAATGACTTGGTGGAAAAATATTCCATGATGTCAGAAATGCAAGTAAGCTACTGTTTTAAACATAGGTATGGAATTCATAACCTGCAGTCCTAATCCCTCGTGTCTTGGGACATTTTGGGGTTTTTTTCTACTTACGTGGGCTGAACTTAAAAGGTCTTATTCCTGGTGGGGAAAGACACAGAACGCCATTCACCTTCTCACTTCAGACTTACTTGGAGCAGGAAGAATTAACACAACAGAAACATTCAGTAGACGAAGAAGCAGCTGTGATCTCTGCTGACTGTGTGAAAGCTAGAACAGAGAAAACTGAATAGCTGTGGGCACAAACTTCAGCAGGAACATCTAACATACTGGCCTGGTTTGCTCTGGTTTCAAAACGTTAGCAACAGAATGTCTCCTAAATTCACAGCCTTTATAGCAAACAATTACATGTACTATGAGCTTGACATCCTGATGAAAGGAAGTAAGTTATGCCTTGATCTTGAAATTGTGACCAGATCAGCTCATAAACAGCTACTGAAAAACATTTTAAATATTGCGCGGAAGCCTGCCTCAGAAGAAACAGCTTCTCTGTCTTTCCTGACAGGCCTCCAAATTACAGCAGCTGTAACGTACTAAAGTGTAACTAATTGAAAGATACAACACACTCACTATTGCCGTATCAGGAGTATTAAAGGAGAGAATGTAATGTTGAGATTTGAGTTGGGAACTTGGAAGGACTTACTGGTGACAGTCGAATTGCTGTAACCATCTGTGACTTTATATAAGCCTCCTAACAATTTAAGCATCTGAAGTGTAGGTAGACCTGTCATAGATCCATAGTGATGCTTGCAAATGTGACAATATGACAGCTGAAGAGCATTACACCAATTTCACTATGAAGTAAAGAAGCCATAGATACAATACTAACAAAACCAGAGGGTAAGCCTTATTTTGCTTTCGATCCCAATGTGTTGATTGAAACAAAAGAATATTACAGGTGGCTTTGAACTCATTTCACTAATAAAAAATAGAGAATCTGAGAAAAGCACTGGAGTGAGGGAGAATGAAAGTGCAAGGAAAAGCAGCAGGAGTTGGGAAACAAATACAGGGCAGAACCAGCTGCACAGCTTGGGACAGAAAAGAAATTGGACAAAAACTTACAAAATAGCTCTCCTTTGTGGCATTAGTGAAACTGGCAGCTTCACATGGGTCAAAATCCTTTTGAGTCTGAGGAGTGAATCGTATTCCAGATTATATTTTAATGTAGCCATTTCCAGAGCTCATAGGCATTGCTATACCAGTAATTGTAAAGGCCGGGAATTTCTTCTGGATTACTCATGGTCAAAACAGACTAAGAATGTGGGTACCAAAGTACCTAGGTACTTTAAGGAAGCCTCTGGGATGCTTCACTTCTCTATATGCTTGTTGTTTAACCATCACTGTTCCAGGTCCTTGTTAGAAAGTGCCTCTACAGTAGACCCACGTTTTTTCTCCATGCAATCATAGGGGTTACACAGTGAGTCTAATCAATATTATTTAAACAATTTTGTACCCTGAAGACTCTTGCTATTTTAGTCCAAAAGGTGAAGTAATTAGCATTATAACAAAGAAGACTTAAGCATGAGTCACTTCATCACCATGTATATACACACGCATGTGTGTGTATACATATATGTCCATTAAAATGGTAATTGCTTTCTTATGAAAATTGCCTCAGCAATAGGAACTTCTAATTTTTGTTTTCCTCTGTGCAATTAGAAGTTTGGGAAAAGGTCCTCTTTTCATTTTATTTTTGATGAATCATGTTTTAATAGTTCAGAGACTTTGCAGTATGATTTGCTTTCTAATGTTGGCTCTAGGTATGGTTTGCTCTCTGTAAAGCATGTTACTTTGATGGTGCGTATTGGCAGAATTGAAAGCGATGGGAAATGTTTGCTTAAATAATCTTTCTCGTAACAAACGTGATCCTTTATTTTCCATAAGTGCTAAGAAAAACAAAAGCCACAAGCAACTTGGTACTCCTAGTTCAGACACTGAATTTTACCAACAGGAAATAATACCAAACAAAGCAATTTACAGTTACGACCTCAGTGTCTGCCAACACTAGCAAAGCTAGGTAGTACAGGATGCTTGTAATACGGAATTCAAGAGATTTTCAAGTAGTGCTAAGTGTTTTGGACTGGTACGCGTTTAACAATTACCATTTCAGAGGTGTAATTAGCCACTTTTGTCTTTAGGAAAACCTGACTTTGCATTCTGGCTTTCTAAAGAAATCTCAAACTCTCATGTATTCCAAGAAAATCTGTGTCCTGTTCCTGGTTTAGTAATCCCCATTCAGAGCTTTTAAATGTTGTCAAGTACAGTATGGGAGGGGATGTAATTTTATGGAGCTTTTTTTTGCTTTAAATAATTAAAAATCCACAATGGTTGGCATGTTGAAGCTTATTTTGCATGGCTAGTGTAAGTGGGATGCATTTCCTTTATGTAAGAAAAACAGGGAGATTGCTGGATTGGGCTCCATAAATCATTGAATTCAGTCAGCTGCGTATGAATCAGTTTGAAAGCTTGTAAACTCTTTCAGTTCCCTCTTCTAGTCCTTCAGTGTCTTATGTTACTCCCATTTCCATCTGAGCTTAACAATGTTTGAACTGTAATATGATGCAAAGCTCCATTGTGGCTGGCTGAATACTATTTGGGTTGATTTACAGGCATGCCAATATTCTTTAATTAATTTCCAGTTCAGTTTTTAAGACCAAAAGAATCTTGTGTCATGTGTCTTCCCCATGGAGAAAAGACCATTTGAATCTCAATCACAACTTCTTGTTGGACCTCAGAATTTTCTAGTGGGATTTTTTTTGTTGTTTTCTTTTTGAAAAACATCCTGTTTTGATTTTTAAAATTTGAGAGATCTGGTCTTAACTAGCATGATCAGAACTGCACACTCCAGTGTAGCTTTTAATGTCTTTGTTATTCACTAGCTAAAATTTTGCATATCATAATGAAGAAAAAACAAGGCAAGTAGAAGAAAGGGAATAGAAGCATGTAGTTATTTGTAGTATAATGGCAACTGGAAACTAGCTGTTGTGGATGACAATGTATGTATACTCTGTTAAAATACACTTCCTTCACTGAAGATACACTGCAAGCAAAAAGGTTGCATTTGGTACTGCAAATTATTCTGTAGCAGTTTAGGAAAGTCTGTTGAGTTGTGTTATCTTCATTTGTTTTCACTCAGATTGCCGAGGATGTAATTAGTTTGTGTAAGGCATTTTCAGCTTTTTTTCCCCCTGAAGTCATCCTTTCTATTTTCCATACTTTAAGCAATACTCATTTCATTTTATTTACAATGTGGTGTAAAAGGTGACTCTTCTTTTTGTGAAGATTCTCAAGGTTTGAATGAATGCTAGCAAAGAAACCCCTTACACGACTTCAGCCAGTTTGGTGTTTCCCTGTTTTACTAACGGCATTTACCATTACCTCTACTAGTCCACAGAAATTAATTTTTGTTGGGTTTTTTACTGCATTTTTCCAAAACCTGTTGCTTATGATTGTCATTACATTTGTCTTTTTATGCGTAAATTAGTTTCCCTCATTTTAGTTTCCCAGTCATGGTGTACATATAGTTGGAAACTCCTTAAACTAGAAACAAATGTTCCTGGAGCTGGAATGATAGGCAAAGTTGTTTACAAGAAAGAATCACAGATCATATTAAGTTTTAAGTTAAGCATATGGTTTTGTTTCCTTTCTCTTTGGATCTTATCTCACTTTGTGCCTCGTGTTTGGTTCCCAGTAACTTGAGCTTCATTTTCACTTTCCGTGCCCAGTTATGCTTGTGGAGTCATAGTGAAGCAAGTGTCTTGAACTAAGCTGATACGCACAAGCTGTCTTTTTGCTTTCATCTTCCATCCCCATGAAGTGAACATGAGCATACATGCACAGACATAAAATTCTTCTCCAAAATTCCTGGAACATATGTGCAAAATATGTGCAATGTAAGAGCTGTGACAGAAGAAAATGTCAGAGAACTCAGTTGTCTTTTCTGCAATATGAACTCCCTCTGTTATAGTCAAATACAAAGGAGAAGGTGCAGTTAAGAGACGTGAAGTCCAGGTACTGCTTTTCTATAATTGACTTTTCCTACTGTACATCAGTCCGTTCTGTGTTGTGTGTGTTAGATACCTGCAGCTGTTACTGCCTGAGCTATGTTCTGCTTGTTCGATAAAATGCTATCCTTGACCAGCATACTTAGCCAAAACCCTATAGAGGCTGGATGAGTGGCGGGTGATACTCTTTTTATCTTTGTGCTATCTCTGATACTATGTGCCTGAGCTACCGTGCTTCTTCCCCACGGTCATGTACCAGAATTGGAAACAGAGTGCCGGTGCAGTGCCAGTCTTCTCACTGCCAGGGTCCAGCATGTCACTCTCTGTTCTAGCAATAGGGAGATGCTTTATTTCCCCCTCCCTCTTTCCTAGTTGGCAGCATTCCTCTGTTCTCCCTGTTACGTTCTGGAGCGATTGAGTGATGTGGAGTGAGTTCTGAGTCCTAAAGAGGGCTGGGTGGTAAAAAGGGGTGAAGGGGGTTGAGTAAGCAAGGGAAGTTTCAGTGCCACCTCGTTCTGCATCGTCCACCATAGAATGAAATTTCCCAGATCTTGCTTACCTTGGGGGTTCATACCAGTTGGAGGTAACTAGTTATGATGATGTTCTTGTATAAGCCCAACAGATTCCCGGCATCCAGAGCTGGACGATAATACACACTGACTAGGAAGTGGAGCTAAAAGAAGAAAGAGGAGCACCCTTACTTTCAGATGCCCTAACATCTCTTAGCTATTGTCCAGGTTGTTTAATACTAGTGAGATAAAAGGCAGCACATTCGTACGCTTCTTTTTGCTGTGCACACTGTAAAACATTCAAGTGGTACCACCGGTCACCTCTGTGGACTAAGCGTGGACTTGAGAATAGAGGTTTCACAGATGTATCTTTTGAGATTGTCCATCTTGTTTTAAGCAGATATTTAAGTAGATGTTGCTAATGATTAGTTGTGTTCTATGATTACTTATGAAACTGATGTTGGCGTGTAACCTGTAAGAAAGCACTGGATCCAGACCCAGGTGGGTTCTGGTAGGAAGGGTATGAACCAGCAACAGAAATCTGTTCTTCAGTCTTCATCTCCTTGTGGAAAAAAGAAGAACTATCTACCTCCCAATGATGCCCTTAGTGGAATGTATAGTAGTAATTAATGTATTTACAGTAAGTATTTGGCACTCTGGATGGTTTTGCATAGACTGCAAAATAGCATGCTTTTATGTAACATAGACTGCAAAATACCATGCTTTTTGTAACATATAATAAATGTTCTCTGAACTCCGGTGCTAAACTTTGACAGGTGAGGAAGACAGGAAGTTGTTTATCAGGCAGATGACTGAAGTGTGTGATAGAGTGATACAGTTTTTCTGAAAAAAAGTTTTAAATTCAGTTTAACCTGAAAACTCAGGGACTTGGAATAAGTAGCGGCATAAGCGTTACTTAAAAAGGAACAGAAAAATATTTAAAAGCTTAAAAGATAGCTTGAGACATCGCTTCCGCAGTTCTACATTAAAGCATGTAGCCATCCCACCCACTCTGTCATGCAGACAAAAATGTTGTGGAAATCATGGAAACTTTTCCTACGCAGCAAACTAATGTAAACTCCGGTGGCGACTCTTTCGTGCAGCTGTATGGCAGTATGGAGGAGCCTGGACGGTTCCTCAGCTCTCTAGGCAGCTGCAGCGGCTGCTTCTGCTTTAGGAGAGATTTCTCAAGCTCTTCTACTGCCTACGGACGGCGAGCTCCTGGAGGGAAGACAGTGGAGACTTCCAGCATGGGACCCGAGCCTTTTTTGGCAAAAAGCGTAACAAAAAGGCCCAGTTCTTGCAGCTCCGAGGGGAGAGTAACTGAGACTTAGTCTGCGGCTGGAGGGAAAGACGATCCCGATGGCGATTCGCTGCGGGAAGCCCGCGGTTCCCTGCCGTTCCCAGCAGCCCGGTAACGCCTCTCGCAGGCACGGGGGAGCCCGGGGTGGCGGCGGGACTCTTAACGTGAAGCCGCCGGAGTGGGACGCGCCGGCGGAGGCTCCCTGAGTCACGGCGCGCTGCCTGCGCCGCCCGGCCCCTATATAGGGCCGGGTACCTGCGGGAGCCGCGCCGCTCCCGCTCCGCTCCCGCTCCGCCGCCGGCCTCCCGCCGCCCCTCTAAAAGTTGCGCTCGGGTATGTGATAACGGCCCACGCCGAGGTAAGATGGCAGGATGCTTTCCTGAGTTCGTCCGGGACGTGTTTTCTGCGGGTGAGGCGAGCGCACGGCAGAAGCGGTGATGGAAAGCGAGGGGTCAGGGCAAATGAAATGGTGCTGTAATGGAATCGGGCTGACCGCGTTTCTTTCGAGTATTTCCTTTTCGCACGACTGTTTCTTGCCCTTTTAGTCTGGCACATCGTCCGTCGGTGCATTCGAGTTTGGCTGATGCACTTTATTTGCCGACCTTGGCCATCCGCTTGGCGTTTCCAAAGACAGAAAGGATGCTGGTGTGGTGGCAGCGGCTGTGTGCATCTCCGTAGCTCAAGACTTGCTAAATCAGTTGTTAGTTTGTTAGTAAACGTGACAGAGCAGTAAAATATGAGTGCTTTCGCAGCCTTCTTTGTAGGAGACTTCTGTAGGAGCCCTGTGATATTCCTGGATGAAAAGAGAGTTGGTAATTAACAGGAGACTTGGATGTTTTAGAAAACTTTACTATGGCTTCTTACAAAAATTAAAGCAAAATCAAGCAAAATATTGGTTTGGGGTTTCTTTTTGCCCTGTGGAATTCATTAGTCTGTAAGGAAGACATATTTGGTGACCTAGCAGTGATGTACCCTTCTGGCTAACTTTTTTTGTTGAATGTTTATCATTGAGTGTTCAAAGGAATTTGGTGTTACTTAGTAACTTTGTAACTTATAACAGTGATGGCTTCGGGGATTTTTTTTCTTCTTTTCCAAGTCTGTAGCAGGCCTTTGTTTAAATTTTAGTAGCGAAGACAAAAAAAAAAAAAAAAAAGTGAAAGTTTCCTGGCAGAAGGCGCATAATTAGAAAGAAGGCTGGGAAAAGTAAGACTGGCCTTCCTTATAATGATGTGTTTACAGAAACTTGGAAAGCAGAGATATGCATTGGCTATCAAAGAGAAACCAACGTCTGCTGTTGGAACATTTTCGTCAGCCTTATATTAAGGAATATGGCACTGCAGAGCATACATCTAAAAATAGGAGCGGACACATTCGATGTTTCATTAGGCTTTGAGGTCAAGAAACTGTTTTTCCACAGAATTCTGTGGCTGTATTGAACTGAAACCTTGATTCCTGGGACCAAACCTTCTATTTCTGAAATTAACTCCATAAGATGTATTACATGTTGTATGGAAAGTTTTATATCCACTCACAAGTCTGTGCACCAACATACACTGAAGTTCTGGGGTGGGAAAAGTTATGGTGGTGTTCTTAAGGAAGCCCAACAGTTACCAGGCATCCAGAGCTAGTCTGTGATTCACAATGCATACCAGACATAGAAGGATTAAGATATAGAACTGATAACAAGAGGATGGAAAAACATATAAAAAGTTAAATGGCTCTCAGCCCATGTCCATTGATTGCATCTAAACCACTTCACTGTGAAAAAGGGGGCAAATACTTGTGAGAACAGGATTCTGAGGGAGATTCTGTTGCATCCTGCTTTCGGATGGAGAAGAAAAACTGAAAGAACCGACTGTCTGTGAAATAATATTCTGGTACTAATTTTCCTGGCCAGGAGAAGAAACCATGTGGGAAAAGGTGGGGTCAAAGGTATAAAAGTTTGAATAAAAGAAACTGGGATGACTGAGTAGGAAATATACAGAAGTTCTTACAACTTTTTAAACTCTTAGGAATATGCAGGTAGGATTTTGTTGGAATTAGGAGTGTCTCATTTGGATAAAAACATTTCACTCATCTTTGAGATAATAGAAACCTTATAATCACAAAGTCAGAATTTACCAGGTTACCATACACTGCAATCTGACATAGAAGTTTTCCTAAAATCAGAATGGTGGATGTGTGGAAAAGGTTTGTTAGCAGTTGACAGATATATGTCACATAGCTTTTCTTGCGGCTTTATGAGAGCCAAGCAAATATTTTTTTTTTTTCATTGAAATAGTGTTCTGGAATTGTAAAGTGTGATTTAAGTAATAATAAGCAGCCTGAGATATCAGGATTCCATTAAAAAGCACTGTTCTAAAGTACACGTTTTTATTTTCTCATACTTAATGAACTCCTAGAAAATTCTCTATTCAAGTTGTTCTTTTTTTATTTATTTTTTTTATTTTTATGTAAGCAAACTGTTATATATATTCTCCTGCCAGGCTCATCTTGCTAGACAATAATAGGTGCGTGTGCACCTCTTATTGTGGGCCTGTTATTTTTGATTAGCCTGAGTCTACTACTTTCTCTTAGCAGAGACTGTGTGATGATTGCAACATATAAAACTTTGCAAAGTGTTATTCCCAGTAATTACTGGTTTTGTACAATTGCAATTATTGTAAAGTAATTGTCAAGATATACGGTTCCAGGCAGCAGAAAGCAAGTCACTATTCTCTGCTCTGTACTGAAGAATTTTTTGAGCTAATGCTAATGTGGAGGGCATGATAGTCTAACCTCTCCACAAACAGGAGTGGAGTTGCAGTTTTGTCGTCCACTTTGTGGTCTGTATGACTGCAAGAGCCGTTTCTAATAGCTATGTCAGCTATGTTAGAACAGCATGCCTCCATTTCTGTAAGCACTCAGTGGTAAATCTGATGAGTAATGTTCAGCTGTTGGGTTTTGGGCATTGGAAAACAAAGGGAGCGGCCTGGCTGGAAGCGACCTGTGGGATGCTGGTCAGCTTACTGACATGGAGAATTCCTTTTTTTCTCTCCTGTAAAGAATTTCTTTCTATCACTCTGCTTCAAAATGATCCATGAGAGACTCGCCTTATTTAAACTTACCTGGTTCTCAGATGGGCAAAGTAAACTGATCTGACTTGTAAAGTCATGGATTTGATGGGAAATTATTGTGTTCTTCAAACAGCAAATTGATTTCTCAACCAGCTCTGTTTAAAGTAGCTGCTTTGTGATTTTACTGATGCCAACATTAATGTGGACCCATGTGCCTAGGAGCAGAGTAGAGCATCAAACAACGTGATGTCATGTGTATAGGTTTTCTCTGTGTGTATAGCATCATTTCCTGTAGATTATGAAGAGTGGTAGGTACCAAACCATGACAGACATGAAGATAAAGAACTTTGGTTTTAAAAAGCTGACTTTCTAAGATGAAAATGTGTAGATAAGGGAAGTGCAGGGGGTGCAGTGAGGAGAAATTCTGAAAGATGAAGATAAGCATATGCACTATTAGTTACATACTTTCCGTATGAAATATGTTATGTTATTGACATATGTCTTTTCATTTGCTGTTGACTCTCTAAGAAAGGAGTCTTCAAGTATTTGGGGATCTAACGGACCTTTACCGACCTGAGAAGAGTGGTGGCCCTAAGATTTTATTTTCCCAATAAAAATTTCAGGATTACTTAGAACATATTAATTAATGGTTAGTCCCATATATTCCTGAAAACAAAATTATTGGCTGGAAGCTTTTCATCCTGGGAATATTCTTTAATCAAAATATGCCTATGGAATTTTGTGTTCATGAATCATCTTCTGTCTTGGAAATATTCCCATTTTCTTAACAGATAGTGTTTCAGTGCTAGATTAAGTAATAAAGTTCCCTTTGGAGTGAAGCTCCCACTCAGTGATAGCAATACTGAGCAATGATTTCTTAGTGATAATACATCCATTTGGAAGAATTAGGAAGAATGCATACGGAGTAATTACTAACCAAGTTGTAGTATGCCCAGAAGACTCATTTTAACCTCTTATTCTGCAGAAAGTGAAGAGGAGAGTCTTTTGTGACCACAAGTGGCAGAACTTCCTGGAGCTTTGCAGATTATTTAACATTTTGGTATTCATATAATTAAAAAAAATTACTTACTATGCTATCATAATTATCATAGAAGGAGAACCAATAATTAAGGCAGTTTCTTTTACATCTGTGAATTATACTTTCTGGATTAGTACAGGAAAAGAAAACGTAGGAAATATTTCTCCTCCGCATTGCTGTCTAGACACTTACCATGGTCCTTCTCCCACCTGCTTGAGACATTCTAGCCCTTGCCAAGGCAGGAAGTTTGTATTTCCTTTATTGAAGCAGAAAGTGATTGTAATTAGTGTATTGTGTATGGCACTCCCCAGCGCTTTCCTTTTCCACAAAGGGAAGGAGTTTAAGATAAACAGAATTTATTTTTATATAAATAAATAAATACAATGGGTCAATTTATTGCTGGGCATTTCTCTGCCTGGTGCACCTGCATGAGATCAGCCAAGAAACAACTGAATCTGCTTTCCCTAGTTTGCATAGCATGTGTATCTCTCCAGGGATGATTTGAGTAAGAAATCTTGGATTAATTTAGTTTATCCTTTGGTAGCAGTTACTCAGAGTTTGTTCCAGTCCTTCCTAGGACTTTTTTCTGAGAAAGAAGACCGGGGAATTTTATTCTTTCACATTACCAAAAAATGTTCCTCTTGAAACTCCTCTTGAAAATGTTATCAGTTTCATACAATGGTCTATATTATATGTGCTGATCTAAAACATAGGAGAAGAAAAAAATAATTCTTCTAGTTCTTCCTTTTGAAGAAACTAGTCTTACATCCTATATAGAGTATTATACATATATATGAGATATATATATATACACATATATGGAGAGAGTTATATAGAGTATTTCAAACAGAAAGTGACAATGTGAGGTTGAATTAATATTTCAGCCTTAAAAATATGGTAAAATTATTTGGTTGAAGACATGAGTCTGTGTCAGGAGCTGCTATACTGCATTGCCAAAGTATCCAAGTTTTGGTAAATGTTCCTAAGATGGCACATGTCTCACTTGTCCTTTTGGATTGGTGTAAAGTGAAGGCTTTCTAGAGAAAGACAATTATTTGCAGACATGTGTCAGCCAGCAGAAATGTACAGGAAAAGATTTTTCTGGTTTTCGTTGGCAGCATGGTTACATTTTATTTTCCAGGCTAAAATGTAAAAATAGATTAACACACACAAGTCTGTTTTAATAATGTTAACATTTATAACCAGCCAACTAACCCCATCCGATTCTTATATGCTCTTGTACCCAGTAAGGCAAAACAGTACCTGAGGTACGCATGTAAATAATGGGAAAACATAGGGAATTGGTTTACAACATCAGTATTTAACGTACTGCTTTTATGATCTTGGGTGGGGTTGTTTTAATCTTTGCATTTGCAAGAAAATGACTGAACTTTGCTTTAAAAGCGTTGAATTTAGATGGAGATTCAGTCAGCTGGATTTAATTTTTAAATTTTAATTTAAAAGGAATTCCTCTACTATGATGAAAAAGGATCCACTTCAGAAAGCAAGAAACGAATGCAGGCAGTATCTGGTGGGCTGGAGAAACTTCATTAGGAGTTCCTGTCTGGGCTCTAGTAAATAGGAAAAGTGTATGAACGTTTTGATTTTTATTTTTTTGTGTGCTTCTGCTACACAATCATTTAAAAAGTGTGATCCCAGTTCTCCAGCCACACTGAATACAGAAAGCTGGTTTAAGTCAAGACCTGCATGTG
Source organism: Limosa lapponica baueri (assembly GCA_002844005.1). Lineage (NCBI taxonomy): Eukaryota > Metazoa > Chordata > Aves > Charadriiformes > Scolopacidae > Limosa > Limosa lapponica. The sequence continues at coordinate 660,335 of KZ505801.1, read as the reverse complement.
TTACAGCAACTTTTCTCAGGAGAGCCAACCTGCTGGGTTTAGGCTGAGCTTTAAGCTGGGCTTGCTCCTACCCGTTTTTGCACTTTACTCACAACTTGGAAGACTTATCCTTAAAAAAGGATCATTATGTTACTTCTGTAGCTGGATTTTGTCATCTTTTCTAATTTTTATTCCAAGGCTGAATTCATTCTTCTGAATAGGCTGAATGAATGACAGTATGAACGTAGTCACTAGAAACGGAATTGTTTTTCACTTCTGTTTGAAACACCATGTGTGTATGTACATGCAGATGTGTGTAAAATGTATGTTTCTGACTTCAAAGAACAGATCATGCAATTATTATTTATTTTTTTTTATGAGAGGAGATAATGCAAATCTGTTTCTGTGTCCATATATATCTAACGGTGTGTGAATATATATATGTGTGTGGGTCCATACAGAGCATAAGTAAAAATCTGTATCTGACTCCTGGGGATGATTTGTTTAAGGCAGCTATTAAAGCACAAAACAATTTTAATAGCCGACTTTGGCTAGTGGAGCAGATTCACCAAGGCAACATAGAAAGTTTTGCGCAAATGAAAGGAGAGTTTCCTTGTGCAGAAACCCAGTGGTGCTGTATTTCTTCCAGCCCACCTCGCTATACTTATTTTGGCTCTGAAATATAAAGCCTTTCTTTTCAGTGTTTGAAGGTTTCAGGAGAGTACCCTGGTTTATGGCTGCATTTTGTGGTGACCAAAGATCTAGTGATTTTTTTAGTACAAGTGAGGCTTAGAAAACCCCAGAGGTGGTCATAATATTTTGTGGATGGGTTATCTTCATGCAGTCTGTATTTGTGTGTGATCTGTGTTTCCTGTCAAAACTTTTAGGGAATTAAATGAAAGAGTGAGATATTTGCTATTGCATTACTGATGGTGAGTCTTTTGCAAGATGGTGCCATTTAGTTCTGTGCAAATCCGAGGTGCCTAAAGCAAAATTACGTAAAGAAAATTTAAAGGGAGTATTGATATCCATACTGACAGAGGCGTGAGTGCGCAGCTACCAATGACTTTCAGACATTTTCATGAAAAGAGTGCCTGGGCTTCAGAAGTGTCCATCAGTATTACTCAGCTGACAAGCCACCAGGCTGTGTATTTGGCTCTATAAACTACAGAATCTTTTCCATGAGGAGTCAGAGACTTTTGTGTTTTCTTTTCCGCAACAGACATGTTTCCTCAACTGACATGGCGAAATTCGATTGGTTTTCTGTTTCTAAAGCTACCTGATAATTTTCATATATCCATGATAATTCTCACACTCCTAGGTTCAACGTCCTCCCCAAATCACGTATTATTCTTTCACGTATAGCATTTGTAGTCTATTTTTTAAGGCAGTAAATAGTTTGCCATACTGCTTGACTATGTTCTAGGGAGGAAGTCCTGATTTTCTATAAATCTTTGTAGTTTTTCTATCTTTGTAAAAATCTGGAGATCTGTATGTAACGTAAAAAAAGAGAGACACCTCTTCTATCAGTTTCTGCAGACATACAAAATCCGATTTATAAAGTGAGACTACGGAAGTTCAAACTATATTGAAAGTACATTATGTTGTCTTATGAGTCTCTAGGATGTTACATGTGGTTTCCATTCTTTTATCTTTAATGGCTTTTGGAGTTTCTGCTAGAGATTTAGAGGTTATTAACTCCTCAACATTTTCTTAAGTTGTTCATCAGGAATTTCTGGAAAATTATTGCTTCCATTTTCTTCTTTGTATTAAGATACCTTCTAAATGTCTTCTTTCTTTTTTAAAAAGAAGAAAAATATTTTTAATATCACTTGTATTTCAGGAACATTTGTGCTCACAGGACACAGAGCTTTCAGGGAAAGCTTTCTTCTTTCATATACATGCAACTGAATTAGATGAGCGTTGCATGTGCATTTGTCCGCATAGGTGGAGTGCCTATTAACTTAAAACCAAAATGATATGTCAACATTTTCTCAAACAAAGAATAAACTGCCAGCTGCTGAGTCTGAGGTTCATTCTATGGTTGTCTATGGCCCATAAAACACAGTGTCTTTAAGTGTTTCTGAGATTTTAGAAATAAAAATTATACAACTGATTCTAAAACTCTAGGTTCCTGTGACCCCATCCTTTCAAATTTTAGTGGTTGTGCTAATGGATAGGTAAATAGAGCCAATTACTGTGAATAATGGCATTTATCTGAATCATATGAAATACCCAGAAAAACGAGCAGAAGACTCAGAAATCAGGACTTCTGTGCCACGTTTCCCTTGCTCTCCCACCAATTGTAGGGCTGCCGTCAGCAACCAGCTGCAAGCAACACATGAGCCTTCTCTGCAGCCCTCGCTGGAACATACTGCAGTAATCTGGTCTTGATGTCAGACGCGTCATGTGGTGCACGGAGCAGTGGATGGTGGAACCATTCCCAGGATGGTGAAGCTCAGTGCTGACCACATGCATCGCAGTTCGCCCAAGATCAAGGACCCCATTTCAACTCTGAGGAATCTTTTAAGGAGGGAAGCGATGCTTTCTGGAGCACGAGCTCTCATTTTAAAGGAGCAGGGTTTTGCGATTGCCTGTCTAAGCTTCAGCATATCCAGCTGCACTGCAGTACCTCACTGGAAGTTCTCTTATCACAAACAAACGATCGCAGGGATTCTGCAGGTTCACAGAAATACAAAGAAATACAGACCCCAGAAACACACACGGAAGTAGGGGTTGTTCGGGTTGTTACAGACTGCAGTAATAAATCAGGGCATTAACATGTGAGCACAAATGTTATAATTACAAATTAGTTTCAGGTTCTTTTGCCATGCATATCTTGAGATGAAGCAAGCCGTTCCTACGCTTTTTACAAAGATCTGTTTATTATCTATGGGCATGGCTTTTTGTGTGGTGAAATGTTTGGTTCAGAGAAAGTATTGATATTTTTAATGCTAGATTTAGCATGTTGTTTTACTAAAAGGCAATAAGGTACGTCTGGTTTCATCCTCTTCTGACTGCAGTCTGCTCCTCCTACAAACTCCCAGGCAAGGCTATTTCATCCTCACTTAGAACACTCTTTGAAGACTCTTTTGTAGTACTTCTGTAACTTTGTAAAGTTAACATTCCTGTTGGGTACAAACTTTCGACTTTTTTGGGGGTAGATTGTAACTAGAAAAGAGGAGCGACCTAGGGACAGTTAACTATAAAGAATTACAAAAGAGCTCCGTGGGCCACTGGGCTAATTATCGCTTTGCAGCTGAAACACAGTGTTCACATTATGTCCTTTTTTGGATTAAGGAGATAGATGTTTGTGCTTTAAGCACTAATGCCTACAAATGCAAAAGACAGGCCCTGTTTACTGAGTGAATTCTTGTCCGAGTACTAAATTAGAGGAACTGTTTGCAATGCTAATATTTGAAGTAACGCGCTCATTGATAAAGAGCAGAGCAGAATAGAATTGGAATGCATTTAAGCAGGAAGCTGGTCTGTAGTAGATGAAAGTTTGGGGAGGTTGAGTGAATTTGTGTGAACATACAAAGCTCTGGGATGCCTAATATTTTTACTAAGTATCCTCCCTTTTTCCAAAAGGTTTGGTATGTCTGCCAGAATTTCCAGTACTGGCAGAGCAAAGTTGGTTATGCAGAGGGATGGAGGATTAACTAATTAGAATGAAAGTGGGGTGTTTGGGAGACATTTGTAAAAACGTGAATAGTACATTTTAAATTAGTGGAAATGTTTAAAAAATGCCAGGGCCTCATATAGAGAGTGATACAAGACAGAAGCACCTTGTCCAAAAGATTAAATTCTTCACAAAACCATAATTAAATAATACTTAATGTGCTTCTGAGTTAGGGAGATTGTCTCTCTGTCATCATTGATAGTCTTTATGATAGAGGAAGAATCACAGAAATCTGCTGTCAAGCTTCCTGATGTTAATCTTTGTGGTTGGCTGTTGAGTTTATTCTCAAACCCTTCCTCTATTTAATTACCTCAAATTCCTCAAGACACTTGTTGTAGGTTGTCTACTGCTTTGTGTGAAATTGAAAATGTCTTTTCACAAGAGTCACTTAAAAAGGAAGCAGGCTACCAATATGATTAGTTTCTCAATTAATTGCCCTTCGTTTTGGAAAATTTAGGGTTTGCTAAAACAACTGACCACTGTCAAAGTCTGTAGAATAAATGAAGGTTTCATACGTGTTTCATAGTTGATAGAGATAACTGCAGCATGCTGCAGAAAGGACAGGAAAGAGGTGGTAAAGGGGCTTTTTGGAATATGTGAGACATACAAAAAATGTATTTCCCTAATCAGTCTGAGAAGCAGTTCAATGTTTCAGAGTTTTCCTTGGATGCTCTTGGGTGTATGCATTCAGGACCAAATCAATTCGTTCTCCCGTAAATTGCTGACTGTGCCTAATATTCTTGCTATCTGTTATCAGGTCTTGCATTGTACAGATTCCCGTCACACGAATATTGCACGTTGATGGGCAGATCGATGTGTTGTGTGGACAAGAGCATGCATTTAAACTATCAGACTTTTGGTTTAGTGAAACGATTTCAATGCCTTTTTTCAGAAAATGTTAGTAGTTTTGCTGGAATAATAGTATATATTGTCCAGTGGTTTTGAATAATCGCTTTTCTAATGAAATTCTCATTGAGGTGCAAACTCTTGAGATTTATCTGTGGTATGTTTGGATTTTTTCTTCCCAGTAAAACTAATATTACATTTATTGTTGTTGATTAATTTACACACTGGCCTAAAAACTGAAGGATAAGCAGTCGGAAGTGGTGGTGGTGTACATTACCTTCAGGCTATATCAAAGTCTGGCTATGGGTGGGAATAACACAAAGTTATACAAGTTGTCTCTAGAAAGTGTCAAGTTTAATTAGTTATACCTCATTAGCTTTAAAATTGGCTGTTTCTGTTCCAGAGTAAGTGTGTACACGTAAGCAGTTTGGAGTACCTGGTAGGATTATCTGTTCTGGTAGAATTCTGCCTATAGACCAGCTCAACTGATTCCTTCGTCTCTAATTTCCTAGTCTGAAACAGGAAAAAGTAAAATTTCTAAACTGTGGTACTGTAGGCTAAAACTACTGCAGAAAATTAGTACAAGTGGTTGTTAACTAAGTGGTACTTAGATGGTGTTGAAGGAGATACCTTCTGATTTATATAATATTTCTAGACATTTAAAACTGTTATTCCCTGATATTGGTACACTTTCTTCTGAGGCTTCATTATGTGAGCTTTCTCAAGATTTAATTTATTTTGGCTTGCAGCCTTATTATGCTAGTTTTGCAACAAGAATTCATATGTAAATCTAAAATTATTAATTTTTCTACAGTTTCCTGTACTGGGAAGAGTTGCTATCTTTATAGCTTTTCTTTTAGCTCAGGCAGTCAAATTATTAAGTAATGATAACAAAGCAAGTTTAGACAGTGTGAACTATAAAAGATTCTAGAATATGTTAATAATACCAGAAATTGGAACTATTATAAACTTGCACGGATCTTTCCAAGTAGCATATTATTGCCTTTTCCATGCTCATTTAGCAAAAGAAGTTATTCACTGCGAGAACAGTGTTTTCTTTTCCCTTTGATGAATTAGGTAATGATACAAAGTTCTGTATCGGAGACTTGAAGAAAACTTGAAGACTGGAGGGAAGGCCTCCAGAGTAGGAATACAAGTTAATATATATATATAAAAAAGTGATTTTTAGAAGAAAACTGGGCAATATTGTAACATTTTTCATTCAATGACAGTACTATGAACATATTCTACTGTTGTTATGAGAACCTGTAGTACATTAATACATGATGTCATTGTTGGTGCCTGCATTATGTAGCCCAAATGCACTGCGGAGCGTAACCCACAGTGCTGAGTCTCAAGAGCTGGTGGACATTCAAACAAGACTGGCGTTTGCCTTGTTTTTATTTGGGAGAAATCCACATCAGCTGAAGGAGCTGTGGTACCTGATCCCCAGGTTTTATCGTTGGGGGACCAGTCTGTAAAACGTGCGGCCAACTCCACCTGCTTATGGCATCTGTGCAGTTTACGAAAAACAAATGCTATAGTAATGTTAGTAATGTTAACTCTTTGCTCTGCAGATAATGAAGCTATATCTTCAAATAGCTGAAGTGATTTGTTTAACTATTTTATTCTGGGAATCAGGTAGTAAACTGGAAAAGTGCTGTCTAGGTATCTTCTACAGCACCATTTCAATGCGAAGGTACTTTGTCAAGAATAAAGAAAACTAATGCTCTGTTTTGTTCATAGCTTCAAAGTTCAATTGAAGACAGCGTGGCGTGAGTTCCGCCATACCCTTTAATAGGAAAGTTTTTCTATTCCAATTTTTGAAGCAAGTGATGTCATTCATCACTGTTGTTTAAATTACCTGGATCTGTACACCTTGATAAGTGTTCCCTGTGATCTGAATATTTAATTAAATCTTGGAAAAGACTCTAGTGTGACACCAAGGACACTGAGTTAACATCCACAAAAAAATCTCCCACACTCCTTTACATATAGGGACATCTTCCAGGCATGAAAGTTTCTGTGTTTTCACCGCTTAAATTTGCTAATAAAGGTTGAGATTAAAGGTAGTATATTTACACTTTGTGACAGCTTTTCTGTGAAGAGAGTGGAGACTGACTCACTTCAATCATACTCCCATATGCTATAATGAGGTGTTTTCCATTTCTGTCACTCCTGATTGGTCTTAACTGGGAACCTGGTTATGAAACCTTTGCATCTCCAACTATTTCTGTGCCATTTAAATAACGGTTAATTACTGAGATACTTAATTCACCATAAAAAATTACTCCTAAAGCACAAACTAAAAATTGAAACATTATTATAATACATGGATGAAATATTAAATATCAATTTTCAAATTTGTTTGAATTAAGTTTAATTCATACAAAAATTCCCCGATTTTCAGAGCTACTTGTTACTGTTGCTCCCATTAATTTCAATTCAATGTCTTTGTGCCTGAATGCACGGGCTACTGCTTTGAATTCCTGAATTCATTTATATAAGTTTAGAAAGCTGTTGCATCTTGTTTTTTCTGTGATAAAAAAAAAGATGATAGTTTCAACATGTACATGCCCGGCTAGCATATCAGTTCCTCTTGTGGCTGTTCTATATAGTAGGCTAACTTGCATAATAATAGTGCTGGGATGGATGAGTGAGAGACTCACAGTTGAATTTTTTCTGTTACAGCTCATTTTAGCAGATGTTTTCTCTGTTTCCAAAATGACAGTGCAACACAGAACAATAGTTGAAACTTAATGGAGAATTATAACTTATTTAGCAGGAATCATGTCATCCAATCAGCAGGTTTTGGTGAAGTTTTGTTGGAACTAAGATTTGATTAATGCTATATAAATATAGCTGCTATATTATTTAAAACTGTAGTTTGAGTCTAACTTAATTTCTTTGCTTTCCCTGGCCTTTCTGAAAACTAGGCATTAATTGAAACCACCGCTAAAATGATGTTTTAGAAAATGAGCATTTGCTGATGCTAATAATTCTGCACATAGTTTTAGAATAAAGAAAACCAAATTATTTAGTAAGTAGCCAATTTGCAGATCAACAAAAGTATGAAATCAGATGAAACTGGTCAAGTGAATATTGTTATTTATACCTTTGCCGTTCAGTCAATCAAGTCCTAAGTTACGTGTCTTCATTTTTAGTGAAATGAAGGCCTGTACTATGTACTTGGAGAGTATGTGTTAATGTTGCACATATACCCTCCATTTGAAATCTTTAGATATTTACAGCGCTGGAGGTGAAATGTGCTCCAATTATTCACTGCGCGCACTAACCAGTTTAAAATCACTTTTCTCTGTTTTAATCTAAACTCTGGCTTTACTTCCATTAAAGACTTGGTTAATTTTAGGGCAGTTGAATTAAAAATGTATGTGTGAATTAAGACATAAAGACCATTGGATGCTGCCAATTCAGAAGTAAAGTGGATATAGAACTTCTTTTTTACCCTTCATGATTAAAAAACTAAAGGTATGGCTTCACAAACCCTACCTTGGAAGGTAGGCAGTGTGAGCTGTGGGATGTCCAGCTCTCAGGTGCTTGTTTCTGGACAACCACCACCCTTCTGTTGCACCTGCAGAACCCTTTGGGTGGTTGCTCTTTAATCTGAAGTGGTGAACGAATCCAAGTTTTTTAAAAAAAGAACAAACAAACAAACAACCACCACCCCAAAGGCCCAAACCAAAACCACAAAAAACCCCAACCAACAAACAAAACCACCAGCCCACTCAAATTCTAGGGTTACTTTCAACCTTTAACTTACTTGCCCCTTCTGCTGTAAGGATCCTAAACTGTTGTGCCATCACAACTGGATGTGAAAGAACAGGGAAGGACACACGGAAGTATTTGGGGATGTTTTGCTGAGTAAGGGGGACAGAGAATCCATGGTATCTGAAGGTCACGCGATTCCTAAACGAGAGCATTCAGAGTGGCATTCAGCATACTCCATCTTACAGTTATTTGCTGCATACCTTACTTGATTAGCATTTTCTTTCTTGAGAGTCACTGATGTAAACATGGCAACACTTACTGTAAATTTACAAAGATTGTATGTTGCACAGCTGCAACTAAAAGCAGTAGGAGCCACTCAGTGAACTCCTCTCAAACTTTTTGGAAAAAGCAGAGGAGAAAATGACCTACCCTGACTTTTTGTACTGTGGTAAATACATTTTTGTGTCTCTGTGTGTGTGTGACAGTGCCTAAATAAATTATGCTCTCAATAAAAATCCCATGCCAGCAAATACTGCATACAGGCTTGAAGTAGGACTTGGATTATTGTTCAGCAATGGCGCATTAGAAGTACAATAACTGAAATTTATGTTTACATTAATTACAGCATGAACGTAAATTCCTCTGGGAGCTTTTATTCTTCATGTACTACATTGATTGCTAGACTTTATTGTTTGTGTCATATACTGAGAGACGAAAAGCAATCTCTGTAATGGATGCAAAAAATTGAGTACAAGGACTGTCTTTTTCTCAGAAAAAAACTTGCGGGTCCCCTGGGGTTTGCTGCACATTTAATTTATTTTTATCGTGTACAATCAAGGAGTCCTATCCTTTGTGGTAAAAAGCTCGACATATATAGGGGTGGTGACACCTGGCTCTTAGTAAATGGATATCATATTTTACAATAATCTAATTCCTTCAAAATAGTGTCATACTAGAGATAAGGGACAGTACTGATGGTACTGTAAAACAGAGGATTTGTCTTTGTCTGGATCACAAAGAGTAAGCAGCAAATAAAACTATGGTAGATGTTTGTCTCTCTGTCCTGCTTTTGACCAGCAGATTAAGGCCTCTCTTTTTGATTTGTAGCTTTCTAAGGTTCCTAGAGGAAATTCCAAGTCTACTGAAATAAAGTAAGAGGAATTAGAACTTCATCCCTTGCTTTTTACTGGAATTATGAACATGTCACACGTATCTGAGAGATTATGCATCTCTCTTGTCCTGCAGTTGCTGACGATTTAAAGGTGGTTTTCATTAGAGGTTCTCTTTTTGATGTTGTACCAGGAGCTCCAGCTCTGTGTTCTAGTCCTCTGCAGCTAACTACTGGCCTTATATGATGATCCTCACTGAAGACTTTGTGGACACTTCTGAGTGTTTAAAGCAAGATGTTAAGTTGCAGAGAGGTTTCCTATTAAGGAAAAGTGATGTAATGTCAGTGGAGCACTGCCAGCTTCTCTCCGCTTATTTTATTTATATTAGCTGCATACCAAAGAAAATGCCCCATAAAACATGAGTGCTCCTTGCTATATTTAGCCAAGCTAATTTACTAATACCAGGAGATTATGTTTATATGCAATGGAAATAATTATAAAAAGATTTCAGGGCATCTTATTGAAATAAAACAGGTTGAACTTGGGAGAAGTAAATACCAGATTTGCTCCTGGTGCATAGAAAGACTCTAGGGTATCTTTTAGCATTCATACTTGCAACATAAGTATTTCTGTGCTGAAAAGCATTGTTTAACATTTTAATTGAACTATTTTGCTGATTGTTTAAAGAACACAAAGTACAAGGAAGTTATTTACATTTATCTGAGTCTTTTTAGTCTTAGCAATGCAGATGTCCTCACATTTAACCTATGTGTCTAAAACCAATCTTGCCATACACATTCGAGTGTGATACTCTGGTCTGAAATATTTGCATTCATCTTCATACAGAATACTGTGCGATATTGTGCTTTTTTTGTAATGTTTAAAATCGGTTTGTCATATCTATTGTTGATTACCTTCTCTGACTTTCTTTTAGGACTGCTTTTGAAATGAGTAAATGAGTTCCCTTTTTAATGAGTAAAATTTTTTTTGCCTGGTTTATGTTCAGCTCTTTGTTCTACAGCTGATGGTGTTGATAAATAATCACAAGATTTCTTCCTGACTCTAACAATGTTACTTCATAATGCTGTTGAACAATTTGACCTTTTCTATTAATTTTACTCCTACATGGTGACCTTTGCTGGGTGTGGTAGTGTTGGAACCGTGGATCCTCCCTGATACAAAGTCTGCCTAAAAGAGTATTCCCCATCAAGAGTAGCTGAGTACATTTGTTAGCTGCTGATAAATAAGAGCTGTCATACAAGTTAACTACATAATGCATGTGAAAAAAAAAATGGTACTTCTAAATTAATAAATTAAATGTTAAGTCCAGTGTGACTGTGAAACAATGTGTTGTGTTATGAGATCTGCAGTTGAGTCATGAGCTACTAAATTGTGGGCAGGGGAAAGAATTTTGGGTTGTGTTATTTTTATCTGCATTACTGAGGATGTGTTGAACATTTTATGTGTTTTCTGCTCAAATCTGCGACTGCTCGTCTTCGTTTCGAAGCCTGTGCTTTATTGGGATGACTTCTAAAGATGCTTCTTTAAGAGGGTCTTCATACATTCTGACAGTTAGCATCTAATTTACACACTCTGAACTGCACTCTGGAGGTTTCACTGACTGTCTAGGAGGCGGTACTACCACTCATGTAAGTGAGATGCCAAAGCCGAGATGATGAGAACATTTCCCATTGGGTCTCCTTTCAATTAGAAAAATTAGAGCAAAATGACAGCAAACTGAAGTGCTGCAAGGCCAGAAGAAAAAGGCAAATGATCTTTTAGGCCTAACACAAATCAAGTATCATTCTTTTACACATCTGGAGCTTGTTTTGAAAATATAAAGCTATTAAATATGTAGAGGATTTCAAAATGATTGCAAGGTTCTGTTGCTATTTCCAAGTATGCAGATCTTTTCTCATTCATTCTGAATGATTCATTAGGGAAGTAGATCATGCTGCTAAAAAATCATGAGAAAAAATTTTGAGTCAACTAAGGGTCGAAAAACATTTCCTGCAATTATGAAGTATGTTAATCAAGCTAGGCCTTTTGCCTTACAGATTCCTCTTAATTTCAAATATCAGATTTTATACATAAGACAAATTTAAACAAAATAAAAAACCTTGGATCATGAGATGCCATTTCTAGTACTAGGCTCCTGAGGACAAAAGTTCTCCCAAGTGTAGAAGATCAGACATAACTAATCTGTGAAGTATTGCCTGGACAGTGTACAGCAAGAATTATGTGCTCTCAATTCTTGCTTAGAAGAGTTTATTTCTCCATTTTTAAAACTAAGGCCTGTTGGATTAGTTAGTATTTAAGTAACTTTAATATTGAAGTCCTGAAATCCGTTTGGAAAACTGCAGTCTCTGAAGGTTTATGAAATGACCGAAAACCGGACAGCTTCAGACAACATTGCCTTTGGGGCGTGAGAATGTAATTAATGTGGTAAGTTTAAGTGCATGGGCTTGTTAGAGTCTTGGCATGCAAAAGAGTATGACTGTAGGGGAACGAACTTATTTTCCTCCAAACAAAAATGCTGAGGTGCTGCTCAGTCTTTCTGCAAATCTGGGTGCTCACTTTCCCTGATATATGGCACAACTAGTCAGAGAACTTCAATGTCTTTGCCTTATTTTGCCCTTTATGACAAAAACTACAGTATTTTAAAATGTTCTTTGGTGTCTAGCTTTTTGACTCTCATTTAATCATTCCTTGTTCTGCAAAAACTTATCATCACATTTTGTATGAATTGTTTAATCAATTAGCTGACCTCAAATAATCCAAATGCTTTTGTTATTGTGTAAGACTTAACTGCTGTGTTTGAGGTTTCTTCATGAAACCCAAAAGGAATGGAGGGATCCTTCAAATGAAAAACAGGTTCAATATACTATTTAAGTTTTATTTGTGACTACAGAGTAGCTTTAGTAAACTGGCCCAGGAACACAAGGGTCATCCTAACACCTAGAATAACTATCCTTTAATTCACAGTAGAAAACTGTAGTAGACAAGGGTATTTTAGGCTAGTGTTTTCTGAAGAGTGAAGCATAGTTTTCTAGAGAAGCTGCCATATGAAGTGAGGTAGAAGGTAAAGTCATGAATTTTTGGTATCATACACCCTAGGTAGCATTTCTGGAGCTCGCAACGAGTAGTGAAGAGGCAGTGATAGCCCGAGGGAAGAGGTAGGGAGACAGATGAGGAGGCAGCATTTAGAAAGAGGGAGGTCAGTGAGAAGAAAAATTGAAGACAGACCAGCATTATACCACAATGTAAGTATTGCTGAGAGGAACAGAGGATCCTGTGGAATCTCATGGTTTATGCAGGAAGAACCATATGATCCACACGTATGCTGACTGTAGTGCTACCGGTTTTGGTATTGTCAAAATCCCTCTGTCTTTAAAGTAACGTACAAGTCCAAAGTTATGTTTTTGATGTTTTATAAGTTGTTTATTAAACTACTGCCATATAGAGAAATGAGAAATCTTATCTCAGCTATTTGTGAGGTAAAGGATAGCTTGGAGTCCGAGTTGTCGTGATAGTTGAAAAGAAAGTTTTACGTACAGGGAGTGTTGACTTCAGTGTGAAAGATATGTATTGCTACTTTTACATCTTATTAGCACTTACAATAGTGGAAACAAAGCATGGACCATTTTTTTTTTATTTCAATTTACTAACAGTGATTTACCAGTAATTTCCAAATGTAATGTTAAGGCAACAGTTTATATATATTGTGCACACTACTAACTATTCAAAGTAAAATCCTTTTTTCAATAAGGACAAAACACAAATTGCTGTTAGTCAAATTTACTTTTGCTGTAGGAACAGATAAACCACTTTTCTCGTCATCCATTCTGGAATGTTCATTTTAGCATAAATCTAATCTAATCTTAAGAAATAAATATGGGAAAACATAACTTGGGACCCTCAAATCAGACAAGTGCTGTTTCTAGGCCAATATTCTTTCTCCAAGAGTGTCCAATTCCAGGCTGAGAGAGTGCATGAGTCATCAAAAGAATGAGTCCATAAATAGTGAATCTTCCTTCATAATTGTCAGACAAAATGATTTTAAATCTTGAGTAATATGCTTTTCTTTGTAACTAGCTTTTTACAAACTACCCTGTGATCAAATGGAATTCAAAAAAGACATGTTTATTTTGTCTGGGAGGTTTTTACTGCAGGGCAGATGGAAGGAGCAGAATTGCTTGAATTCTGGAGGTCAGCTGCAGGCAATCAAATCGTAAAATCTGTGCTACAACATACAAAATAGTAAAACTGCTGTCTAGGATCAGTCCATACATTGTCTCTGAATGTGTAAATGTTGAGTAATATGCATGATACCCTCTTTTTTAATGAATTATACATAAATATGCTGTATGCTTAAAATATTTCAAGAAACCCTATAAATTAAACAAAGAGATTAGTTTTCAGCATATTTATTTAGCAAGGTATGTGTTTGACTTCCCAGAAATGTGTGGTGCAGTCGACACGCTGGAGGGAAGGGATGCCATCCAGAGGGACCTGGACAGGCTTGAGGGGTGGGCCTCTGCAAACCTCAAAAAGTTCAACTTGCACTTCACCCAAGTGCAAGACCCTGCACCTGGGTCAGGGCAAACCCAAGCACAAATACAGGTTGAGCAGAGAGTGGATTGAGAGCAGCCCTGAGGAGAAGGACTTGTTGGGGGTGCTGCTTGATGAGAAGCTCAACAGGAGCCGGCAATGTGCACTTGCAGCCCAGAAGAACCGCATCCTGGGCCGCATCAAAAGAAGCAGTGCCAGCAGGTCCAGGGGGGTGATTTTGCCCCTCTACTCCACTCTGGTGACACCCCACCTGGAGTACTGCATCCAGCTCTGGGGCCCCCAAGATAAGAAGGACATGGACCTGTTGGAGCAGGTCCAGAGGAGGATCACAAAGATGATCAGAAGGCCAGAGCACCTCTCCTGTGAAGACAGGCTGAGAGAGTTGGGGCTGTTCTGCCTGGAGAAGAGAAGGCTCCAGGGTGACCTTATTGTGGCCTTCTGGTACCTAAGGTGGTCCTGGAGGAAACATGAGAGGGAATGTAGTGATAGGACGAGGAGCAATGGTTTTCAACTGAAGGAGGGGAGATTTAGATTAGATACTAGGAAGAAGTTCTTTACTGCGAGGGTGGTGAGGCACTGGAATATGTTGCCCAGAGAAGTTATGGATGCCCCATCCCTGGAAGTGTTCAAGACCAGGCTGGATGGGGCTTTGAGCAACCTGGTCTAGTGGGAGGTGTGCCTGCCCATGGCAGGGGGTTTGGAACTAGGTGATCCTTAAGGTACCTTCCAACTCTAACCATTCTGTGATTCTATTAAATTGAGACTTACATAAACTATATAGCCAGAATCTCTTGTAGTATGCACACTTACTTTTTAATAACTTCTAGATTGTATGGTTTAACTAGACACCTCATGCTAGTTTATACATCTACTCTGAATGTGTAGCCTACGTTAGCAAGTAGTACATAGGAAAAAAAAGTGGCTCTGTAGAGTGAAAAAATATGCTGTAAGGGCATGATATGTACACTATGCCAGATACGCTATGTCACAGTCACTGTTTGGGGGTTTGTTTTTTCACTTCGGGCTAGCCCTTACCTGCTCCCAGGGACTGAAGCTCATTAGTGGCTGGAGTTTGTTACATGCATTTCATCTGACAGGAAATCGGTTCATGTTCTTGAGAGGCTTCTCCAGGATGGGAACTGGAGAACAAGCAAGTGGGGATAGTTGAAGATTTACTTCAAAAGCACATTTCTGATCCAGGCTAAAGCACAAATGCAGATGTGTCCTTACTGTCCTCTTAGAAGAAGTGCCAATCTATGTGGTTTCTTCCTTGTTTTTGGCCAGTCACCATGTTGGTTACTGTTTTATTGGGAAAAATGAAACTTGGTCCTTCCTCCCGTTTTCTCTGGATAAGGTGGCTGGCTCCTTTCACTGAGAGCTAAGCAAGGCACAGCCTAACTCAGGGAAGAAGTCTTTACTGTATAAGACTTCCATACTCAAGGTTGCTTGATATATTAAGAAATAAATAATACTTGAAGCGAATCATCTTTATAGAATGTATATTCACTCAAAAGTAGAAAAGTAACTATTTGCTCTATCATTTATATGTAAGCTATGCCATCTAAGCTTTTCAGAACAAAGCACTGTACAGTTAGCTAGCAGTTAAAAAAATATTAAATTCTCACCTTAAAATCACTTCACCTGTTTACCAGGGAAATAGTATTTAAAATTATTTGTTGCCAGTGCAAGAAGCTAATTCAAGTTGAGCGTCTGTGTCCAAATGTGTGTAATTTCAGGGTACGTTTTTTCTTTTTGTGATGATAACGAATGTTATTAGTTCTGGTCAGGTCTGTTCAAACTGTTCAGGAGCAGAATATATTCTGAATATTTTAAAAATATATTTTGACTGCAGTGACATCTGTGTACTGTGGGTGGATTTTGCTCTTCCTCAGCAATTCTGCTGATAGGTATTCATTTTTTGTTTTATAACAAGCAACAGGGAAATTACAGTGTAAAATTCAGGCATAGCATAAGGCTGCAAGTCTACTTAGTCCTTAGAATTTGCCTAAGACATCTTCATTATAATTATATTTATCATACAGTTGTAGTAAGCAGTAGCTCTGCATATCTAAGGATGCTTTAGCAACATTTTGGGTTTCACAGTTGTTTTTGTCTCTCTTATACTTTGGGAAAGATGCCTTTTTAAAACAAATGAAAAATAAAAAAAACCCAACCAACCCCAAAACTCACACTTTTGAAGTACATGTCTGGCTAGATAAGAAGTGACAGTGCCCTATAAACTCTGTTTTATTTTCAAAATTAGCCCAGCAAGATGAATGGAGAATCTTAACAGATTGTTCCTGATACAAAATAGGGCACAGAAGTATTAATCAGGCATGTATCACTGAAATCAATGCAAGGTAGCTGAGAGGAAAAAAATGCAATAAACCAAAAAGATGTTATCACTCTACATGAGCAGATGAAGTTGTATCTACTGTTAGAGCCAAGCCTACGAAGAGTTCTTTTCTGTCTTCTGAGTGCAATAGCTGACACAGGTTCATCTGCCTCATTGTCAAGTGTTTTCATTTTACTGAGATACTCTGTTGCCGCTGTTTTGCGGGTGGATGTTGGAGTTCTTGTTCTGCTCTGTGAGCAGTGTAGCCCACAAAGAGTCTGCTGGGCATGGACAGATTGAGCGTTTGCCAACTCTTTGTAGAAACGTTTCTGTGCGATGCCACAATGTGCAAAGACTGAGGACACTTCAGCTATTTTTTATATTCAGTTTTTTTGCAACAAAGTGAATATTTCACTTGACCAGAGCTTTGTCTATCCGCTAGTCTGTTCGGGGAAGAAAGCTGAAGCAGTTTGTCCATACCTAAACAAACTCTTAGCGGAGCTGGAGCCGAGCAGCTGTGTAGCATGGAGAGGGTAGTTATTTGTTCCCTGTTTCAGGAGCCGGAGAACAACGGCAGGGAGTAGTGAAAGGCTCGTTTCTTCAATTAATGCATGAGGGGGGCTTCACCAGTGCTTTTAAAAGGCTGCCTCAGGGCATCTGGGAGGAAAAATTCTCCCAATAGATCTGCAAATGTCTCTGGGTGATACCAACCCCTAATACGGCAGTAACTTCAGATACCCTAGGAAGTTCGCAGTGTGCAGTGACTACACAGATAATCATCCTTTTAAGTATCTTTCTTTTCCCTGCCATAACTTTTATTGAGATTACCGACCTAGATTGCATGACAGGGATATAGCATCCTGTACGGGCTCCAGCACAATATATGACTGTTGTTAGGATTGCATTGATTGAATAAATGTCACAGAAGTTGTGAGTAATGCTGTAGTGGCATTTTCACTTTCCAATGCTCTTGAGAATCAGGCTGAAAGTTTATTACTGTCTTTAGCAGTTGCTGTTACTTCCTGGTGCTTCTCCTCCTTCCATAAAAGTTAGTGCATGTTGTTGATGGGTTTATTTTTGTGTGTACAGAAGGACTTCTGCAAGAATGGTATAGTTCTAAAGCTTTATGGTACTAAGATGTTACTGACGCCTGAAGTGAGAAAGTCGTGTTGTCATAGTGGCAGAATCTCAGACATATATATTTATTTCATACAAATACCAGTTTTTATGTATTGATTTCCTTTCTAGTGGTTCCTTTTCATATGGTATTTTAAGAACAGGATACCTCCAGTGAGTTTCAGTAACATAGACTACTGATGTGTCAGTTGGCAATATCTAAGTTTTACACAAGGCAGCAACCTGCTCAAACGCCAGAATTGTTTGTGAATACAGAATGGCTGGTAAAATGGCCTAGAATTTAGGCTCTAAAACTACCTTAATTTCTTCAAGTATTTTTGAAACAATTAAAGGTTTAATTTTCCTAAAAACACACAGACAGCAACTATGTGCTTCCTTTAATATTGGGACATCCAGTAGCTACTCGATTTTTTTTTTTCTTCTTAATATGATGTTCTTTCTTCCTCACAGAAGTAACTATTTCAATAGTGCAAAGCTGTCATTTTTAGGTGTAACCCAAAGAATAGACACTTGACAGATACTGGAATGTTAATATTGAAAGCATGGAGGTCCAGTTTTAAGCCCACTGTAATGGTGGGTAGGCATAAAAATGAGCAAATCTCCTCACTTTGGTGGCCATCATCACATTCATCTACCGCTTTAGTGGCAGATGAAATGTGATGATTTATAGAGCAACTTGTTAATCAAATATATTAAATTTAAAATAAATAAATAAATAGGACATCTGTTTATGCGCTGTCCCAGTGGCAGCACTGAGAAAACATATCCTACTACATCTAGAAGAAGAGTGGCCATCCGTCTTTCCTTCTGTCCACTTTTGGTTTTAGGCTAGTACAGTTTTTCAAACTTTGATATATATATTTTTTTTTCTCC
This sequence comes from Limosa lapponica baueri, assembly GCA_002844005.1. Taxonomy (NCBI): domain Eukaryota; kingdom Metazoa; phylum Chordata; class Aves; order Charadriiformes; family Scolopacidae; genus Limosa; species Limosa lapponica. Next base: position 642,073 of record KZ505801.1, on the reverse strand, counting down.
CTATATTTTCTTTGAATATATACCAATCAGCACAGAGTATAACCTTCCACGTGGTATAGCACAATCAGAGGCAGAAGATCTATGTGTCCATTTGCAGATCAGTTCATTCCTGCATTCTAAGTCATGATTTCCTACACTGGGCCAATTCAGCTGTAAATTGTAACCTGTGTTGCTATTAATGCCTTGTTACAATTTACCTCTTAATAACATAACACTTTTTGCTTCCTTTATCAGTAAAACTTGTTACCTGTGCCATTTTTTAACTGTTACATCTATCACTGGATAGTCTGTGCACTACTTACCTAACACTGTTGAATTACCAAACCAGGCAGATTTTTGACTACCAGACTAATTCTTATGGTCTAGCCCTATCAGGGGTACGAAGTTTAGCCTTTTTGCTAAAGCTGTATTGTGTCTTTATGACATTTGGGAACAATGAGTGTGCACAAGAGCAGAATTTCCTCTCTTTCTGTACCCAAGCTAAATGTGTTATCTCACTGGTACATGTTTTTGGAAAATGTCCCTGCGGTGGTATAAAGAGATGAAAAATGGTTCCTGTCTGTAAAAGAAATGCCTGTGTTTGCTGAATAGTGGCAATATCACTACTGTTGGTTTCCTTAGTACAGAAATTACCTTGATGCCTTTGACAGAATCAAACCATAATGGAAAATGGGCACAGGTACAACTGCCACTTTTTAGGATAGACAGAAAAGTTTTTTAACAGCCACGTTACAGCAGGATTTCTTTACAAGAGAGTTCACAAACAATGCAGATGCAATGCAGATGGTTTACTTTTCTCTCCTGTCTGTATGAAGTTTCTCAGATGTTTCGTAGTGTGCTTATAACACAGTACCTGCGTTAGCTCTTGCACCATACGGGTTTTCCTGACAGTGCATCAGGTTACAGTGAAATTAATTATAAACACTCCTGTATTAACCTGAAATATGGAAAATATTATTTGTTGTTAATATGCATTTTCAAATTGTTATGCTTCGACAGGCACATAATAAAAATGTTACAAGGTTGCAGCTGGTAGAGATGGTTCCTAGTTATAGCTGTCTAGTTATTCAGCATGAGGGTTAAATTGTAGTGACAGCCTGCATCCTCCCTGAAATCTACTGGTGTAGACAAAAAAATATCTCTGACTGTTTGCAGGGTAGAACCCAAACTGGTGCTGTTTTTTGTTTTTCTCCTTCCTCCCTCCCCTCCTGCCCTTTTTATTTTAACTGATAATTCCAGTCTTACATAAATGTGAACCCATGCAGGATTTAAGACAGTCTGCATTTCTTTCTCACAATATAAGGGATTGTTCAGCATCAGGAAACTTAATGCTTGAGTAAACGTATTTGTATTAATACAGCCTGAAGGCTGTCTGCGTGTTGAATACTTTGCAGTTTTTGTTAAAAGGAGCATCTGTTCTCCCTTTGCCTTCTTGCCTTTTCATACATGTACATTTTTAACATTTCTAAAAATGAGTAAATATTCCTTCAGTGGACAGTTTAGTTGGAATTACTTTTGTATTCTGAGTATTTATTTTCAGTACAGCTGTTAATTAATTCACTGCTAGCTTAAGTTGTTGTTTTGATTTTTAATAACTCTCAAACATTTCTAAATCCGGTGGAAAACCTTAAATTATACTAGGAATTTTGTCAGACTACAATTCCAGGTATCAGTGACTACTGTCAAATTGTGGATGAGTTGGTATGTGTATTTCAGTATCTTAAATAGTAACTGTCAGAAGAAGTTTAGAAAATTACTCCTTTTCAACAGTACCATTTATACCAGTAAAATACAAAGTTGTGGTTGTAGAGAGCAAATTAAACAGTGTATTTAAGAGTTAGCTGAACAGCGACTTGGGATGTCTGCTGTGCCAGCTGCCCAAGAGCCACAGGTGCAGAAGCACTGGGAATCTTATCTAGCGAGGGAACCACAGCAGCTCCCAAGCTCCCACCGTTTCCAATTCTCCATTCCTTCTCTGCCTACAAGCTATCCAGCTGGGCTTACAAGGAACTGGAGAGATGTAACTGTATGTTATATATTCTGATTTGAATAAAATAAGGAAAAATATTCTGTCCTGGATTTTATTGTATAAGTATCTAAGATATAAGACAGTAGATATAATTATGTCTAAATATACACATATAAAAATATATCCAGACATAGATACATGCTGACATGGAAGTCAGTGTTACTTGAGAAGAGCCCTTGACTTTCAATACAGCATGATGGTGATTGTTTCCCTTTTGGCAGAGCTCTGGCACGATTCTGAAACAGTAATGTTGAGTTAGAAGCTAAGTCTTCATTGAAAGGTAGATTTCATGGAAGTGAGTAGCTGTTACCCCGAAATACCAATACAGAGGTTTTGTGGCATTAGTTTCAAATCTTAATTTAGAAAACTAGCTTGAGCTTTTAAAGTTGTGGTTAATTCTGATTATTTTCATTGGAAATATGTCTGTACTTTCATTTCAGAGGTATGTTTTGTATATTGCTGTTGAACCGTGACGTCTGTTTCTCAAAGGGCAGGTCGCTGGTAGGATTGTGAAGGGGCCAGTCTGCTTTTGCTCAGGAATGACTTGCGGCAGAAGTGAGCCCGTTATTCTTCTATATGTGAGATTGATAGGACTCTTCCTTTCAAACAAAAATAGCTTTTCTTTGTCTGCTTTCCCTCTGCTTCTTTTCTTTTGTTGAAATAGGGAGGGCCAAAATCAGGAATTTTGAAAAGCTGTAACAGAAAAATTTATTTAATCTTGGTTCTGTATCTGTGATGATTTATTTCAATCTACTTCATATATTGTGTTGTAAAACACTGAATAAACTTCAGTGCCCTTACTGCACTTTGTGGTAGACTCTACCTGGATAGGGTTCATTTCGTGTATGACTGAGTCCCTCAAGGCTTAGACAGCATCCCCCTACTTTTGGAGAACCTCCCCCTCCAAGATAGACAGAAGGGCTTCCCTATGCACTTTTGTCTTTAAAAGGTACACAGACCAGGTTATGCTGAGGAGTTGACTATTAAACCAAAAATTGTAGGGTGCTTTCCAGAAGAGAGGCATTGTTTCTCTAAATAATTTTTTTAATGCTCTTCACAAGCACAGAGACGTAAGATAAAAATAAAGCTGGTACATATCCTAATATTGGGAACCTGTGAGTGAGCCTGATGGAGTACTTTCAGTATGAAGGATTTATTGCGTCCCTGAAAATGTCATCTGCTGTAATGTCCTCTACATTAGCCAGTTCCTGTTGAGACTTTCAGATATGTACAAGCATCTACCTATCTCCCCTCCTCCATAGCGCTGTGTCCAGGCACTTGGAATTATGTTCCTGATGGTGGTTGTTACCAGTTTAGTTCTCAAAGTCGAGGACTGCCCTATTAATTTCCAAAATAATGTGATTCAAAGAAGGTACCAGGAAGAAAAAACATTATGAAAATGGGATAAAAAGATAAACCAGCCTATTATAATCTAAACCAAGTGCATACCTCAGAACATGGATTCTTTAACTATTAAAATATGCCATATTGTATTGACATCCTTAGAGAAGATTCTGGTCACCTCCACCCACTATTTTCTTCTACAATCAGAGTGGTTTGCTTTGAAAAAGAGAGTATTCTGTAGTTCCCCACCAAGAATCCTGATGTCTCTAGTCTTCCCTTTCAACATCTGTTTTCAAATGTTTCTTGCTGTCATTTAGCTCTGAAAGTCATCACATTCCTGAGCAGATTCCAAGTACCCAGAACCGAACCTGTGCATGCAACTGTTCTTACAGGCAGTGCAGGCCAGAAACCTCATCTCTGTTGCAACTGATGGCTGCTTCCATTAAAATATTACTGTCTACTCTTTGCATTTCTTTAACTGTTTTAGCATACCTATTAGAACATATGAAAATGTATATAAAAATCTTGGTTAAGAATATCCTGTATTGAAAAAAAATCCCAAATATCAAAGCAGACCTTTTGAAAATACTTCTGTAGTATGAGGCCTGCTTTTCAGTGAGATGCTGAAATTTCTCAATGTTCACTTTACCCTAGTTATGATTTTTTTAGATTACTTACTTTTGCCATCCACTGATTGAATTTGACTAAAAATTTTCTTTTAAATGTTCATTCTTACATTGTTATAATTAATTATTTGGCAAAATCAAAAACTCCACATGAGAAAATAAGTTTTATTCTCTATTGTTTAAACAAGCTTGATGCATTCCCTGAAAGCATGTGTGCCCTTTAAAACACTGGGATTACAAAACATATTTCAGATAATTGCAAAGAGGATGTAATTACAATTAAAGTAATTTTTCCTGTAATCTCATCCAAAACCTGAACTCTTAATTCCCTACTTTGTTTCCCTACTGATGAGGGCAACATAACAGACAGATTCCCTTGCATAATTTTGGCTGATGGGCTCTCTATATCTGTGGCACAGCAATGTTGTCTGTCAGGAACCTACCTATGTAGACTTTCCACCAGTGTTGGTGTCATTGCAAAGGAAAACTTGTGAATTGATTATTCTTTTCTTTTTTTTTCTTCTTCATAATGACACATCCCTTGGATACATCTGCTCAAGAAATTAATAAGTATAGGGCAGTATCTGCTCTTAAGAGAATAGCTCTGAGGTGGAGAACATTCCTTTGCAGGCAAGGATCATGCATTTCTGGCACTGGAATGAAAATTTGCTCTAAGAAGGTCTATATGGTTTTTGCTACGTGGACTGATGTGATAACGATTATGGCTGCGTGTCATTTTTCAAGCAGACATGCACTTGCTTTGTCTGGACCCTAAACTGATCAAAAACTTTGCAAATGGAATTAGTGCTGTCCTGAGCTAATAAGCCCTGACTTACAGGCATGTATATTCCTGTGGCCGCAAGTCAAGCTTATTGTGAGAGCAGAGCAACCTCATGTTTGCCTGCCAGCCTTTTTTGTAGACATACCCTGAATCTGGTCTTTCCTTCTGCCCGGGTTGGTACAGCAGCAGTTCGGTGGCAGGAGCTGTAGTAGTGCACTTACCATTGACAGGGCCATAGATGGTCATTTGTGTTATGCTGTTGGCTGGGCGCATCGCCATGTGACTTGGCAATGAAAATAAAAAAGTCCCAAGACAAGACACTCTGACTTGCTTTCAGCACATGTTGGGTAAACACAGGAGTGCTGGAGACAGTTAAGTTTCTTCTATACTCAACGCACCATTTACAATACTAAATTTCCCCCATTTTAATTTTTTTTTAGCCTTAGCCTCTCTGTAATAAATAAAAAAAAATATTGGGGGTGATTATGATGGAAAATAAAATAAGTATTATTTGTAAATCATATTAGAGGTATTGGACAGTAGCTCTGCAAATAGTCAAACTAAAGATACAGAATGAGCTGAAAGTAGTTAATCTTACAGGACTTTCTCTTTCTGCTCAGAGGTGACCCGAAGTATTTCTGTCATCAGGCGAGAAAATAAATGATGATGGCAACTAAAATCGTGTTGCTTTAGCTCATTTAGGGAAAGCAGACAAAAGTGTAATTTAGCAAAAATCAAAGAATAAGGTTCAGCCCATGTCCTATGGAGTGAAAAGTTGAACTGATAATGATTTAGTCTCTGTTGTCAACATTAAAAAATGAATTATAAAATTTGCAAGTGAAGTGCAGCATTTCAATGTTCTTGTTGCCAATTTAATTAAAAAGGAAAATGTAATCTCCTTTTAAGTACTGAAATAAGTATTGTTGGCGAGATGACTCATGTTGCTAGAATTGAACCATCTTTATGGCAAAAAAAAAAAGCAACTGTTAAATGTAAATAACTGGTTTTTCAGTTTTCTGTCCTAAACTGTCCTAAACAAGCTTGTACCCCTTTTTCTTATCTAAACAGTCTCCTTTGGTGTGAGATCATAAGCAGAATTATTGTCAGAAAACATTTTCTGAGAAATGTGGATGGCTGGAATATCAAAATTAATCTTAGAGTGGAAAGTATGATGATATTACCATTTTTAATTTTGTTGCTACCAACAAAACTATATTGTTGTGCCAGAACCATACAATCATATGCCATGCATTAAGCAGAAAGCTTCTAAAATTTCTGCTTAAATGACCTAAATTGTATATAAACAATGACACACTTGTATATAATAAAGTATTTATATATTAAATATACAGAAAAGGTATATGTACATATGCTGAAACTTTGTGAACATCTGGAGTATTGAGATAAAGTTATGATTTCCAGATGGAACATGACAACTTTTAAGTAAGTCAGTCTGATGTATTTTAAGATGATAGACCACACAGTTAATCTTGATCTCAGTGTCATTCAAATAATTGTATTGTGGACAAAAAAGAAGCCAGTGCATGGTCTGGTTTGCTTCACTGCTGAACATTTTGCCTTTTTTTTTTTTTTAACTTAAATAACAGTTCTGATTGCTCCTGCAAATTAGTTTTTTAGTCTTTATTGTTCTGCTAGTGAATGTCTACATTTCTAAAAGAAATTTTCCTTTCCATTTGAGCTGATAGTACTGCAATTAGCAACTCCTCAGAGCTGTATTCAGTATCTACTAGGGTCCATCTCAGGAACGACAGCTAAGAATAAAGTCTGGAAAAAAAAAAAGTGGGACTAAAGACATGGGGAAGCTCATTTCACCATTTCCATATCTTACAAATGTTTCTTGGAAGTCTTCTTTGCTCATCTACAGATATATAGGTGGTTCTAACACAGAAGTTGGTCCCTTGTCTCCAAGCACGTCATTAAAAGTATGGCAGTAATTAGGTCTGTCTGATCTGCCCACAGAGGCTATGGTAGAAATCAAGGCTGAACTTGTCACTGGGTAAATATGTGAGGCTTACTATTGAAACAGGGCCATTGAATGAAACAGGCAAGAAATGAAAAGAAACCTTGTTAAGAACTTCAACATTTTTACCATTACTTATATTGTCTGGATTGCTCATTTAAAATACCCTACGTGTCTGCAAACTGTCTTATAATTTACCTTTTTTTAGAATTAAAGGTACTGTTAACTTCTTTTATGCATATACTTTTTTCCCCTTCTTGAACTCAAAATTGGACTTTGTAGCAATGTTTTAGCTCTGAAGAACAGGGCTTTTTCAAGATATGCAAACACTTTGAACTTTCCCTGCCTTCTGACTTTCTGAGACAATAGATCAGTGGAACTTTTACTTCCTCCCCAACCAGCACTGCATGTCTGATCATCTCTTTGTCTATTTTTCCTTCCTACAGGGACCCTATAAAAATACAGCAGCTGCAGAACCAAATTCGTCTGGAGCAAGAAAGTGGCCAGTGGTATCGTCACCAACAGCAACCTGATCAGCAGCAGCACCCTCCCTCTTCTCCCTCCTTTCCTCCTCCCCCCTCCTTCCAGGAGCTTGAGTCCAGCCAGTCTGTCACCTCTCCTGTGCCAATGAGTATTCTTAACTCTCATACTTCCCCAACCATGCAGTCTTCCAGCTCCTTCAACTATGCTCGGCCTAAGCAGTTCATTGCTGCTCAGAATATCAGCCCTGCTTCAGGTTATGTGACTCCGTCTTCAGGATCATCTACATCCAGCCTTCCTTCTCCTATGTCTCCAACTGCTTCTCAGAAACAGTTTGGGAGAGTGCCTGTTCCCCCTTTTTCTCAGCAGTTTGCTCCAGAAGGGGAGTACGCCTGGTCTCCTCCTTCTCCGTCCCCTCCACCTCCACCTCCACCTGTCTTTAGTCCAACCACAACATATCCAGCGTGTGATTCCTTTCCTCTTCCACCTCCTCCACCCCCTCCTCTTCCTTCACTTTCTTCACCTTCCCACAGCCTGTCTCCAACTCCCAGATTTCCTAATTCCGGCCAGTCTCCAGCGGCTTTTCTCAGCTCCATGCTGCCGTCCCAGCCACCACCCATTTCTGTCAACGCATTAGGCCTCCCGAAAGGAGTGACGCCTCCGTAAGTATCAGCTAATGAGCTCCTTGAGTTTGACTGTACTGCAGATTGTACTGAAGATTATTGCACTTGCTTCATTTTATACTTTTCTAGGGTCCTTTGCTGTTACCTGCTAACTGAGAGGAAGTTATGTGTGAATTATTTGCAAATGCCTCTGTGCTAGAGATGGGATATAGTTTTCTAACCCTCACAGAAATGAGATTTTGAAAGTCCTACAGTAGGAACACAAAAGAGAGATGCTAAAGCTTTAAATAGGAGTTGATGAAAATATGAAAGCAGCAGCAAAGGCTCTGCGTGCCCAGGGCGGTGGAAGGAGATCCAAGAAAACTGTTCTCATGACCCAGTTCTTTTAAAGTCACATATGCAGGGATATTTGTAGTCTATGTTCCTATGACATCTGCAGGTAGAGAAATACCAAGTAAAGAGTGCATTGTTCAGAAGTCCCTATAGCTTTATGATACTTAAAATATACGGTATTAAAGTGTACATCTGACAACAAAGTGGTCATGACGATATATTGACTTTTGGCTAGAGTTTTTATTCTGAGGAAGTTTGGAAAAGGGTTTAGGAGGGGATTTAGAAAAGCAGTGCATAGAAACAAACAGAATCCCTCCCCCTAACAACTCTGCATACTTGTTTTCCCCTTTTGTCTTCTCTAAAGGCCAAAATAGTATTTTGGAGCATGTCAGCTCCCATCATAGATCAGTTTGTCTTTCCACTGGCACTAGACTCTCATTCCATCCTTAGAGAACAAAGAGACATGCTGAAGAACAAAAATGAGAATAGCTGTATCCAAGGCTTATTTATAACTTTGTCTAGAAGTTTGTCTAAACATATCTACAGTATCTAGGTGACTTGCTCAGCTACATACTGTTGCAGTGGGAACTTCTGTTATTTCAGTCCAAGATTTGAAAAGGAAGAGAAAGAAGAAAGCGGACAGATACCAAAGTAATAAATCATGTATATGCTTTAAAAAGCATTTCTTTATCTTGATTTCTGTCCTATGGCTCATTACGGAGTCTGGCCATAAAACAGATTTAGGAGAAAAATGAATAAATAGTACAGTTTGCCCTTGCACTCATAATAGTTGTGATTTTCTGTCTTACTGTGTGTCCTTTGCACCGGCTGTTTCTGTATTGATACTGACTGCTGAAAGTTGAATGATTAATTTACTGACAGTTTGACAGGTAAGCACAGCCCACAAAAGCCTGCAATTAGCCCCGATTTTCCAGGAAAGGCTCTAGTACAGCTATGTAGTTCTGGATAGGAACAGGATTCTCTTTCAAGTTGCCTCCTATGTGCTGTGAGGGTGACGGCAGCAGCTTGAGCCTCCGCTGTGTCCCTCTTTCCCTATTACGCTACGTTCATGCAAATGTGTTCTCACTTGAGGCATTGGCTGTGTGCTTCCTCATTTCCTTTGATCTTTGGACAGAGAGACAGCTCTGCAAGGATGTTCCCCCCCTCCCCATGCTCCTCACTTCCCCAAGCCCAGAAGGCAGGCTGGCTGCGCATGTGACGGTGTGTCTGTCCCCTGCCCTGGGACAAGGCAGCAGCCTCAGGCTCTGAGCTGAGGATGAGGTGGTTGGCTCTTTGGCCTGCATTCCCTCAGGAAATGTAGTCCAGATGGGAGCTGGATCATGTTAACCCTACTGAATCTGTGTGTATGATTTATGTATATGTATATATACATATGTGTGTGTGTATATATGTATACAATGGGCATTTGTCATCTGAATTATAACATTAAAACATGGTAAAAGATGTACTGCGTGATGCAAAAAAAATAATCTATTGTTACGTATCTTTGATGCCAATTTTTTGCTGGCCTCTCTTTTTTCATTTTACTGTATAGGCTACTAACGTCTGGTGTGTCTTGATGAGTAAATCATTCTGTTTCCCATCATATTCATACCACTTCTGAGAAATCCTTCCCGTGGCCTCCCTTCCCCCCATTGCTTTTTGTCTCTTCTGCTGTGTGCTATAGCCTCAGTTCTTTTTTTCCCTCAGCTTCACTTTTTGCTGCTTTTCTCTCATCTTTTGCTCCATCCTCACAAATCCTCTTTTCTTGAACACATTTTTCTTTCCAAGACGTTGTAGTTTTTGAGCCACTCACAGTATTCCATAACCTCAGCCTATAGTCTCACCATGTACTCCACGATCTCCAAGATCTGTTAATTGAAAAGCATGATACTGTTTCCTGACAGTGCGCTGTACGGACTGGGTGCAAGGAATGAATTGGAGCATTCAAAGCTTTGCTTTGGCTCAGCATCTAAAATGCTGGTCAAGCCATTTAGCTTTGTCTCTGCTTCTTGATTAGTCTTATAGTGGTGATACTGAGAGTATGATAGTGGGTTGCTGACAGTGAACTAGGCAGAGTTTGAAATACCTTTCATGGAAAGGGGGGACATTTTTTACTAGAGACTCCAAATACAGTGTTTGAAGTGGTAGGATGTCCTCTTTGGATAATAACTTTATGATTTATTATTATATTTTAACGTCAGTGGAAGTAGACTTGGACCTATCATTGCAGTTACATATTTCAACACTTTCATATCAAGCGCCTCTAGCAGATAAAATGCTCTTAGAAAGGTTTTCCCATCTGCTTTCGATGTTCTCATGGCTCCTTTCTCTTGCCTTGTCTTTTTCGTGTGTGGATTTCACGGCTGGTAATTCACTGTTCATATTTTGATTATATGGTCTTTTTACCATGGTTGTTTACTCTTTGCTCTCCCAGGCGTGGGTAGTGACACTGATAGCCAAATATCTGAAAGAAAACAATAAATATTTTGCCTTGTCAGAGTCTCTTGTAATTACCAAAAAACATTGTTTGGTAGAGTAAGAAATTCTGCAGACTGTTTTTTAAGGTATGCATCTTGATATAGTGAGGAATTTATTGAATAGTTGTTTAATTTTCCTTACATTTTGTGATCTTTTCATTACTAAATCTGAGCACAATTACAGGTCTGCTCCTCAGGATCAGTACTTCATAGGCATCTTTCTTATTTTTGTCAGATTGCTTTTGTGGTAGGAGGAGGATAAAGGCAAAGTACTAAACATTGCAGGTGGAGGTAATTATTTTTGGAGATGGTCAAAGGCAGCATCAGTGAAGTTTTCTGTGAAATGGAAGACACAGTGGTTGTACACAGACGAACAGAATCTTCATTTCTCCTCATGCAGTCAGACCTTCCCTCCATCAGCTTTCTTCAGGCATTTCCTTTCTAGTGTATGTATCATTTTTGTTCTACTTAAAGAGAAATTAATCTAAGGAGGTGTTGAGGCTCCTGTTCTGTAAGAGGTCAGACAAAATATTTCTAACTCTCTCTTCCATCCCTATCCTGTGCCTGTGAGCCCGTGGGCAGTAAATACCATGCTGATGTTTCAAATAAGGGTTGACATTTTCCTTGGTTTTGGACCCTGAGACTCTGTGGAAGTGACAGCATTATCTAAACCAGTTGGATCAAATGAATATTCTTTTCAGTTGATAGATTTGGAAACATTGCACTGGGAGGGGGTTTGTTAGTTTGGGGTGGGATTTCTTTTGTGTTTTTAACAAGCTATAGTCTTACAGCCTTGCCTGGGAATAGCTACTTGTGAATTTACTACATTTTATTTGGACGTCTGAAACATGGAAAGAAGCTTTGTGTCATTAGTACCTACTGATTCACCTTTAAATATTTTAGCATTTATTTGCAACAATTGTATGGTAAACATTTTGATTCAATGTAATATATCTTATTCCTCCAGGAAGCTCTAGACACTTTGTAGTGACCAGCATTTTCAAGCTGTGACTGTGGTGGTGTTAGCTGAACAAGCTTTGGGAATAACCTTTTTTATTAATGGGGCAGATTTGATAAATTCATGTCTTGCCAGAGCATAGTGTTATCAAACAACAGGGAAGTGCTGGTGGAACTGCATAGCTAATTAAGTACTTACAGGAATTATGAACACTCGTTGGTTATTTCTGAGGTAAAACTTGGCTGGAGTAAGATATTGGATGCTGTTCCTAAAAAAAATCTCAGTTCTGTCTTTCTTCACCTAAAGAAAACTCTAGGGTGGGTGGATGTGTTGGACTCAGGTGAGCTTTCAGTTACAAAAGACTTGCAGGGAGTCAAATTAATGTGACAGAAACCTAGAATTGAGGGAGTTTTGTCCACAGTTAAATGTGTAGAAGCTAGAATCTGGTCTTCACTGTTCATAGAAAAAACAATTTATATCTGAATGAAAAGAAATAAGTATACTTACAAATTCTAGGTAAGCACATACATTGATATGCTTACGTGAGCATTTGTGAAAGCAAAATTAATCCCATGAAAAGGATTTACTGACTATTTATTGAATATTTAAATAACAAGAATATAAACCCTACTACAAAAAGGTGTGGAGTCATCCAACCTGGAGAAGCAGAATCTCTTTCTAAGTATAAAAAACACATATTATCAGCTATACATATATATCCTTTTGAAAGCAACTTAAAAAATTAGGTTTTTGTTAAAGTAGACACTTTCCCTTAAAGTTGGCTTTTTCTTTTTTGATTACCCTTAGGCAATCCTGCTTTAGCAGGGGAGTTGGACTAGATGGTCTCTAGAGGTCCCTTCCAACTCTGACAATTCTGTGATTCCGTGATTCTTAAAGTAGATATCTTCAGTAATATTACCTTAGTCACAAACAGAAAAAAATTTGACTACAAAATTGGTGAAAGAACATGACTCTAGATTTACTACTTTCTGGAAAAGAATGGAAAATAGAAAACAAAACATTGATTTGAAGACAAGATTGTCCAAGGTATCTTGTAAAATGTAATTAAATAAGCTGCTTTTATCACTGTATGCAATAAATTTACCTGCTGTTTCAATGATCTCTAGAACCTTAAATCCAAATCTTAAAGGAGATTCTGTGGGAGTCATGGGAATAGCAACATCAGAGAGAGATCTGCACTTCTTTTCCCCCTTTGAATCAGAGCTGCTGGTCTGTTCTTGCACCTGCCTACTGTGACTTGTCCATTGAATTCTGTCTCAAATAGCACCAAAGCAAAGATTTTAGTAACCTTATGTTCCTTGAGTCAGTTAGCAATGATGGTGACCACTCTGAGGAAAAGCTACACTTCTCTGTCTTTTTATCTCACAGCTTTCCACAGTCTCACAGTACAAATGCCAGCTTTCATTTTAGCTTGAACTGTATTACTGTCCTGTGTAGACTGAGCATTTACTTTTCCCGTTTCTGTAAGTTGTGTCTGTCACAACTGTGAAAAATGGAGGTTACCCACAGTATGATTGATATGAAAATAGTGATATATAGGAGGAAGTTGATTAAGAATTTCAACATCAAAATGAGCAGAAAGGTCAGGGTGTTCTCTTGCTTCTGAGGGAGCTCACTTCATTGCTATTTGCTACCTATTCAGTCATACCTGGAGTTATCCCTGGATCTCAGGAAAATATATCTGAAGATATATTCTGTATTTCTGTAACTGGAAGAATTCCAGCAAATACTAGGGTTTGCATTTATTCCCAACCCCTGATTTTCTTAAGCTATTGCTTCTGTCCATTAGACTTTTTTTTTTTTTTTTAAGTTCCTTGATTTATTGTGTTTGTTATACCTCCTTTTCCCATGGCTTGGATACTGCTTGTGGCTGGTAGACCAACACCTGAGTGGTTTATCTGTGATACCAGATCACTTCTTGTTGATTGTGCTAAGAAACAGCTCGTATTGGGGGCTTTGTTTTTGCACAATGTAACAACTTTTTATTATGTACATGCACATAATTATCATGAAATACATATCCATATCAGCTTTTTTGAAATATGATGAATGAATATGTGCTCCACTTGAACTTTGAAATCCAGGTTGTGCCCCCAATCTAGTCAGCTAAAGTTGCTCAAAAGTAGAAATCAAGGATTTAACATGGAGACACACACAGACAGTAGCCAAAAAAACTGACCTACCGTATCCTGACAATCATTGCACCTGGCAGTCAAGATTTTTCAATTTTCAAGATGTTTTTGTCCAGTTCTTTTTCTAAGTGGTATTTGCAGATGCTTAAGAATGCTGTAAGATGACAAGTGAACTTAACTAAGAGAATTAGGACATATATCTCTCTGTTGGAAAGAGAGAAGGCCGTTTGCAACATTGATTTGCAGATTTTTTTGGTCTGCAGATTTTTTTCTTCATAGGACTTAATTTTATAACTTCCTTCTTTTAAGCAGATCTAAATGCCACAGAAATGTCTGTGAATATAAAAGCCAGGTATGTGCTTGATAGTTGTGGAGACCTTAACCAGTAGCATTTCATCAACTGGAGTAAAGGTTAATATTTTGAATATATTACCTTCTCTCAGTCCAGTGTAGGTTTTTCTTCACATACTTCTGGCAGTTACCTGTTCTTATCAAGATTTCAGGACTATGAGGACTGTGCCAGCCTTTTCTACACTCAGGAGCAGTTATTGCATTAGCGATTTCTTCTTGACCATCAGTTCTAGCAAAATGCTGGTAACAATCAGAAATGCAGGTAAGATTCCCGGTTACAAAATAGTAGTATTTTTTAAATTTATATCCAAATACATGGACATCTTTTGAAAAGCAAATGGCACTTATGTATATATGGTAACCAGTGCAGCATGAGGCAGAGGGATAACTTGCTCAGGTGGGGAAGGAACCGAACAGGAGAATAAAAAGGTAGCAATTCTTTTAATGAGTAAAAACTCATTTTCAAAGATAAGCCTTAGAAAAACAATTTTTTGGTGGTAGGCATGCAGTTGGTAGGTGAGTTGTTCTCTGTGTTGTCTAATCATTATGAAGGATCAAAACTGCTCCGAAATATATATTATTCATGTGGGTCTTGATCCTATCCAAAGCTGAGGCATGATTTTATTATTTTTGTTCAACTACAGTTTCATAACCTTTTCTTGGGTGGTAGAAATAATTGAACTTTTGTTACCTTTGTTTCATTTAGTACAAGTCATCCTTAGTCAGGTCTGTGCCTCAGGCATTCCCTTAATTCAGACGCCCATAACGTCAGATTACTGAACAGAGCTGACTCCTGGTCTCCACAGCGTTTACGACAGGATCAGACCAAAGCAATTTTAATACGCAGCTACAGCTTCAAAGTTTGTGACCTGTTACAGTGCTTGTAGTGACTTTGTTCTTACAGTAGGTGAAAAATGTGTTAAGTGGGCAGGAATTAGCTGTATTTTTGGAAGGCTTTAGTTTTAAAGGAAAAAATCAAGTTACTGTTCATTACCTCAGTACCAGAGAATTGATTTGGATTTCTGTGAAACTGAGCCATGTTGGCTGCAAACAGGAATTTGTTCTTGGAAGGGTAACAACAGCCAGCCTGTTGCCCTTGTTTACACTGTAAAAGGTACATAGGAAAAGAGGGAATCGCATCCAGCGTGCACTCTGTGTAATTAAAACATGAAAAGTACTGCTGGTTTGGCCTTCTTTCTAAACAAATGTTAGGGCAAATGTTCAAAACTAAGGAGAGCCAAGCCGAGGTTGCAAAAATCTTTGCTGTCAAAAATCTCTGCGTGAATTAAGATGACTGAGTTTTGGCAATTCTGTTGCGCCCTTTCTGACCAAAAGAATTCAGATTTGCATGCTTTTTTCTCCGTCTGTCTTCAAGCCCTCAGTGACTTAAATGATGCATGTTTCAGATGTGCTTAAAATCTATGTGAATTTCAGCCTGATGCTCAAAGGCTGATAGTTTCTTTGTGCATTTCTGGTGGTGGTGGTTGTGTGCTCGAAGGCTCCTGCTGTCAATAACTTGAAATATGCCTTCTCCAGCTATCTCCTCCTACCTTAATACTCACAATATGCTCTGAAAATTGCCTCAAAGAATGAACATACAAATACACAAATGGAATTGGCAGAATGTTTTGTTTGATATTAACCCTGAGAAAAGATGAAACGAAAGCTGATGAGTCACCAAGGAGGACACTAATCTTACGACCTTGATGCATCCAGATAAGGGCATGGAAGGAGGGTGAAAAGTGATTTGCGAAAGCTGCTGAGGAAGGTTTGCTGCCAGGCTGTCTTGACGTGTAAACCGTGTCTCAAGCTGAATGGGTCTGTGCTTTGGAGGAGAGATTACCAAGGACCTTCTGTTTGTTGCCATTGCCTTGTAGCCATTTTGAAATTCATCTCAAGAATGTCTGTTTTAAGAGCTAACTTGGTGTGGGGGTATGTATGCATACGTATATGTTTATGTACATATTTTAAAGTGTATGTATGTAGAGAAAGAAAATGATTCTAAAAAGGGGGTAGAAATAGAGCATCTGCAGGAAGAATTACATTTCCTCGTGCACCTCTTCTTTTTTTGTCCAAATTTAAAATAATCCTGAAAGAGAAAGAGAGAGGTTTTCTAAAGACATTTTCAGAAATTTTGACTGATACTCATCTTTATAGTTATGTTTTTAAACCAACCGCTTCCTTGCTTAAATACTTTTTGTAATCGTGTAAAGTGAAGAGAATCTATTTTTCAAGCAAGGTGCCTTGACCAGGTCTTGGATGACTCTTCCACTCCCACTGTGCAAAGCTGGAGATTTTCTGGCATTTAACCAGGGGTCTGGAAGGTTGTTAGGGAGACTACCTCTCCTGTTAAAAGCTACCAGGGATCCCCAGGCCATTGCCGAAATATTTGTATGCCTTCTTCTTAAATAGAATTCCTCAGCTTCCTTACATGACTTGTTCCAGTGTTTAACTGTTACTGTTGGAGGGTGGAGAAAGGAGAGTTCTACATTGTTTTTGTCTAAGCGAGGCCTGTTGTTCTTCAAGTTGCTGTCTGCTTATCATCCTCAATGCACATGGAGAATCATTGGATGCTAGCGCTTTTCTGATGTTTTAAGTTTGATTCACCTCTCTATCTTCATTCTCCTTCTTTCTTGACTAAATAAACAAGATACTTTTTGTGTGAGACATAGCTTGTCACAAAAGCTAGGCTTTTAAAATCATCTGACAGTTTTCTTGTTCTGAAACTTCCCAATTTGCCATATTTTTCTTGAAGTGCACTGG
The DNA here is from genome assembly GCA_002844005.1 of Limosa lapponica baueri. Taxonomy (NCBI): domain Eukaryota; kingdom Metazoa; phylum Chordata; class Aves; order Charadriiformes; family Scolopacidae; genus Limosa; species Limosa lapponica. Next base: position 625,171 of record KZ505801.1, on the reverse strand, counting down.
TAAAACTGGATTCAGCATTCAACAGCAAGGAATAAGGGGAAACAATGAAGTTTCATGTCTTGTGCTAATGTGTCCCGGAATTATATTTCTTTTCCTTTTGAAATAATGGTGTTATTGTCCAAGTTTTAATCTCACAGATTCTTGAGATGCTTAATATGTTAGTGCGAGTTTTCCATTTGTATTGCTGTCACACTTTTTTCTGAGTTTCATCATCATTAGACCACCTCTAGACTAATTATGAAGGTCATTGTAAATGAGAGTTGTTACCTGCAAATGAGTTGCAACTTCTGCAAGCTCAGTGTCATCAGCTAATTTGAGAAAAGCGCTTTTTTATTTCACTATTCCAGTTGTTAAGGTTGAAATACTAAGTACCGACTTTAGTATACATAGACCTTTGAAAGACCTCATTTGTCTATTTTCTTCCAGTTTGACAGAAAAAAAATATAAATCATTGCTGCTCTCTGAATAGCTTTTTCAGACAGTTACGCAGCCATGTGGTAGAAATTTCAGCCAGACTCCTGTGTTTCCCTGATTTACTGAGGAACTTACTGCAGCTCCTAAAGACTTACTAAGAAGCCATAAACTAAGTGTATCAAAGCTGCTTCTTTTTGCCTATCTGCATGCCCTTCAGCCTGACAGAGAGAGAAATGTGAGGTTTGATATGATTCAATTTTCAGTTCCTTATTATCCTACATTGTTTTGAAAGGGACTGTAATATTGTTTTCTTACCCTTAGTATGGACATTGAACTTACTGACCTGTAATTCTCTTGGTATTCTTTTCCCTTTTAAAAATGGGTGTGTTTGCTTAGGGGTTTTTGCTTTCAGAGGTGACTGAAAACGCTTCAGGAAGTGCTTTCACTTGTTATTTGAAATCCATTCCAGAACACTTCGCCCATCCCCCTCTTTTCAGGCAGTGTTGTGACTTTCTTGGGTAAACTGTACATTTTACCTTTACGGCCTGTTAAGTGCCAAGCACAAGGCAGGCCTTTTTCTGCTAAGACTTTTTTTATCATTCAAGTATGAAGCTCATAAGAATGTGAAATGAAAACTGCATTTTTTAATGCATCACATTGAATTTTCAATGTAGGATCCATAACTCCACTAGGAGCTGGCACAGGGCTTCTTCAAGGTGAAGCCAAATTTGAAATTTGCTGCCTTGAAGTTGGGCAGATATATGTGTGTGTGTGTCCTATTCAAAAAGTGACAAAACTCAGTTCCGTGGCAGTGCTGTACTGCTTGGGGTAAGAGGCTGGAAGGTGAAGGGAAAGACTGTGATGAGAGAGACAGATGCCACCTTTCTACTCGTCTTCTAGCAGTTGGTCCAGCCTTCCTGAGGGACATTACCATCTGATCCCCTCTTCCCACCTTCTCCTTTCTGTTTTCCTTCCATATCTTCCTTTACATTTACTGTCCCCAAATTTCTTGACTTATTGAAGCATCTCTTTCTTGAAGAGACCTTATCCCTTCTTAGTATTCTCTTGCCTCACTGTAGACGGGGTAGTTCTCCTGACTGCTTGCCCAAAACAGAGTACAGGAGACTTTGTTACATGTGACTGAGAACATCCCCAGCCAAATGCTGAGGGAATTATTCTGCTCGGTGACTGAGAAGTTCTCCAGCGAATGGCTGAATATTTCTGGAGTGAGGGATGTTGTTCTCTGGCTCTTTGCGACATGAGGCAAATGTCTGCTCTTCTTCTGCTGTGATTTAATGTGAAAATGCAGTTCTTTGTACAAGGACTTCACCATTTTCCCATTTTAAATTTACTTTAAGTAACAGAATATGAAATGTTTTAGGAATTTAGACAGAAATGTTTCCAATTATTGTGTTCTCCATCTATTCACTTAATTCTTTTTTGGCTTTTGATAGCATATGTATATTGTTTCATTCTAACTAATGCTAAAAATTACTGTTGAAAACACTTGCTGAAGAATGAATTTTTTTCTAACCATGTTATAGAAACATAGTACTAAACAATATCCAAAAAAATTTGTTATCTTCATCTGATTCTTGTTTAATATTTTGGTGCTGGTAATTATATTATTAAATTGTGTATTGGAAAGAAGTTTACCCCTTATGTACTAGTCTGATTTTTTCCATCTCTGTCACATGTGAGTTTGGCAATTTATCTTATTTGATTCTATATTTTGCATAAGTCATTTCCATGTAATGGGGTTTAAAAAAGCCCCATGTGACTTCACTGAAGAAATGGGGTGTGTTACAAGTTTCAAATACCAATAGCAGTGTTGATTTCTTCACAACTGTGTAAGAAAAGCTGATCTACAGTAGAAACCGCCGTTGTTGGGCATTTCCGGCAACCGAGCCATCATAACGTCACTGAAGAGTGTTAAATATTAGTGCAGGGTGGAAAAAAATAATTTACCATGCCATTCCAGAAAATGGGAGTAAGACATCCTGGAAGTGCAATCATAATTTGTAGACTGGTATGAGGAATAGCACAGCCCTGTGGATGCAAACTCCTAAATGGATGCTGTTCCACTATGAAATGCTGCTGCTGAAAACTGCTTTACAGGGATGATTTTTCATTTTGCCAGTGTAACTTAGACTCTGTGAATGGCTCCTCTTTCAGAAACAACATTTACATGTTGCCTTCTGGGTATGTGTTCATAGAGATATGAAGAATAAACATGAAGTTATGCATTGTGTATTGCAAAGCTGTAACAAGGAATTAGTTAATAAATAATGTAGGAAATTAATAATTAACTGCCTTGTCTTACATCTTTCTGATCTTTATCCATCTGGTACTGGAACCTAGTTTATCTTCTATCCCCACTTATTTAGTCATGATTTCTCTTTCATGTTTCCTCTCACTTTGCTTTACTGCCATTGCTCATCGGTTTCCTCTTTGAGTGTATGGTGTTTACAGCCACCACTACACAATCCTGAGCCCTAAATATTTTAACTAATGCATGAATAAAGCATAGTTTCAATTTTGTCCTTAAACTAACCATTTAACAAGTGATGTGAGTTAGAAGGGACAGCACAGTAAGTAAGATGCCTGACCTCCAATTTCAAAGACATACTGTCATTTTCTTCACTAATAGCAGTGATTCCAGGTAAATTCCTAAATACCAATGATTTCAGGAAAGCTCATGAATTTTCCTGTACTGTTTTGCAGGGGATTTCCCAAGAAAACAGGCAGAACTGCTAGGATAGCATCAGATGAAGAGATTCAAGGGTCAAAAGATGCTGTAATTCAGGATCTGGAAAGAAAACTTCGCTTCAAGGAAGACCTTTTGAACAATGGGCAACCGGTATAAAAACATAACATGCCCCAGGGGACGGGAGTGGGCATCATGGGTAGTTTCTCAGAGATGCTGTATATAAAATAATTGTTGTAGATTATTTTTATGTTTTATGTTTTTATTATTTTTAATTGCATTTCCAAAGCTGCATTTCCATAAGGAATGGTAGTATACCTTTTGGCCTATCATTCATTGTCCCGTTGGACAACTTTACTTGGCATTAACAAAGCAATGGAGGTCTCAAAGATGATGAATTTGCATAAGAAGCCTGCACAGTCTGTACCTCAAGGGCTTTTTCAGTTTCAGAGGCCATTTTCTTTTGACTGTTCATCACTGAGTGGCTGGCCAGTAAGCATCTGCATAGCTCTCAATCAGTCCAGGGTCATTCTAACTTTTGCTCAGCTGTTGGACAACAGGGGGAAAAAGTAGGTGGTAAGTGGACATCAGAGGGGGACAAGGCAGCTCATCATGAGAAACAACCTATTAGGCATCAGGCAACATTAGATCCTGCAGTTGTGGGACTTTTTTGACCAGTAGAATAAAAAAGAACCTATAGTACTAACTTACAGACTTTATCAGGAGTTAACAAAATGAGGTAAAATGGGCATACCAAACTGAAAGGCACACCTGCAAAGTTCTCCATTAATTTTTGTGCATTTTAAGATATGCATAGAAGATAAAATACCAAATTCTTCCTGCTCCGAGTTGATGAGAAGCAACTCTCCTAAGACTTGATTACAGTTATTAAGGCATTGATTTAAATGTCTTTGAAGCAGGAATCTCTTTTAAGAGGAAAGTAATTTTAGAGAAGTAGTCTGTCACCCCTGTTTTGTCAATGAAATGTTTTCAAAAGCATCTGGATGCTTTCAGTGCCATTTGTGTCACTGAAAGGTAGTGTGCTTTAGGTTTCTCACAAGCTTGCAAAGTTTGCTTCCGTATCTGAGATGTGGACTGTGGTGTCGTAGTTCAAGGCAGCCCATTGAGTCAGACTGTCTAGTCCACAGCTGCCAGATTCTCGTTCTTAGTAAGATCAATGGAGTGAAGTAGGGAAAATGTTCAGCGTGACTAGTGCTTCTGTACTTACCTTTCTCCATTGAGTACATGGGGTTTGGCAGTTTTCTGTAGCGGTTAAGTAGAATCACTCTCATAGTGTGTAAGTTCCTGTTTTTTCAAAGGAGGTGGGCTGAGCATGACTCTAAATGCCTATTTTGGAAAGTGAGAGAGATGTTTGGCCTGGACAAATGAATGGAATGTCCTGAGAAAGCCCACATGGCCCAAGGAAAAAAAAAAACCAACCGTGATCAAATGATGTGGGAGCTTGAACCGTGTAAACTCTGGTTCTGTGCTTGCCTTGAGGCTTTTGCCTGGCAGATACCTGCCTTGGGTGATTCTGTTTGAGTAATCGTGGCTGTGGGCACTTTGTGTGATCACAGACGAAATGAGAGTGAAGAAAAGTTCATGACTTGCTTAGACATTTGTAACCAAGCCAAGATTGGTACCTAGTTTTCATGAGTCTCAGCCTGCTGGATTAGCTACAATATAACATCTTTTAAAAGTTAATTTAAATGAGCTTTCTTTAAAAAAATTGAAGCATTAAGTAGATTTAATGTTTTACAGTTTCTATTCTTTTGTCATTTTTCTGCTTAAATGAGGCATTTCACCATGTAATGAGTTTGCCTTTCATTCACTGACATATTTTTTTTAATGTTGATTTGTAAGAAAGTAGCTAAGTGCCTGGAATGTGTTACTGAATGTAGAAAGAAAAATAATAATGAAGTAATTGAATTGTACACTTAAGGTTTTCTTTGAACTTGGCTTTACCTTCAGAGTGTAAGTTATCCTTTATAAGCTATCTTCTTAATTTCTGAAAGAGTAAGAAGAGATAGAAACAAAAACCCTTAAAGAATATGTTTTTCTATAAAGCTGTCATATTTTTGACAAAATAATCCAGTAGTGTAGTATCTCCTTAGCATTTTTGGCAGAATTTTCTGCTGTGTGGTTCTAATGTAAAAATTGAGCAGAACGAGTAGGAGTAAGATTTGGGATGATTTGACATGCTCTTTTTTGATGGCCATGCTGATTTAAGCAGTTCCTATTGCTCATTCCTGCCCATGTTCCTGGCAAGAGGATGGAAACAAATGGCAGAGTCAGGGCAAAGGTTCCTTAAGCCAGAAGAGCCACTTGTAATGCAAGAAAAATGCATTACAAACTGCAGTAGAAAACTTCTGTTAGAAACATATTGCTGCTCTCTTTTATTAACATTACTTAAAGCATTGCCTTCTGTCTCACTGCCTTCTAGTTCTTAGTGAGAAATAAGAACTTCTCTTTCTTCTTTTCCTTCCTCCTCATCCCCCTTTTATTTTTTTTCAGAGATTAACATACGAGGAGAAAATGGCTCGTCGATTGCTGGGAGCAGACAGTGCTGCAACTGTCTTCAATATACAGGAACCGGAAGAGGAGCCTGCTGTACAGGTGCCACATAACTCTACAATTTCATAGGAAGATAAAAAAAGTCTTTCCATTTTTTTGGCTGTGATTCTCTTTAAATAGTCCTACATACGACAATAAATATACACAAGATAGGACGGTCTTGATTACAGAAGTCATATGTTATATATCAGCAAAGTAAACTGGAGGATCACATCGCTATTGCTCAGTTTTTCCATACTGAATAAGGTTGAGAGTTCTCAAATGTCTGCTCTCTGCTTTAAACTCTTCCATTTATCCTATTCTGTCCTGACCTTTAAGTCTCTCAAGGAAAAAATACATCTACTATCTTGAAACTATCTTCTCTTTATGTGTGTAATCTGCACTTTTTGGATGCAGACCAAAAACACAACAGAGAGTCTGCTTGAAAGGCCAGGTACATGTTCTCCATTGTTCACATGCCAGAGTTGCTATTTGGAAATGTGTAGCATTCGTTTGCTTATGTTATGGCATAAAGTATATTCTCCTGATGACAACTCTGAGAAACTGTCATGGATGCCTCTTGGTCTTCTTTCTGCCTCGTGATCTCTCTTTCTACCCTTGCAGGAAGCTCGCTCTGTTGGTGCTTCTGTAGTGAGTCCTGTGGATATTCAAAAGGTTAATGTTTCCACCTTTTTCTGTCTTGCTTTTTTGTCCATTGATTTATTTTCTCTCTGATCTTTGCCCTTTCCCTTCTACTGTTTTTGGTTAATAACAAGAGGTCACCCAGCATTAACAACTGAGGAGATTTGGGCTGCACTGTCTTCAAGGCATTAAAGTTGTTCTATAAGCCTAATTGAGTGTCAGCAGCTTAACCACAGTAATGGTGTGCTCCAGCATCCTTCTGCTGTGTAATGGTAACGTACACTAACTGCCTTGCATCCAAATCAGCTCTCTCTATATATACCACATGTACTTCATGCTTTACTTTTACGATAAACTTTCAGGGAACAAAGAAATTTTAAAAATGTCTGCAGTTTAAAAAGGTATTTCTCTGTTCTTCTGGTTTTTCCTGTTATTGAGGGTTAAGATTAGTTCTGTAACCAGTCAGTAGAAAGGCTACGTCTTATTCCCAGACCAGAATCAATGGTAGAGGATGGGCACGTGAAAGGAGGCTTTGTATGAGATGTGTTCTATCTTAAATAAAACAAGGGTCAGAGACAATGGCCAAAGGTCATTTGAAAGAGTGCCTGAATTTCTGCTGAGAAGAGCATTGGCTAATAATGATTTTATTTTTTTTTTCTATTTTTGAGCTTCCTTACATTCTGGCAGTATCTTTGTTATCACGGAGATTCAAAGCAGGACTTTTGTACTGCAAAGTAGATAGAGTGAACAGGCCAAGAAAGTAACTGTATGTCACAGTAACATTTCCCAGTACCCAAAGAGTGAATTTAAACAAGCGGTAGTGTTTTACACTGGATAAAACTTTCCACTCTTCTTTCTATATCTTGAATACTCTTACAATAAGTGTTTTTTTCAAGGAAGAAGTGATACTTTTGGCCAGACAAAGGGGACCATGGCAACAGGAGTAAAGGGAGGCAACTATCATGGACTGCCAGTGTTGCCATTTTCACTTTTTTTTTTTCCTCATTTTTACAGGCAACTGTAAACAAAATCATTTTAGTCTTCTGGTGCAGCCTCCGGTGCAGTTCTATGCAAATAGCAGATGTGAACCATATGGTCTTCTGGCCATCTGGAAACAAAACCCACCCTAAATCTGCCTGTACCCTCAAGGAAATATTAGCGTGTTTCTTTTGTCTTTATGAACTGCTTTGGAATACTTTTATTCTTATAGACTTTTTTAAAAAAATGAAAGAAAGCAACCAATGACTTTCCTTCCCCTTATAAATTAGACCTTAAGATAACATGAAATACAATTTTTGCCTCATACCAGATGTCTTCCTTGTTTCATAGGGAAGTTATTGGAGGCACGGATTATAGTGTCTTTCTTCAACAAGAATCAGTTTACTTTTATATGGAAAACCTTAATGGATTGTCAAAGATCAGTAGAATTAAAAAAAACACATTAGGAACACATCTTGCTGAGCAATGTGTTGAAGCTGATACACTAATATGTTCGTTTCTTGTTCGACAGGAGTATAAAGTCTCCAGCTTTGAGCAAAGATTGATCAGTGAAATTGAATACAGGCTGGAGAGATCTCCTGTGGAAGAATCAGATGACGAGGTGCAGCATGGAGATGAACCTATTGATAACAGTATGTCACCGTATTTTGAGATAAAACTGAAGCATTACAAAATCTTTGAGGGAATGCCAGTCACATTTACATGCAAAGTGGCAGGAAATCCAAAGCCAAAGGTAAGAAAAGAGGGTAAATGTTTCTAGAAACACTCTAAAGAGTTCTATATTGGTACCTTTCAGTCAGCTCCTGCAGCCTGTGTGCTGTATCTTACAGCAACAGCACTCATTCTCTCTTGACAAGAAAGACTTCTAGCTGGTACAGACTCAAATCTCTCTTTCGGTGTCACTGGAATTATTTAGATTTACATTAGGCAAAAATCCTACTATGAGGCTTCGGCTCTTAGTTACTCCCTCCTGAGACTTCATTTACAATTATTTTACCTGGAAGTAATATTTCTGTCATTTTCAGAGTTACCTTCAGGGTACCTCTTTACCACAGAATGCAGTGCAATGCTAGAAAACCCCGTGTGAGCTGGCACAGTAGTCCCAAAAGCAATCTCATCAGGTTAACATGGGTAATTAGCTCAGGCACAGCAACATGCTAATGGATAAATATGCTGCTTCTGGTTCAGGAGCCAGTGTAGTATTTCTGCATTCTTCAGCAGTGCAGAGTTTGTATCTACACACCCTAACAAGACTGAATTTTATTGAAAGTTAGAAGAAGGCGTCATAAAATACCATATTCCCAACAGCACGATGAGACGTGATGATGAGGTTTTAATGATGAGCTTCTGAGGGAGGGTTGGGCTTGGGAAGCATTTCCTTTTAGCAAATCTAAAAGTACCAGTTGTGTGATGTCAGTAGTCTGGAAGAATGCCTTCCTTTGGTAAGTTGTGTTTAACCATTTCAAAAATTGTTTGGCAATCAACTGACTCATTATGCAGCAGGCAAACAGCAGCAGCTTCTTCAACTTCCTTGCCAAGGCCAGCATCTTCCCTGTGAGGTCCTTGCAGCTCTTACAGTGACCTCTTGTGGATAGGGGCTCTTTTCTTCTTAGGCAAGGTCAAAGATTCCTTTTCTCTTATCTAAGATCTTCACAGCAGCACCTACATCTAAATCTCTTATCTAGAGTAAGTTTTACAGGTATTTAGGATTTTGACCAGAGATAAACGCAAATGACTTCACATGTCCAATGATAGGGGTGTATGATGCTGCACAAACTGCAAAAAGAAAAATGGACTTTGTCAGGTAGCAGAGAAGGAACAACAGAGAACCTATGTGGACGAGGTCTCCATCCCTGTATGCATTTCAGGAGGTTTTACTTCAGGCTAGCTCTAATCTCGTCCCACAGACTGAAGCAGATGCAGTACATTAGATGTGTTCTTGGAGCACATTTTCTGGCTTAGTTTCATCTGAAAGGAATCCAATTCTGTGCTCCAAGACCACAACACGATGTGAACCACTGCAAAGTAAGTGGGGCTGATCCGTATACTCATATCAAAAAAGCCCTCCTGCTTCAAACTGAAGCCACACTGAGAAGATTAGCCCAGTCTGACTGAGACCAAACCTTTGATGTCCAGCGTTGCTTTTAAGATGACCGTACAGAGGAGTCTGTTGTGCTGAATAAGGGTGGAAGACAAGAGGGTTTGTTGGTGTTAGAGGTGCAGCGTGCCGGAGAGGTGCTCTTTTTGCCTGAGGCTTATGACTAAGTTGCTGGATCACCTATTATGAGTCAGCCTTAGTCAACTTAGCCATTCCCTAATTTTCACAGTTTTCAATTAAGGTGTAGTTTCACAGTCATCTTAATCTGATTTAAGACATGAAAGAGGACGTCTCCTTTCTCTCACTCTCCTTGTTTTGGCGTTAGGGATTGCACAGCCAAGAAACCACATTGTTAGTACTTCCCCTAAAGCGCGGTGTTGCAAAGGAGTAGCTGATGTGAATGCACTCTCATTCAGATACGATGTTCTGGTTTTCTGCAGCGTCGCAGCACGCACATTACGAAGCGATTTGCTCTTGCACCTGGGACTATGACCCTTTATTCCATTCGCTTGCAGATGCTTTGTGCGATTGGCTAAGTTGCTTGGGATGGAACCAGTTCCAGTCCTGTTGGGTGGCTACTTCTTCGCTGGGCTTTGCAAATGTCAGAGGCTGTATCTTCCCCTCATCTGCCGGAGCATGCCGAGATAGCAGTTTTGAAATGCTCGATGGCTGAGGGCTGCCCTTCTGCTGTCATTTGTTGAAGCTGGAAGTGTTGCCCCTGAATAAATTCTTTACTTTGGCAAATGAAAAGCTGGAAATAATTTACTAACTTGAAGCTCCTCCCTTCTAAGTATTCTGTCAGCTCTGCCAAGGAATGGCTTTGGGAAGGACTGTAGTGTTTCTAAAATCTGGCATTCATTACAAGGGATTTTTCTAAGCGGGGTTATTGGCTTGATTATTTTTTCCCCTGAACATGCCATGTAAATTGAATACTGATGTGCAAAATCTGTCTTCATAAATACGACTTTTTAAATCTGAGTCTACTTTTGTTATAGCCTTCAGTGTAATGTAAAACTATTTTCTCATTAAAATGAGAACCTGCAGTGATATAGGAGGGATTGTGGAATACTCTTTCTAAGGGATATTTCTCTTCAGATTTAGGACAACGCCATAAAAAAGGTTAATTGAGACATGAATGTTGCATAAAGTTTGTACTGCTTGCTCTTCACATGGCTGAATATAATTCTTAGTGATTAAAAATGCCTGTGCAGCCCAAGATCAAAAACGCTTTTGTGCTGTGTATTCCATTGTATTTCTAGTCATTACATATTGGTTTCTGAAAATCTGGTGCAAATAAAAGCAATCCAGATGCAGCGTTCAGTGCTTACGTAGTTTAATGATACATTTATTAAAAGGTATCCTAGAAAGAAAATACTTCGCTGCAAAGGCCATTGTCTCCAGCAGTGGTAGTGTTTTACTTATTAACTCCATGTCAGATAAAGGTAATATTAAGAATTTACTACTCATAAGTAAAACCCAGTGATGCCAATGCTTTTAAGCTTAGTGGAAATAAGCATTAGACAACATATGCATGATGTTTGGATAGCTGGTTGGGTTAATATTTGCATGTATTTCCATGTAATAAATCCTGGCATGTCTCCTGATATTTCTGATAAGTGCATTTTATTAAATGGTTACTACTTAGTGCAGGAGATTTCCAAGCAACGTTATGACACACGTAAAGCATGCAAGTTAAAACTCATTTTTTGCAGCTCTGCTGTTACCAGCATCCATTAGCATGTGTATAGAAGTGATCAAATATCTTTTGCATCTCCAGTAAGTGCTCTGTCAGCAGATGAGAAGACATGACTAAATCTTTTGTTAGCACCACGGAGTCTCTGCAAGGCTGCTGACAGACAAAATGGGAAACAAGTTTAACCAGCTATTGAGGAAATGAAATCATTTCTAGTTCCACATAATGCTTGTTAATATAAAAACCATACATGGTAATTAATTTTTAAGGGAAATTTCCACTCATTCCCTCCAAAACATTCTCCATTGTCTTTTTGTGAAATTTAAAAGTGTATCCTTAACTTTTCCCCCCAAGTGAATGAATTTAGAGCTTTGAAATGTTGGCACATACGAGGAACCTGGCATATTAAGCTCCATTGGGAATTGTGCTTTGCTTTGTCACTTCATTTTTACTGGAAGGCCGGCTCCCTTTCCTCACTGTAAGAACTAAATTCCCACTTCAAGAATGAGACTGAGGAAGATGTGTGTGTTTTCCTCAGAATAAGCAGTCCCAGCAGTCATGCGACCAGGACAAATACGTTTGTTCTACTTTGGATGAGTGAACCTTGTAAAAACTGTGTGGGTACCTGCACAAGTGACTTCAGAAATGCTCAGCACCACTGACCTTCTGGAGTAATGCTTGCTTCAGAAATGACAAGTAAATAATGTCCCACTCAAATACTGGTTTGGGGAGCTGACTGCAGCCTTCCTAATATAAAATGTTTCATGTATTCCTGTGTGTGTTTTCATACATATACCACTTTCTTTTGATTCCTGCAGTTTGGGGTTTTATATTACTCTTAAAATATAGCAAAAAAACCCCACAAAACAAACCCCAAAGCTAGATCAAAATATTTGATTTTTTTTTCACCTCAAGTTTGAGGCATTAAAAACGTATATGGGTTTTTGTGTAATTTATGGATTACTACAAGATATTATTCTGCATACATCATTTTTTTTGGCTCACTGAAAGTAGATCTTGGGTCAGCCGGAGAATAAAATTATGTATCAAAAGTAATGGAAAAGACCTCTGCTTGATAGATCATGTAACTGCTCTGTACAACTTGGAACTACACTGGTGTTGGCGGACAATTATGAAAGCCTGTCGATGTGCTGACTTCCTTTGAAGTATTTCCTGGTGCTTTGTAAAGCCGCCCGTCTCTGCGGATGCCCCTCGCGCTGGGGTGACACTGCTGGTTCCAGTCACACCGCTCCACTGAGCCGGCCCCTTCGCCTTCCGAGCTGCTCCTTGCCAGGCTGAGCCGCTCAACCCCCTTCTGGCCTTTCGACCAGGCCAGTCAGAGTAATGGCTACGAGATGAACCTGGGGTTTCAACAGTGAGATCACTACTTCTATTTTATTCATCATTGAACTAATTATTCCTGTATTTGCCTTGGTTTGCGCTTGCATTTTCTGAAAAGAGAGCAGTAGCGGTTTTTTCTCCAACTTCTTCAGGTTTAAGTGAAACAAAAATTTAAAATTAGTAATCTCCTCTGAAATAGAACTTTTCTTTGTAATGACATTTATTTTCAGTTCTTGAAACGTTCAGCTGCTGTTCTCTGCTTGGGATGGGGACAGCCCTTAGGCACCTGGAAATGCATTTGGTAAATGTTCGTGCTGCCGTCTTCCTCCTTAAGCCATCGCTAATCTGTAATTTGCCTTTTAGTGAAAGTAGATCACGGAGTGTGGTTCTGCACTTCTACTAGTTGATTAAACCGGTTTTCTTTTAATGCCTACCAGAGAGGTTTTCAGCAGTTAAGGTTCGTTAGCACTGTTAATTGAGAAATGATGACAATGAGCACCCACCTCTTACCAGCCGTGCCTTGTTTTTTCCTGCAGATTTATTGGTTTAAAGATGGGAAGCAAATTTCTAAACGAAGCGATCACTACCGAATTCAGAGAGAACCTGATGGAACTTGCTCGCTGCATACGGCAGCCTCCTCCCTGGATGATGATGGGAATTACACTATTATGGCTGCTAACCCACAGGTAAATGAAGGTTTGGCTCCAGAGCAAACACGCTTCTGGACATAAATCTTCAGAAAACTATCTCATCTTACGTATGCATGATTTAATTAAATGATGAAGTCACCGTAAAGTATGTAAGTTAGATTTCTGTTTTCATCTTGCATCAGTAGGGTGGGACCTTTCTATCTCCAAGAGATTAACAACTCAACAGCAGGTTTTTTCCTAAGGCTTGAGGTTTCAGAGGGGAGGGGTGTTGCTTTTTAATCACTCTTCCACCATTTGTTTCAGCTGATAACATCTCGGTATCCTAACTGAGCACGGATAGCACACATACTCTAGAGAGAGAAAAAAATCCAGTTTACCAGGAGAAGTAACCCAATCCAGCCATTTCATTTTTCTTCTGTTGACAATACTCACTGGCTGAGGCCAACTTTTTGAAATGAGTAGGAGTATATCACACCTCAACATATTTACACTAGGCAGCGATTGCAATTCTGTAAGGCAAAAAATTCAAGCGCTTATTATGTAGGAGGGAGGTTTCCTGTGTTTATCCTGAAGTCTTAAACGATGTTTTTCTGAAACCTGGAGTGTTACTGGTTTTGTAAGATTATTTGCTCTTCACAGATGCGATACATGGGCTGAGGTGTACAACAGAAACCCCCTAGAGCGTTGGGTAGAGCTAAACCTGCAGTTCACACATCCTATTGAAGTAACGTTTTCACTCCGCTGTCCCCACAGCACAGCAAATGGAGGGGAAAGATTTGCACGTGAGAAACCAAGGCAGCAACATAACTTTAGGGATGTAACGAATTATGTTCTGCTGTAGCACCAAATATCTTGCCAAGACCAGGCCTGCGAGTAGACTCACACTGTAAAATAACAAACTGTATCGCTGAGACAGAGTTTAATCTAAAGAGGAGTGTTGTGCTCTGTTGTGAAGGTTGCTAGGTTACCCAGCATGACACTGCCATTTCTGCCTTGCTCTTTCGCTGTCAGTCCTGCTCTTATTGCAGGGCTGTGCTTGTGAACGTATGGGACTGCACACACACACCAACGGCAGTGGTAGCCGAGATTCTACAAACTGCAGTGCTTAAATCCAGGGAGCTTACATATTATTTCTACATATACAAATAATATAAATAAAGATATGATAAAGAAGCAGCATAAGGCTGAGGGAATTCTTCAAGCTGGGAGCTTCTACTCATAGGTGAGCATTGTGTTATAACACTTGGTACCATTTAAATTGTGGAAATTCGCAGCAAGTTTAAAAATTATACATAAATACATCTATGATTAAGGTAGGAAGCAAATCCTGTTCATCTTCCTGTAAGTGCTGTGTTAGTGCATGTGCAGAGCGTCCCCATCTAGTGTTACTGCATGATCCAAAGTCTTTGAGACCTTGATGAATAAACTGCCTTTGCGTTTGGGCACTGGACTCTGAATATTTAGGGCCTATCTTTTAGCATTTGTTACTCTGAATAATGCTCTTTCAATGACGCAGCAGTGAGTTAGGTTACCAGTTCTGGTCATTGATGATACTGGTTTGTTAGTGGGTTTTTAGATGTACCAAAATGAACTGGTTTTGTGTTGTTCCTAGTTTGGGGATTGAAAAAGCAGTTTTGTTAGATGATAAAATTCTGCATCTGTGCTTTTTTCCCCCTCTTTGGAGATGAACCAGAAGCATCCTCCTCTGGCTCCCCTAAACAAAACATCTGTCTGTTTCACCAAGCCCATTCTATTATTTCTTCCCGGTGTAATTCCCAGGCAAACATACTTATCTCTTCCACTATTTGCTTGCTTTTACTATGCATTTAACAGTACAATGGAGGCAAAGAAGGGCTGTGAGTTAATGTACTGGCCTTTCACACTCAACGATCTGGATTCCAATTCTTTTAAGTCATCCTGAGTGGAAATAATTTTGGCACAGCTTCCTCAATTCTAATGGAAAGTTGTCCACATCTCAAAGCTATCACAAACTTAGGCAAATTTGGCAACCTTTCCTTAAGAAAAGCGAAATACGTAAATATAAGGGAGCCTGCATCAGGGTTCTGATGGGCTGGTAGATATTTGCTAGGCTCTTGCTGTGTTTTGATCATTGCTGTTGGAGCCACCAAAATACAAAGCAAAAAGGCATATTCTTAGCTGATAGAAATTGATTTTATTAAAGCAAAGGATTCAGTTGATTAAAGCTCTGCCAGTTTATGCCATCTCACAATCTGGACTAACGCTCCAGGATTTATGTATGTGTGTAGAGTGAGTTGTTGACACACCCTGGCAATGCTCCGTGGTACTTAATAGGGCCCACACCATTGCCTGCCATGTAAAGCGCAGAGATCTGGAACTAAGGTTCTAATGCACCGCTGGGCTTTGCTGTAAAATTTGCTGTAGAACTTCATCCAGAGCAAACTGAGCCCCAGCCTAGAGAAACACAGCACCTTGCCGGCTGCAGGCCTTTAGGTACAGGCTACATACCTTAACTGGGCTCTTTCCATGAGCTGTAAGGGCTGGAGTCGAGTCCTTATTTTCACCTTCTTGCCTTTTTATCCCGTGCTCTGCACCCAGTCCTCAGTCCGGATTATCCCTCATTTTCTAGGCCATCTTCTCATTAATTACTTCCCACTCACCACCTTTTTCCCATTCAGCCCATGACTCTTCCAAATCTTTGGCTTCCTGCTTGTTCTTCCATGTCCAAATTCCTTACTGTCTTTTGTGGTTCCATTTGTGATGCCTTCAGGTACTGAGATACGTAGAAATTATCCCAAAATGTGTGAATTCATCACCTGCCAGAAAAAGATTAATATGCAGCGGTGCCCAAAATAGAAATGTATTTGTTCCAGATGTCTTGTAGCACTAAAAAAGCTTTTGTTTAAGAAAGGGCTGCGGGTCATACACAATGGCTTATTTTAATGCAAGCATTCTTCTTGTGGACTAAATGGGCCATGGGAATAAAAGCGGGACAGAGACTTCATTTCTAGCAGTCCAGCAGTAACAGAGAGGTCACTGCCATTAGAAGGCTGCTTGTGAGCCCAGGGAAATTGTTTTTCGATGGGCTTTGACCAGTTGCTAACGAGCAGCTATTTGCAATCCCTGACTTACTGTGACAAAAATATTTGTCACTTTTATGCTGACAGACTTGAGCGCGGAGCGCTCGGCTTAGACCTGAGCTACTGGGCGATGCTGGTGTGGCTGGTGCCTCGCTGCGGCCAGGCCAGGGGGCAGAGGGACAGATGTACATCTTCTATACATTTATCAAAGAGCTAGTTAAAACTATTGCTTTTAAAATTAAAATCACGTTGTTATATAAAAGTATAGGCACTTTTACTACAGTATTGTTTATTTATATATAGCTTTTATTTTTTTATCTATTGTGTATATTTATTAATACCACCAGATGCTTTTACCCCTTGCATGGTGACTTCTGCAGAGCCCCGGATGGCAGCAGTTCTGCCTTCAGGCCAACCCAGCCCAAATTTGTTACCTCTAGTGCTTGTGCTGGACAATCTGTCTTTTAAAAACCAAAATAGTTTATTCTGACGTAAGAAACAAAGCAAAAGAGAAAAATGGGGATTCAATACCACAGAGCCCATGTTTTATTTAAGGCTTTCTCATTCGCTGAAAATAACCCAAGAGGACTGAACTCCCACCAGTGGCCACCAGTGCAGTCGTGTGCTTTGGTGTGACTCCTACCCCCAAACCAGGCTCGCTCCTCAGAGAGGACCCTTTAAGTACTTGTACAATTCTTTGGGTTTTTACATTCATGGATTATTTTTTGAGCTGTGGCTGCCCCAGTCCAAGGGGATCGATCCACTCTGGAGGCAGCAGCTCTCTCGTTAACCTCCAACATTTTCCAAGTACCATTTTCAAGAGTGACTGGTCTTCAAGTAGTTGTCTTGGCTTTCTGTCCACTTGCCATACACACAGAAACCTCCCACCCCCATCAATAACTCACTCCATGTACTGTTTTAAGGACTGAATTGTCAGTGGAACTCATAAATAATTTTTTTAAAGAAAAACTTTCAGGTGGACCATTTTAACCATGACTGTGTTATAGTCACAGTTACTCCAGTCTGTTCTGGGTCAGATTGGAAGCTGATAAAATAGTTCAGTATCAGAAGGAATTTTGACAAATGATTTCAATGACTTAGTGAAAGAAGAGGTTGTATTACAGACTCCGTAACAGGTGAGCAAAAAAGAAGCGATCAGGTTGACCATTAATTAATACTGCATGCTTTAAGTCCTCTTTAAGTATTTTAATGTTCCTCCTCTCCATCATCACAACAGGGCAGAATAAGCTGCACGGGCAGGCTGATGGTTCAAGCTGTAAATCAAAGAGGCCGCAGTCCTTGGTCACCCTCTGGTCAGCCTCACATCAGAAGGTACCCGAAGCTTCTTTTTTTCTGTTGTTCTTTTAATAATAAGTGTTTTACAAAATTATGATGATAAGATAAAGAATGTGAAGTAAGAATGTGAGTTAAAAGTATGGCATTTGGGAAGAAATGTGACCTCTGCTGTCTAAAAATTTCTGCAAAGCTTGCACACTCAGAAGTTTAAACAACCTCTGAAATGACGTGACTTTTAAGTATCTTTAATTTTGCCTTTTTGTCCTCCTTTCTTTGGGATGCCCACTAATTAATTACTCCTTATCTCTAAGGAAGGCCCTTGTCCCTTAGATGTTTTTTTTAAAACATCTCACCTGGATTCTATCAGGAAACTTTACTTTTTGCAGCTTTTAATAAGTATTCATTTAAAGAAAAAGCAGGAATAGCTGCATGCCAAATAAGTTTATTAGATTTACATTAGAAATATTTTAGTATTTCGTGATTTCAGTTCAGGTTCTTATAAGGAATTATGAGTCAGAAATAAAGTATTAAACTTATCTTTGGTGAGTTTACAATTATTCACATACGAAGCTTTGGTTTATGATTTTGGACCATATAAGGGAATTTTCCCTTCAAATACTTCTTTTTCATTACCCAAAGCATTTATGAGGCTATTTAGCACGGCTTAGACAGCTTTAGACGATACAAAAAAAATTCATTTTAGTTACCCAAACAGAACTGCTTTCAAGGGGATAAGAGGGCTCTGGTTCCGGATTCTGCTGTGATGAGGCACGCGTTTTGCCTTATGGTCACAATGGCCACACAATCTCAGTATTGCCCAACTGTAATACATAGAATAGATGTAACTACACACAACGTGCCATAAAGAAATGATTTTTCTAACAATTATAGTGTGTACGGTAGAACTGCTACATGCAGACAGGCTCCCTTACCTGCTCTGATAACTAGGAAGTATCAGGAAGCGAGGCTGGTTGTTTAAAAGATCTTATCAGCCTTATTCCTGCATGGAACAAATTGGGCTTCCCGCAGTCCTGAAAGCATTTCCCAGTATTCCCACCAGCTCTCACCGAGGCACCCCCCAACTCCCCCTCTGAGGCTTCGCCTTCAGGCCTGTTATGCCCAAAGCCGAGGCTGCTCATGGAGGGCAATATCCTGCTGTCGCTGCGCCCTGAGACCAGCCCACGAAAGCTGGGTCCATCTGGCGCTCAGGAAATAAGGCACGTGGCACCTGCAGATTGTGGGTAAAAATGAAAAGTCTCTGTTAATCCCTGAAGGGAAAAGCTGCCATCAAGAGTCCGGTTTCAGCTGAATCAGTGAGTGCACACAGGGTGAGAAAGGGGGAACGTCTTTAAAAATGGGGCCAGACGAAAGGAAGCGAGGTCTGGGTAAGGGAGCAGTGAGCAGCTGACACCTCTGCATCCTCCTGAAGGGTAAAATGTGGGTGTCTGTCCCTCTCTGCGACGGGCACAACCCTTGGGTGGTAACAGGGGAGGCTCATCTTTCACTCTCTCCAAATGCAATTGAAGGACGAGGCCGTTTACAGCCACTATTTTGTTTTCTAATTGAAACAAGCACCCAGACAGCCACTGTGGCTTGGTTGGGTGTCCAGTAGCGTAATGAATTATAAATAAGAGATTTTCATATAGCAGTTTAATTAAAATTAGGGCAATTACTGAGGAGTCTTATTTCCTCTAAAATTACCATACGTGAAGGGCTCATCCTGATCTCTTTACTAACGGAAGGGCTGTTTCTGCTGAGGATTCGGCACGATACGGTTTGTTTAGTGACATGTCCCAGTATTCCCATCAGCCAGTTCTTCCCGAGACCAGTGAAATGTGAAACGTGACCTTGTAGAACCTTCCCACGACAGACTCCCGCCCTCGGCTTTTCTAACGTAACACACCCCAGCATCGTGCCCCCCAGATCCTATGGTACTTGTCGTGTGTATTGCCATGTACTCCTGAGAAGTAATACTCCTCTGACATCACGCTCTAATTTCTATAAGCTTTTCTGCTTGAGTGTAACAAAACTTTTTTCTTTTTTTTAACAAGTGTAATTATTAGCTTAATGAACTTTATGACTTGTTACACTGTTGACAGGCTTTTCCTGAAGTATTTTTAATCTCTTACAGAATGTGTTCTGGCAGAACTCTGGTTTTTGTCATCTTCACTACGTCACAGCCATTTTAAAACACTCTTTGTAGTTGTTCTAATGTATTTTTCTGAAATGTGCTTAGCTTGCAAACATTGCCTGCTTAGCGTTACTTTGAGGGGAGGACACTGTGAATTGTTTGATGTGCACAAAGCTTGGGCTTAGTCCCTTGAATGACACGGTGCTCAACACTGTAGCACCTAAGCTGTCTTGCGTGCACTGAGCCAGACCCCAAATTAATAACCTGAAAATGCATGAGATTTAAGGAAGATTTAAAAAAGAAGTGTTCCTATTTCCCCTGCTCTCAATTAGAGGATCAGTTTGAACTTAATCTTCTTTATCCCAAATTAGTGATCATTATCATATGGTCAGTCATAAAGCGTTCCCCAGCTTCTTGCTCGCTGAAATTCCTAGTGCCTTGCGCCACACCAACCCAGGGAGTCTCCCCTGGACACATTTAGCACATGATGTCAGTGTTGCTGAAACTAATCTTTGCAATTTGATGCCCACATCAGAGCTCTGCAGAACCCACAACTAATCCAAGGTCATTCCAGTCTATTGCAATTTGCCGTTCCTAGACATCTGAAGTACTTGGTTCTACCCATTTCATTATTTCTTTAAAACCACAAAATGTTTTAGAATTATAATAACCCTAGTTTCACCTCTCGAGGTGAAGGCTTAAAAGTAGTCTGCAATTTTAGAGGTAAATTTACAAAGAGGTAAAAAGAAATGCGTTAGTTATTTCTGACTCTTGACTAAAGACCATGCCGATTTAGGTGTCCTTTCAAATGTGTAATTGGAAAACTTAGTTTTCACGATTCAAGAAAAAAATATCTTAGGTCGCAAACTCCTAACCTTTTTTCCATTTCATTTGGTGTAAATATTTTTTTCCCCAGTTTGACCAGTGCTGCCTTTTTATGCAGCTGCAGCAGTGAGCTGGTGGCTTTCAGAGGGACTTTCCCACTTCCATGGTGCTGGTTACCCTGCTTGGCTCGGCCTTGCAAGACATTAGGAGGCACTAATTACTTGTACTTCACTGGCATCTTAGCAGCAGTATCTAGTCGGGGTGTATATAAATATTATGAAGGCAGGTTTTGCATGGGTTGCTTGCACTGTGGAGCACTCACTTGACTAGATACCATCATTTCCAGTTGGGACTGCAGAACTAATTACCAAAGGATATCAGTACGGTTTTTTCTTTATTACCATCCGCCTTCTGTCCCAGCTACGTGCCTGAGGCCTGGGTGTCTGCAAACTGGCCAGGAACGTGCCAACCAGAGCACAGCATTGCTCGGTTAGGGGTTGCAACGCGGGAGCCACTGCAGCAGCTTTAGGCATGTCCAAGTGGCAAAAAGCACCGTGTGCTTAAGCCCTGGACTCGGGCACCTGAAGAGGCACATCAGCGTTGAGCGTGTGCAAGGACGTCAGTCTGTGTTCCCCACTCAGTCTCCATTCCTACATTAATAACCAGCATGGGCCAGATCCCTCCCCTGCCCCCCATTTGCCTTTAGGTACAGCTGTGGGAAGCTTGGGATCATCATTAAAAAGTCAGAATTTATCTGTTTGTGGCAGATAATACTGTAGCAAAAGTGATGACGGGTCCCAGTGCAACCAGAGCAATAATAGAGAGAAGGGCAACAAGACGGAAGTACAAAATAAACCGAATTCAAGCAAGCCCAATTAAACTTAACCTCGGTGGAGCCGAGTGCGCAGCTGGAGTGTTTCTCTTCCGTGCAGCAGTACGGCATCTTGCTTTCCAAATCTAACTGGGGAGGGGGTTAAGCTTTTCCTTTGTTATGAATTATTTTATCCTCAAGAAACACCCCTGGGCAGTAGAAAATGCAGTATGGCCATGTAATACTGCAGCGGGGGTGCTGCAGGCACTGGCCAAAACTGAAACGCTGGCCAAAGTTAACAGAAAATGGAATTCAGAAAAGAAAGTTTCCCTCTCTAGTGTCATTGATAACGTTACCTTGGAGGGCATTTGAAGAGCTCCTCTTGCTGCAGCAGGATGTTACTGGAGGCAGCAGCTGGCTCCACAAGGGAATCTACTGGAGCTGATCAGGCAAGGACAAAAACTGATCTAAAATTCTGTTTCAATTACAAGTGTCCTTTGATTACTAAATCACACAAATGGAATAATGCTAATTTCAATTGGAAAAAAATCCAGTTAAACAGGGAACCACTTAGAAAAAGATTCGATAGATTAGATTAACAGGCAAGAATAGCCAATGTTGAAAATGGATTAAATGCCACTGTGTAAGCTTAAGGTGACTGATGCTGTTTCTGGGGACAGGAGTTATTTTTTTATTTTTTATTAAACTTTTTACAATAGCTTTATCAAGAACAACTTAACAACCAAAGTTGTTCCTCCTGTTGCTCACAAAGGAAATTCTCATTGTTTTGACACCACAATTTAGTGCTTTGAAAACGTTCAAGAATCTCTCAAACAAAAAAACCCAGAACTGTTAAATGAGGAATAAATACCGACAGCACTTCAATCCACAGAATTTTCTGCGTGGCCTTCAGTAGTGCAGAGCAAGAGAAGATGAAAAATAAGTCTGATGTGAAAAGTCTCTTCCCAACTGAGATGAGTTAGCTTTTAGCTGCTGTTATTTTCTGAAAGGTAAACATAATTAATGACCAGTACATGCACTTTCTGGTGTAATCAGCAACAGCGAAGGGATGAAATACACAGGACACCAGACCTGGGGAACCGAAGCTAAATGCTAAGGCCTACCGACTTATTTTATTTGTATTTCAGTGATTTAAAGACTAACTCTAAACAAAAATACTATCCTGTATAAATGAATTATTATTACAAGCAATTATTCTGTAGCAAGATTTTTTTCTAGATCATGGGAATTAAAGGAAAGTAATTAATAAGTATGGTATTACACCATACATTAACTCAGTCTGAGCCAAATGCTACCCGTGTGTGTGTGTAAATACGGAGTGATTCTGGTATAGGTCAAAGAAGTGATTTAAAATTCAAAGCAGTCTTATAAGTGATTTTGGTTCTTCTGATTTAGCAGAGAAAAAGAAATAATTTACCTTTATTTCATGTTATTTTAAGACCACGATCTCGATCAAGGGACAGTGGTGATGAAAATGAACCGATTCAGGAAAGATTCTTCCGGCCTCATTTTCTGCAGGCTCCTGGAGACCTGACTGTTCAAGAAGGAAAACTGTGCAGAATGGACTGCAAGGCAAGTGTCACGCAAAGCGGCAAGCTTTTGGTAACATTAGCCGACATAAACCCAGTTAGTCTCTTTTTAAAGCTGTTTTACCTATTGGCAGTTTCAGTGACTCTTAATAGGTTAATTAATCTTGCTGCTTATGGACAATGAAAGTTCGCCTCCCCTCCAATGAAAGTGCTTCAGGCAAATCTCACAGCTCCCAGTAAAGTGATTTTTAGACTTCAGCTGCGCTGGGGCGTGGAGGGGAGCAGCACAGGCTATAAAGACAACGTGCTTCTCCGTTTTAAGTCCTTTTACTACTTGAGTTTCGATCCCCTATTAAAAAAGTTTCAAACAATATAGTCTTGATTTATGACTTTGCCTAACAGAATTGATTAAGGCTTGAATTACATCTGTTTACTTTATGCTGATATATTTGGGAGAAGCTGTTTGTTTTCAAGCAGTCCCCAGAGCAAACGGCACGTCTTTCCAAAGTACAGGACTCGTTCACACAGCCCGAGCATTAACTAGCGCAGGCGGTGCTGTCACTAGGCTACACCTAAGTGGAATGGAACTCAGAGTTCAATAATTAGTCAGCGAACATCTTTTTGTCTGCAAGTTCTCCACAAGAAGTTAATCTAGAAAGGCGTATCTTCTCATTCCATGTGAAGAACAAACAATAAAAAAAGAGACAAAAGATGTCACCCTGCCTTTTGTTTTGCAATGTATTATTATTTAGCTTCTAGCGTATCTATACGCTGATCTTTTTTCAGTCACGCCTGTAAGACATCATGGAACTCAGGGAGTTGGCCAGAAAGTAAGTAAATGAATACAACTGAGTCAATGTGTAATTCAGGTCAGAATTAGATCTTTAAATCTCGTAGTACACCTGCAGTCACAAACAAACCCAAACTTCTTTGGAGTAACAAGTCAGGACTCCTCCGGTGTTTCGTATGGCTAAGACCATTTCCCATTACTGTGTTTACACTTAAGGTTAGTGGATTGCCGACTCCAGATTTAAGCTGGCAGCTTAATGGAAGACCAATTCGCCCTGATAGTTCTCACAAAATGTTGGTGCGTGAGAACGGCGTGCACTCCTTGATCATAGAACCAGTCACAGCCAGAGATGCTGGAATCTACACGTGCGTCGCCAGCAATCGAGCTGGTGAAAACACATTCAGCCTGGAGCTCATTGTTGCAGGTAACGTCTTCACGCTCAGCTTCCACACCGAGCACTGGGTGGGTAACATGAAAACAGAAAAGTGCCATCAAATGAGATGGTTGAGGGGTGGGGGGTAAGAAAAGGAAACCTGGCAAGTAGCCTCCGTGCACACAGTTAAGAAAAGAGGGCCGTTGCCACAGTTGAGGCCGCAAACCAGACTATTTACTTGAGTGGGGTTTCTAATGGCAATTTGTGCAGACCCAAATCCACCAATGGAGTATGACATGGTTGGTGCGTTTCACAGCATATTAGATTAATGCCATGCCAACCTCCAGGTAAAGCAGTTCCTTCTATAATTAAAAGGCCATCCTTTAATGGAGTATGAAGGAGCAGTGTTTAACAAGCATTGTGCAGCCAGTTTATCATGCTTCACATTCCCATTCCTTCGGGGAGGCGGGGGAAACCACTCAGCTCTATCAGTTAGTGCTCACTTTTTCCCTATAAAAATACTGATGTGACTGTTTTCATCAGATGAACCAGGATTGGACTTTGTCATTAATGAAGGCAACGCTTCAGTTTCCTGCCACTTAGATTTTTCATTATTGGTTTTTAGCACGTTGCTGAAAGAAAGGCTATTATTTTCATAGAGTAGTGTTAACACAACTGCAATCTTTATTTTCACAGCTAAGGAAGTACACAAAGCACCTGTGTTCATAGAGAAGCTACAAAACACAGGTGTGACCGAGGGATTCCCAGTGCGACTGGAGTGTCGGATCTCGGGGGAGCCATCTCCTCAGATATTTTGGAAGAAAGAGAACGAGTCACTCACATACAACACCGACCGAGTGAGGTTAGATTGGCTTACGATAATCTCCCCATGTATAACTTCAATCACGATTTATCCTCTAACCCAAATGAAAACCAAGAAGGACTTAAGAATGCTTTGTGTGAACAGCAGCTCAGAAATACTAACTAGTTATTGTCATAATTTATGACATTTACTCAAACTTGCAGCCAGCCTGGTGGCTTCACCAGAATTAAAATGTTACTTCTGTTTTCCATCCTTAAACAACTGTCTTTGCACTTTAAGCATGTGGAGAAGTAGGTTTTCTCTTCTAGAACTAAGACTTAGAGAAATTTACTGGTGAAAACTGAGGTTCCTAAGTAAAGCTGTCTGCTGCCTGGATCCCCAACTGTGCTGTGGAGTTAAGCAATTAACAGTCAGGGCTTTTTGATATTCTAAGATCTATAAACTTATCTTCAATATTTGATAACATTTTTTAGGAATGTATAAGTGCACACTCATGATATACTGTGAGAAAAGGAACTCATTACTGATATGACACTGTAATAAATTATTGCTGTCCTTCTATGTAACTAAGAGTACTTCAGTACCTTGTTCCTTAAGTTTTCTTTTTATCCTTTCCCCAAAAAATCTGGGTAAATTCTGGTGTCCCTACTACTTAAATCAGATTTCCAGATGTCTTAATCTGTAATTGTAAAAGAGAAGTTACTTTATGCATTTTTGCTTCTTAGTTTTCAATACAGGATTAAATTGTCAAGCATACTCAAAGCTTGCTTTTCCACTTGCTAATTTCAGGGGAAGTTCCACATTAATGAGAAGTGGATTTTAATTTGTAAACAGGATTGGGTCTGTTTATAATAACATTTTAAAAGAGTCTACACTGTTTTGCAATGTAAATAGTAATTTTCTTCTTTTCTTTTGTGTAGCATGCACCAGGATAACTACGGCTACATTTGCCTGCTTATTCAGGGAGCTACAAAGGAGGATGCGGGCTGGTACACCGTGTCAGCCAAGAACGAGGCTGGGATTGTGTCTTGCACTGCCAGGTTGGATGTTTATAGTAAGTGACTTCCATTTTCATCATCACATGAATCCCCCCAAAAGCAACAGTTCTCTAAGTTTCAGTTCATTCACAGAATGGTTTACGTTGGTCTCTCTTTCTTTCGTTTATAGTTTCTCCTCAATAGTAACGATCCACATCAAGACAACAAATGCTCTGTCAAAGTATATTTCAGCGTCTTTCAGATACCTAAAGCAAAACAAGCATGCATGCTTTCTCTTTTCGCTTAGTATATTAAATATAGCTAATTAACAACAGATAACGGCATGACTACGTTATTTTTGTGGATCATTATTACTATTGCTCTGCTAGCACTTCCCTAACCTTTTGTATTCTTTTGTAGAGTAGTCTGTAATACACCCGTGACAGCTACCAGGAGTGCAGTAGATGTTCTATGGCTTTCTGCTTAATTATTCAGTTTGCTCCAAAGTAGCTCCTTACATAGTGAATGTTTGCTTAAACCAAAATCTCTTACCAGTCTTCTCATGACAAGAATTAAAGGCCGGGGGGGAAGGAATGGGAGAGACTGGAATGATAAACGATGGTTTCTGGGGTGGTGGAGGTAGTGGGGCTTTTGAATTGGAGACTTGGCTCAGCACACCAGGGGTGGCGATGGAACCTGCTGATTTCCTTTCATATACAACAAATAACCCTGGAACAGGCCTGTCACTGTAATACTAGTTGCACGGAAACAAGCCCTTGCTGTAACCCTTCTGCGTGACACAAGGAAAGGTAGGAAGCAATGCCAAAAAGGCAAAGTAACAAACACAGACGCTATTGTTTTTACTTACCACATCTGAGGGTGAAACTAGATGCTGAGGAAAGAAACCACCACCAAGAAATGAAACAAACTTACCCTTGACATAATGGTTTTCTGCTGCTCAGAAATTAGTATCTGCTGTACAAAGGGCTGATTGTGCATCTGGCAGGCTTTGCTGCACAGCTGAAGATGGCTAACGTTGTTTCTTTCCCTTTTCGTCTATAGCTCAGTGGCAACAACCACCTCAGACGACCAAGCCAAAGAAGGTGCGGCCCTCAGCCAGCCGATACGCTGCACTTTGTGACCAAGGACTAGACATCAAAGCAGCCTTCCAGCCCGAAGCAAATCCAGTCCACCTGACAATGCAATCATCTGGCTTGGTAGAGAGCGATGATCTGTAGATCCAGCTGCCACTTCCATCATTTTCTTTCAAAGCAGAAACACTGAAAGCCATTGCCTTGACCAATGATACTCCTATGTCACTTTATGCAAAGGCAAACACCTTCAAGTACAAAAGATAAACAGCAAACACAATAACCATATATTCCTTACTCATTATACCAAATTAGAAGAATAGATAGATTATTAATAGAAATGTACACATTGCACAACAAATCACATTCACCAGTTCCTTATACCTAAGTTGCTTCAGCTCTTACGAATAAACCTTTTCATAAAGGCCAAAATACATCAGAGACAGATTTTTCAGAAGAGAACACTGTTTATCACTACGTGCCTTCATAAGCAGTAAGTAGATGCTACACGATCGTAATGGTGCCAGATGTTTTATTTGAGGCCATTAGGTCACAAAGAGAATTAGAATGTATGGTTATCTATAGTTCTAAAATGGCAATGCATTCTGATAGCTACAATGAACAAGTGCAATACTGTAAGAATAAAAACAGGAAAGGAGGAGGAAGAGAAACGTGAGCGAATGCTGTATCTCTGCAAACTGCTTTCTGTTCTACAATGAAAAAATATCTTGCCTTAAATGCTGTTGGTATGGACAATTCTATAAAGCAACATCTACACCATAATTTTAAATCCTTTCGTATTTTTCCTTTTTTGCCATCTAGGAGGCGGCTTACTTACAAACATACCGCAAAGACAATTTAAGCATAAGTAATTAAACTTCTTCAAGATAATGAAGAAAAAGAGATGATGTGTAATAAGTCTACTCCAGTCCATAAATATTGGTAACTAGATGGGGGGAAAACGGTGGGGGGGACACGGCAAGAGGATGAACCTCTCTATGGATTTCCTGAAGATGGTCTGTAACCTCGTAATACTCCCATTCAAGAATCTGAAATTCTAAGGTGAGCCCAAAACTAGGGAGTGTGTGTGTATGGGACGTTCGACTGTTTAAAGCTTGTGTAACGTGTATGAGGATTTTAGAAATGTACAGTAAGTGAAAAATGGGTTGAGACTGCAATATGACGTTAAATGACAAGTATACACCACAGGTGAGAAGCTTGCAGATCTGAGGAAGTAGAAAAGGAAGATGGACAAAACCAGCATCAAATCTGCGCCCCCTTTTTTTTTTTTTCTTCTTACCATAGCGCGTATCTCTGGTAGAGTTTATGTTCTTCTTCTCCTGACTGCAGACAAATGACAGCTCTTTTAATGGGTAGAGTCTGTGCGCCGTAGATGAAAAGCCTGAAGGCTGCTTTCAGAATGCAAGGCAAATCCCCATCAAACCAGAGCCCCACCTAAGGCAGACCTGACTCGGTAGTTTTAAATTAGACCCAAATGAATTTCAGATGAAGGGGAGGGAGGGATGGAAGAATTACCAGGCCTGACAAGAAAAATGAGCATTTGATGGTACGAGCATACTTTGCTATGAAAGGAAAACACTGTATTCCTTATATGAAGCACATATATGGTATCTTTCATTATTTATAATAAAAGTGTTGAAATCTTTTATCTTGTTCAGTTATTCAGAAGTCCTGTACTTAGAGGGTTTTTTTTTTAATTTTGTAATTGTGTACACCATATATTGCATTACTGCTATACATGTATTGCTTTGTAAGTACACAAAGTTTGTTTTGTTTTTTAGTGACTAATAAACTTTAGCACATAAGGTAGTACTATTCTGGTGCAGGATATGACCAGTTACGGGGATCGTTAATCTAGATTAACGTCATAGTCTGTCATGTGGGAATAATCTGATTCTATTCTAGAAAAAAGTATGTCATATCATTTGCCAAATTTTTCTCGACTGTGACATGCTACTTTACCTTTTTGTTTAGCTTCACTAGCATTATTTTGCCACCTTTTATTTGTATTTATAAAAAGAAATGTATTATCATTACTTTGGATTGTTGTGCTGATATAATGTGGGTTTAACATCAATAAATATTACACAAATAGAAAGTTTTCCTTCTGGTAAAGACTATTAACTGGTTCAGTACAAGCACGCAAGTGTAACATTTAAAAACTGTAAATACTCTGACTACAGATGAAATGAGGGCTACATGCAGCATCTAAAAATGACTAGAATTTATTAGAATGCTCTGCTCGTGACCCAGAATCTTGTTTAAACAAAACAGGGGAACACGACCCATAAATTCAGAGAAACTTTTGCCAAATAAAGGTACCTGAAGATGCTTTTTTTTTATAGGTTAGAAAATAAGCAGGTCTATTTTGTATGTGTAGTAATTGCAATATGACATCACTTACAACTGATCCTAAGTAAAGGGCATGGTCCAAGTGCTGGTAAATTGGTTTAAGTACAGTCTTCTACGAAGGCAATATCAAAATTAAAAAAATCAAATGTTACGATTTACTAGTCAAATCCTGAATATTAACTAGCTTCTCCTTCTTTCCTTTCTGTGCAAAGACACCAGGAAAGATGCAAGATAATAATTTTTTTCTATTAGGTTTACATTTCAAGCATCACTACAAACAGAATTATCTCAGCAATTAAGTGAGTACTGACATTAATGGTGATACTGTAACTGAAGTCAATGGCGGTCTGTCTGCTTACAGTAAATTTGTCTTTGGCTTAGCCACTAAAAAACTAAGGCTGCTCTTGTGAGCTGGTTTAAGATGAGGTCATCATCACTTTTTGCCTCTGTATATATGTACAGACACACACAAGTAGTAAATCACATCTCTAAGCAGCAAAGTTGTTTTTATGAAAACACTCAGCTGTGCTGTTACTTAGTTACTGGGACTGTTTGGGTTTACAAATTCAGAGATAGAAGTGTGGCACAGGAAAACTACATACTTTGCAAGCCAAAAATCTGAAATTCTTGGAAGCATCAAACTAACTTTCAGAAGTTTAATCTCCCTCCACAAACTCCAAAGATAGATAGTACAACTTGAAAGTTTACTTTTATCATTTCATAGGACTAAAAAAAGAAGTCCTAACTTTTTGCAAGACTTCAGGTTTAGCTATGGGAAGATTTCAAATTATTTAGGAAGCTGCTCAGTCCAAGAGCATTCAAAGCAATCGAAGACTCAATGAACTACATTCAGGACGATGACAGAAACCTCTGTCAAGAGCACCAACCATGAGGTGTGAAATTCCACATGCGTGAAGTTTTTTCAGCTGGTGGTGTACCTTACCACACAACTCCTTTATCCTGCAGCTTCATGACCAGCGCAACAATTAGTTAACATAAACCATTTTTTTCCATCACAGCCAACTGGGGATTGGGGCTCAAAACCAAACTACAGCACAATTTGAAAGCCTAGCTTATAAATCCTAGTTTCTTTCTATATGACCACTTTCAAAGACCATTTTAATTCATTTAGTTTGTATGCTAATACATGCCTTGATTCTACACGTATGGACAACTACATCCTTATCTCCACAAGCAGCCCAAACGGATTTAATAGGTAAGTACTTCATGAGATCATATTATCCATCATGTCACGATGCTGAGGAGATCAGCTGCACGCTCTGGCTGTGTGTCCCAGCTGCCCAGTATAGATGGATTAATGCGTGGACTGGACATGCCTACTCAGATTATGCACGTTGGCAACAGCCCTGATTCGCTGCCTCACAGTTCAGCTGTACGTGCAAGGGGCAGAATTTGCTGACATTTAGCCCTTTCTTCTGAAGTAGCTACAGGAAAAAGCCCTCCCCCTCCACAGCTTTTCTGGTAGAACAGAGCCGTGAGCACTTAAGATGCATCAGGCAGACGAAAACACATCTCCTGCCCCAACAAATTTGCAATCTCTTCCAGACAGCACACGGTATTCTTTACAGTTTGCAAATGTAATTGAGAATTAAGGCACAATTTGCATCCTTTTACAAAAGTGATTAATACATAAAACAACTTCCTATTGCACTGCATCGCTGATAAAACTGTCAGTGTTTGGAAGAAAGCTCAGCTCACGTTTACAGCAAAAAAAGCCAGACTACAAGCAACAGTACCTGTACAGCAATGATTTCAGCGGCCGTGCAGAGGAAAACAAATGAACTTCAGTCCAACACCGCCAGAAGGAGAAATTTTTGTTTTCTAGAACAACTGCAGTGCAACAGGTAAACCCGGGAGGGGGGCAAGTCTTGCGACCGCTGTCACTTTCTAGTTCTGTAGTAGAATAAATGCTCCAGAAACAGCTGCAGAAGAAGAAAGGAGAAAAAAACCAACAGCACATGGCTGCTACTCAGAATGATTACATCATTTACGGCAGCAGCTCTACAAATCTCATCACACTGAATGGATTAGGCTTGGGTTTTTTTTGCCTGAAACCATTCTGTTAAACACACAACTAAACATATTGTCAAGCTTTTTTTGGCCAATTCTTGGCCCAGACATCACAGAGTATTTCTACAAAGAACAAGAGGGTACAAAAATACATTGCCAAGGACAGGACCTTTCCAAGCTACTGCAAAAGGTGTTGAAAATACCGAGTAAGATAAGACTTCCCATACAACAGGCAACACACCTCTCGTCTCTTGCAGCTTAAGAACTAGCGGATTTTGGAGATGGCTTTTACCTGCAGTGTTTGCCTGATAACTGCCAGAGTTGTTTGTAGAAAAGGGTCTGTCTAAAAGAGAAGCTGTTTTACCACACTATTCTATAGTATAATGCACAATTCTGTTTCTTATTAACATATTAACTCACTTCCCCCTACAATACTTCAGAATCAGATTCACTGAACATTTTTGTGATATATTGTTTATCCACAATAAAAGCTTTACCTTTCGTAAGTTCTGTACTAACTTCAGCTGTACAGTTTCTGATCACTTACTAATTTATGTTTAATAATGTATAATAAAAATCTAAAATCAAATGTCATTCTTCTATCAGCACAATTGTTAGTAAATCCAAAGATCTTGAAATGTATGTGAGTGATGTCATTTCAGGTATGGAACAGCAGCAGCTTTCAAGAATTTCTGTATGTAAAGTTCCCGATCCACTCTCCACTAGGAAAAAAAGTGTAATTACATAATGTAGATTTCAAACTCTAAAAGAGGCTCTGATAGTCGTTTCCCCTCAAAGTCCTGTATATGAAAAGCAAAGCACAGCTAAAAATCTTAATAGAAGAATGAAGTAATTTTTAAATTATTTTTAAACTTTTTCTGAGCAGCAAATCCATTGAACAACCAGCTTCATAAAAGCAGAACAAAGTTTTCATTTGTGATTATTAGTGTTTTCTTGCAACACCTAAAAAGGGCTGTAAGAAAAGGCACAGCTACTGCTAGTAACTGTCATTCCAAAAAAATGAATTTCAGGTCAGCTTAAATGCCATAAGAGCAGAGATGGAGTGGCACAGTGTTGCCAATCGCGATTTCCAAGGACTTAAGACATCAGTGATTCATCTTTGCGCAGAGCAAGCGGCGTCCAAGCCTAAGGTGAAGCAAAAAAGAACACAGCACCTTAAGTGGGGAGGAAAATGCTGATGATCGGCGCGACTCCACTGCCCTCGCTTCGCAGTTCAGATTCCTCCTGGCCGCTGCCGGCAGATGTCAAGTCAGGATTCAGGACTGAACTCCCAGTAAGCGTGGTTGAGCTCAATGTGGAAGTCAGAGGAAGGTGACACAGCAGAGCATTAACCAGCAGTTAGTATGGCAGAAATATAGTTCCTATTTACAAAGGATAATACACTAAGGGGAGCTCAAATGAGTTGTCCTTTTTAGAGGCAAAACTAAGTTTATTACAATGCAAGTAGCTCTTCATGGACAGCTTCAGCTGAATACGTCTGAATAAACCATTTCTTATGAACAAAACTCACTTCACATACTAATAATCTAGTATTTTTGGTTCTCCCCCTAGTGGAAAGACACCACCTTATTCAATGACAGATACAGGCACACAATCAACATTACTGGAAGCCAGATAATACAGGATTAGGAAGAAAGGCATCATGGCGCTAATAGAAACAAAGATTTTGCAGAAAACTTAGTAAACATCTTTGCAAAACTGTGCAGCAAATTAACCTCACTAATCTAGTATTTACAGATCAACTGAATACAGCTTCACTGCAGAGCAGAAAGCTTAGTGTGGCCTCCACTCTGGGCCTCTGAAAATTATGGTGAACAAGAAAACTACGGGTGCACTCCATTCTGTATGCCTTCCAACAAAGAACTACAAGAACCTGCAGGGAAAGGTCCCTTCCAACCTAAACCATTCTATGATTCTACTGCTGCCAGAGCCGCCTCGCCACCAGAATCATATATGCCCACTAAATGGCATCTATACAACACACATACAGTGACTACATTGTTTCTTTTCTTTAGGGTTGCAGGAAGTTTTCAGCAGAAATCTACCTGAAAGAAATTTGTATAAAAAGTCAGACTGACAGCAGCAGGCAGTAGAACGCTGGAACCGAGAGCTTTTAACAGGTCTTCAGCGTATGGGTGGAGATCTGTTTACAATACAGGCTCTAACATATAGGTGCAAGATGTTCTTTTAGTACCTTTAGCCTGAGAAGTACAGAGCTGGGAGATCTGCAGATTAGAATCCACAAAACATCAAACTGCTTCACTAACACGCTTCAGCAATACCACAGAGTCAACTTGCAGTTATCCCGAGACACACTGTTCAAAATAACACAGCAATTTCAAACCCGTCAACACGCTATGCATGCGAGGCCACCTCAACAGTGGCAGCCAGCAGCCTGGGAGACGGTGACACCCACACAGCTCCATTTGCTCAGGCGGTGTTAGCTCAGTGCCATCTGCCCCCAGGCTCCCACTGACATTGTCCCACTGTGCGTGTAACGATACCAGGGAAGATTTGGTGGGTTTCACTTGTATGTTGTCTCAACGTGTTTGACATCATCAGGCCCAAACAGGCAATTTGTTACCGGATCTCCAAGTAGCCAAAGCAAGATTAGTTTTAACAACTATGATAGAAAGTCATTTTTATTTCAGAATATGAGGCTATAATGATGAAATACGTGAAGACAAAATGGAGAAAAAACACCAGAATTGGATCTGATGTATTTTTAAAAGAGTGAAAAAACCGTGATTGTAGGTTTCAATGTTGTATTTTTTTCTATGAAATGAACAAAAAATATCCCAGATCTTAATGGATATGAGCTGTTAATATGAAAAATAAAAGTATAAAATACTGGAACAGTTGTGGTCATTGTCAGGGTGATCTGTAGATATCTGGCAAGGTACAAATAGTATTTGTTACCAAGTAGACATATCTACAGCAAAAAGGAGCCTTCAGCGCTGAAATGGAACATAGTCTGTGGGTGAAAATAAAATGTAATCTGGGGCTTCAGCAGAGTTCTGAAAGAGACAATGCTCTTCAAAGACTTCTCTCCACTACTACATTTGCCCTCTCTTTTCAAACACTGACCTATTACCTGAATTAAGTGGGTGTACCTGGTCTTGGAAAGTTCAGTTTTCATTAGCTTTACCTAAATGAACCACAGTATGCTTAAAAAAACCCAAAACAAAATAAAACAAAAGTGTCACACTATTGCAACAGGCAATGTATTTTTCAGTTTCGTGCAACAGAACCTCTCACACTATGCAACACATCAAAGGAGGAAAATTCATCTCACAGCAATAGATAATCATTACAATGTATGTTTTAACTGCAGATAATAATGTAATAAAGAGATTTTGAAGGCTGGGATTTAGATACCCACTTTCTATCTGATTTCACTGAACTTAATATTGAAATCCTCTCCAGCTTTAAAAATCATGTCTCACGTCCCCGAATATCTCAGGATACGTGGACTTGGACAGGTAACAGCAATGCCAGCTATCAACTTTGTATCTAAACAGGCAACTCCACTTCCCAAAAACTGCACAGATACTAACCAAACCTTATCCATGTAATAATATGCCTTAGGATAGACTGCCCTCAGGAGGCCGAAATTAAATCTCTTCATGGGATACCACATACTAACACAGGACACTTTATATGCATCCATTATCACAAAAGAAAGTCTGTTCCTTGCGACAGCTCCTACATACAGCTGCAATATTAAATAAAAACCGCAACAATTTGTGTGTCTTGCTAGAAACTTCAGCTGATGATAATGAATTGCAATATACACCTCAAAAGTAGGAGAAGACTAACATAGTGAGTTCACCACAGCAAGTTCTATGTTACAAACACATTTCTTAAGAGACAAGCAGGAGAGGCAAAGCTCCAATGGTACTTAACAAAAGGCTACAGGAGAGTTTTAAGCAATGTGGCAGGGGAAGAAACAGCAGCTGAATAAGAGCACATGCTCTCACTTCCATCAGAAATGCAATCACAGAAACTTTGTATGTCTAATAAGAGACTGAAGTTTTCAAAATTCGGTTGAGAAATCATGATAAGTAAGCCAAGCACACAGTCCTACTCAAGAACAACCACATGCAAAAAACCCCAAATCATTTATATATAGCTCAGCATAAATGCTAGCAGCACAAGACATAAAACCCCAATGTCTGTTTTTAATCAAGGGCATTGACATAACAAGCACACCAGAAATATGATGGAAGCAAGACAGATAAGCAAGATATTGATACAAAATATATGGGAAAGTCATCAAACTAAATATCTATATATTAACTCATCAAATCAAATATGAATTTAATTTCCCGGCCTAATAAAGTAAACTTTGCAGTTAGACAATATTATTACCCACACAATTAAGATGATGGCAGTAGCTATGACATTCAAGGACTATAAGGCCACCAACATAACCGCAATGAAAGATGGCAATTATCAGCAGGTTGGATAAACGTCACACGAGAGAGGCCAAGGTCACTTTTTAAGTACATTTTTCTCATGCAGCCAGTCAGGGCCACTCAACACTGGCTGTGGTCCCCAGGAGCGTACAAGTCCTGAGTCAAAATGCTATTTTCAAAGACTGGCTTTGTGATGGTAACTTTTATTTCTGTGAACAGTCCACTACGCCAGAGTTCCCTAAAAAAGGAGCAACATAAAATAAAGAAATATACTAAAATGAAATCAAAATGACAAGGAAAAAAATTAAAATGCAATGCTTGACGATAACACTCAGATTGACTGTATGCACTGAACTTCAGTATGACAACTATAAATACACCAAATTAAAGGTTTTTGGGGAGGTGGGGGAAGCTGGCACGGATTAAAAGCTACTAGAATTTAAAAGCCAACCTTCGTAAAACCAGCAGTCTAACTCTAGCAGTCAAACGGAATCTGTCACTGAATGTAAAATTTAAACAGATCATAATGTAGAGGAACAATTTACAGAAGTGCACACAAACTGAACACCACCTTAGGAACAGGCACCGTGCCTGAATAAGGCAAGCAGATGATCATAATGAAAAGCAAACTGCTCAGGGAAGGCAAGGCCACAGAGAAAAAAAACAAACTCTGAAAAAAACCCTAAATCAGCTTTTGGTTCCATGCAGGAACTTGAGCAGAACCTTTACAGGCAATTCACTCTCAGAGCAAAACATCTGAAGAGGTTACAGAGGAAAGAGTGACAAATGGCTGGGGCTGGGGGCTCTCACTCCCTAATGCTAAAGAAAACCAGTAACTGCAGTGTGAAACTCCTGGGTTAAAACTGCCTCATTATGAAATGACTGGAAGCCAGCAACAGTGACAGCAAGCTCTGGGGAATTTTGTGGGTGGAAGAATCACTTGTTTTTTAAGAAGGGATTCCAGAGGGATCCAGGGAACTACAGACTAATTATATTTTTCTGTACATAGCAAATTGCCAGAAATAGTTCTAAAGCTATGAAAACAACTGTATAAACATACTGAGGAAAGTCAGAGTTGCTTTTGCAAAGGAAAGACATGTTTGATAAACATTTTAGAGTTCTTATAAAGACTAAAAAGAGATGAGAGTAAGGAGATCTAATACAGCACGCTTGAAATTCTAAAAGGCATCTGACACGTTCCCTTGCCAAGAACCATTAAAGATGCTGTGATGCCAAGAGAAGTTGTCATATCAGTAAATTGTTTAAAGATAGAAGAGAAAGGTTATGAATTAGCAGTCATTCCTTCCTAAGGACAAGGATTGCCAACAGAACACCACAGGCACCTATGTTGGGGCTACCAAAGCACAACCTATTCATCTGGGTTCTGAGACAGCAATTTCTGAAGCCCATGGTATATTCCAGTAACACTAAGGTACTCAAAATAATAAAGGGATAAAGGAATTAAGCAAAAAATTGCAGAACCATTTCATTCAGGAAACAGGTGTTAAAACCAGCAGACTAAATTCACAGATAAATGTAGATAAATGAGAACAATTCACACTGGGGAACATACAAAAAATCAGTCCTAAATACATGTACAAGGAAATGGGCTCCAAGTTGACCATTAATTAATTATGACTGAGTTATTGTTCTTATATAGTTTCTGAAAATGTTAAGTGTAAAGGTTAGAAAAAGGCAAAACAATCAGGCATTATTTTTGGAAGCAATATAAAACAAAGCATCCTTTCTTTTTTCCTGATGAATCCACAGCGAATACTGTGAGCGATTCCACCTGCTCCTCCCTCCTTGAGAAACTGGAGAAGGACAAGAAAGATGACATAAGGTACAAAAGAGCTTTCCAGCAACAAGCAACTTCAAGAAGTAAGATTCTTCAATTTGAAACAGAAACAACTGAGGCAGACAGGATTCAACAGAGGTCTACAAATTCAAGAGGGACACAGAGAGAGCACAAGAGGGTTGTTACAAAGTCTCATCAAATGTGCAGGCTTCAACCAGAGCTATCAAATGGCAAATTCAAATGTATCACAGTGCTGGAGGTACAAGAGTCTTCTAAGGAGACATCACCCCACACTTGATCTGTTACCTACCCTCTGCATTCACTCCTTCCACTGTCTGAGACATCACACTCGGCCAGGCAGAGCCCTTGTCTGACAAGCAGGTATTACTCCTTAAAGCAGATACACACAGTAAACGCTGAAATGGATTACTGTTTTTAACTAGCTTTCAGTTCTAATTTACCAGTTTGAAGAAAAGGGAAAAAAAGTTTTTTTAAAAATATGACTTTAAGGCTACCAACACTTCAGTCTAGTCCTATAGCAACAGCAGTAATAAAAACATACTATGTATTGCAACATTTTAAAAAATTACTTAACAGCATACTGAGATTCTTCTGAAGGTGTTATTTCAAGATTTAATGACAAATATAAACTACAAATGCCATTGCTAAAAACTTATTTAACAGTTCGCTTACCCAACAAAACAAGGGATAATAATAATCAGAGTCAGAACTCACTAAGAGGAAATTATTTTTACTCTCTTAATTTTGGCTTCTGGTCAAGATATGTCAGACAGGCTTTGCCTCTAAAATACTACGGACAGGTATGGGCAGCAGCCAAGTTACTGATACATTACTACTTGACTAGTAAAAATGGGAGTACCAGCTGTCCTTCCTCACCTCCACTGCCCTTGGAAAAAATCTGTCTATTCTCTGGCCAATTCCTCCTATCAAAGAGAAACATAATTAGCAATTATATTTTTGGTGCAAAGACACATACGACATATAACTTTTCACAGCAAATAACACCATCTCTCTACAAAGAGATAACAGGAAGATAAGGACTCCTGAAAGGACTCCCTTTAGTGGTATTTATATTCTAAAGTGAGTAACACAACCAACTATAAAATCCCCTGAATATACAACCATCCCTTGTATTATTTCTCAATACATACCTGCAAGAAGCTTGAACATGCACTGTTTTCTGGAACAAAGACAAAATTTCTCAGCTGCACAAATGAAGAAAATCTCAGACTTTAAAGACTCAAAGTTATCATCAGTGAGATCTCCTCTTTCTGTTTTTTGGTTTGTGCCAAGACGGGAAGTAATTTCAAAAGCTGAATCAACATCTGGATCATGATGCAATGAACACTGCAGCTAAGAAGGTCCTAAACCACATTGATAGTTTTCTTCAGAGATGATAAAAACATCAATTACCAAAGATTACTTGATCTCAATAGAAAAGCCTGAGGTCAAATTTTGGTAATTTTTCAGCAAGAAAGGAACACTCAGGATCGTTTACAGCTGAATAATTACTCTGCTTCAAAAGCTGCTTTGAATAAAATAAATGGCTATTTTATTGACTATACATACATATTAAAGAGCATCCACATAACAGCTGAACTGAGCGTTCAAGAAGATATAGAGCAAAACACCTTGACTTCACACTCTGGAAGTGATACATGTTTTCTAAACATCTACTGAGTCAGTGAAAAGGCTTTTATGCGGCAAGGTCTGCAACTGTACTGTTCCCTGGTGTATGTGCAGCTCCAACTCAGAGTATTACAGAATTAATAACTCCAACAACCAATCAACAGGCCTTCAATGTATACACACAAGTGCTACTAGATTAAATGAGTGCTGTACATACATTCAAGAATGGAACTGAGCAGGTTTTGTCTTTATAAAAAACACGTTGCATGTAATTAAATGTCCTAAAGGCAATTCAGGTATGCTGGAGATCTAGAAGCCCCTAGCTTTGTAGTGTAGGCTACAAACAAACAAAAACCAAAGAAAACTCCTTGGCACTTTGTAGGGACTAACTGATAAGAATAAAAAATTATTCAGTTCGCAATCTTTGCCCCACATGAAAGACTTGCTGCAATCATACCTGCCAACCGATAAACACGCCTCCGCACTTTATTAATCTTTGTGTAACATGATAATTCGACCAAAATCTCCACTCTATCCCAAATTGGAAAATATGATTTTATAAAAATATAGTGCTTTAAAAATGTGTCAGCATGTTATTTAAAACTATACTAAAATCAGATCTTTTTCAAACTGTTACATACACAGTCTTCATAATACCAAATGGACTCCTTCAGGTAGCTAAACGTACATGCTGGACTTCACCACTGCTGAATTTGTCCTCTCACTAAACAGTATTAAGTCAATTAGATACATCAATCTTCAACTAATCTCTACCCTACCTCCCTTTAATTTCTATAAATTTATATATTACCATCATGATATCTAAGTAGGTACTTATTCAAGGTAGTATTTAAGTGAGAAGCTGCAAGCCTCCATCTACAATTAGAGTACTCCCTGTAACATAAGGGGACTCCAGAAGAAAGACAACAGCTTGTGCAACTTCACGAGGCTGTCCAAATCTTCCAAGGAGAATGGCTTTCTTCAGCTGATCTTCTTCCAAATGAGCAGTCATATCCGTGTGAATAAAGCCTAAGAGAGGAGAGAGATTTGAAAAGTTACCTTACCTTCAACTAAATTTCTCTGGCGGATTTTCCCTGGGATCCTCCAAAGTGAAATCTACCACCAGGATTCAGCACCAGCTACCTTCTTTAGTCTCAGAACTCAGTCCACATCATATTACAGCCAAGAGCTAATCAATTTTTTACCTAACCAATAAAACATCTTCCAGTTTTGGAAGCACTGATGTAATAACAAAAACACAGAGATCTATGGAAGTCCATTAAAAAAAAAAAGTAACTAAAATTGGGTCCCAAAACCATATTTAATATGACTTTCCTGAAAGACAAAATACAGTCATTTCACCAAAACATTCTCAATAAAAACACGAGTATGAAATCTCTGTCAAGAAACACCTACAGCTTGCAAGTGTTTCCATTAATTTTAGAAATTATGACAGCACTTACATAATTTCTATTACAGTACTCATTTGAAGAATATTTCTTGACATTTTTGAAGGACATTTCTTCACAATTTTCAGTTATCTGAGATTCAGTTTTCCCACTGCTGCACTTCACATAGCTGCAGCTTCATAGAGCTGATCTCTACTTTCTAGCCGCCACCAAGAAGGGATAGTCTCAGTTTTGCTTTCTACTGTATGATTCTGCCCCTTTATGATGGCTCTGGATGCATAAGTGAGCTGCTCAACTCACTAAATAATAAAAAGTATTTTTCCTGCCTAGTTTACAAGCTGAACTGGTTCATGTAGAGGTCTGAAAGGCACTAGAGCTAGCACAAGGTGAGCAGCAGAGTACACAGTACACAGTACAGAGTGTAAAAAGTCAGAAAAGACAGAAGGATTTCTCCTTCAGGGTGATGGTTTGCTTGGACTAGATCTCACAGAACTTTCTTTCCAGACTCTTTTCTTTTCCTACAGTGATAGACAGGGATTGCTTTCATGCCAGCTTCTCTTGGTCTCTCATGTTTCTGTAATAACAAATAAGCACTCTCTAGCAGGAGACGAGGGTAGCTGTCTGTATATAATTAGTTCTTCCATCTGTAAGGACAGCTGGTTTTGAAGGAGGAACAAAGGAAAAAGAAGACATTTATTATGTAATAATGGATAAAGTGTAGACACACTCTTCCAAATTTCTTAGTGTTCCCTTAAAAAGACTGAAAGTTTTGTGAAAGTACAATAATACAGTAGAAATAATATACTGTACTTTATACTGAAAAAAAGAGATTAAAACCATTTACTCACAAAAGTTGAAGAAAATAATAGCACTTTGTCTTAAGTTACTTTCAGAGTACAGCAAATATCCAGTATTGGTAATCATGTATTGCAACACTCAAGGATGTAGGAACTTCCCAAAAACTGACCTGGAGCAACCACGTTGACTCGAATTTGCTTTTTTGCCACTTCTTTAGCAAGGGAGCGTGAAAATCCAACTAATCCTGCTTTGGTAGCACTGTATACACTTTGACCAGAGTTGCCTTTAAGTCCTACAATACTTCCTAAAATACAGAACCATCAAAGAGAAGAAAAGATTAAATGACTAATTTGAAACCTCTACTAGCTTTATCATTTAAGTTTTAAATTTGGAATGGAAAATGAGATTACAAGAAAAGGAATTAAAAGTATATTACTAAATGCACTTTATAGCCTACTGCTGGGATAAGCAAATCCCTCAATTATCTGTGATTTTTGTGGAATCCATGTATCTATGTTGACCAACAGGCACCAGGAGAGTAAACTGAAGAGCTTTCAAAAAATATAGCCTTGGAAAGGCAAAAAAAAAAAAGAAACCAACTGTACCTATTTCATTCTTAATAACTAGCATCTGGTAGCTTTAGCTACTGAAAAAGCTAGTAAAGAATGGTAAAATTCTTTTTTCAGCAAACTATAAACTCTGAGGTGTTTATTACTGAAACAAGCTGGTTTTATATTTAGAAGTTGCTGAAATTGCAGAAAGGAATAAGCATTCATAAAGAAATGCTAAATTTCTAATACGAATGTCTAAATACAAACAAATAGTCAATTGTAACAAGTAAAAATTCAACACATTGCACTTGCTAAACCTGTCTAGAAAAATATTAGAATCATAGAATTGTCTAAGTTGGAATGACATAGAATTCCACTGGATTAGACAAGTAACTTACCTATGTTGACAATAGCACCCCCCTGTTGTTGAATCATGCTTTTTACAGCAGCTTTGCATGTCAACATTGTTCCCAAAAGGTTAGTGTGAATCTGGGCTATCATATCTTCCGTCTTGGTTCTCAGTAACAAACCATCCCTGACAGAGAGACCAAAAAACCCAAAAGAACTCACTGAACAATCCCAATGATCACATTTACTCACAATAAAACACGACTGTTAAATGGAACATTAATGGAGATTTATATGGTTCTACAGATTCTAGCACTTAATAACATTGCAAGGATGATACGTAGCATGAAAAAAGTTATCTGTGCTTCTGGCAACAAAGCCTCTTTGCAGAGAGGTATCAAACATTGTTTTGGAAAATTTCAGGGGGAAGAAGTAGAAGAAAGAGGAGTAGAGGGAGAACTCAAACTCAGAATTCAGAAACTACAGCTATCTGTTAGAATTTTACTTTCATCAGGAACAAAATATTGGTCAGCATTTAATACTGTTTTCAGATGTACTTGTTAACAACACTCTTACTAAATGCAAAGGCCACTAGCACCATTCTCAATAAAAACATGAGTATGAAATCTCTGTCAAGAAACACCTACAGCTTGCAAGTGTTTCCATTATATTTTAGAAATTATGACAGGACTTGCATAATTTCTATTATAGCACTCATTTGAAGAATGTTTCTTGACATTTTTGAAGGACATTTCTTTACAATTTTCAGTTATCTGAGATTCAGTTTTCTCACTGCTGTACTTCTCTTCACATAAGCTGTAGCTTCAGAAGATGCTGTCATCCAGAATTACATGCAGTCTTGTAACAAATAACTAACCTGTTGATCCCAGCTGCATTAACCAAGTAGTTAATAGGACCTAAATTCCTCTGCATCTCCTCAAAAGTTTTTTGGACTTCTTGTTCACTGGATACATCACAGCTAAGTGCCAGATGTCCTGCTGCATCAAAATAAAGGCACATCGTAATAATAGCAAAAAATGGTATACCATTCATAAACCTTCTTCAGAATGTATCAAGTCAATTGCAAAAACAGATGTTGAACTAGTTGTAACTTGAGGAACCCATTTAATCTCCATATAATTAAATAAGGACAATTTTTAAGTATTGCATTGATTAGTTATGTGACGATTTCTTGTTTTATATTTTGGCCTTTTGAAATCAGAAGTTCAACATGAGCAGACTGGTCTCAGCTCTGGCTTGGTCAGGAGCCAAGGATGACTCAATTCATACCACCTCCCTGTTGTGACTTTGAACAATTCCTTTCATCTTACCTAGTCTATCCACAAGATAGGAATTGCATCATACTTAACTTTCCCAAAGAATATTACAAAATAAAAATTGTACTCATATAGCTTCTCTTTCAAATTTCTCAGCTGTTACTTCCATTTTCATCTAGTTAAACAATGAGGTTTATTTAATGACTTACTACTCTTTCAAGTTACCTAAGCATTGGACAGCGAAGAAAGTATTGCGAAGCAGCACATACGTACCACCAAGATTACGTGCAGTGGTTTGGGCTACTTCCAGATTTCTAGCAATAATCGCGAGACGGCAGCCTTTCTGTGCCAGTAATTCTGCGACAGCTTTTCCTATTCCTCGGGATCCTCCAAAAACGGCGCAAACCTTGCCCATCTTTAAAAATAATTCACAAATTGCAAAGCAACTATGAACTTCAGGTCCAATATAGCCGAGAATAACCACTATTCTGTCAGTATCACGCCCCTTACTAATCTGTAGCATTTTATAATATTGGATTATAGAATTAGTAGTTAGCTAATTTTTTATTCATCAAAAAAAGAAATACTTCAACTAAAGTGAACACCACTTCTACAAATGCAAGGTAATTTTTAATGATTTCTGAACTAGTAAAAAAATTATGCAAGTAATCTAGCATTTCAATCCTACTGTTAGGCTAACTCCTATTCAGTTGATAAAATATGCAATTTCCGTATCTAACGGCTGTACTGTATTGTTCGGCTCTTTATTCAAAGTCAATGTAGAAGCTGTAATTACATTGATCTTGCAAGCACTAATCT
Source organism: Limosa lapponica baueri (assembly GCA_002844005.1). Lineage (NCBI taxonomy): Eukaryota > Metazoa > Chordata > Aves > Charadriiformes > Scolopacidae > Limosa > Limosa lapponica. Next base: position 580,855 of record KZ505801.1, on the reverse strand, counting down.
TGTACTGAAGTCATTTAGCCTCAAGGTCTCACTCCATCCTAAGTATCTGTGTTGGACATCCCTATTGCAAACATTACTGAGCATGTTAGGTACTATTGTGTTCACACTAGCTTAATACTAAGTTATGCTACATAATACTGTGTTTTACCAGGGGCCTTAGGTTTTTTTGTTTCTGCTTTTGAAGAAAAAAAAAAAAGCTTTATGAAATGTGAAATGACTGTGAAGTAGCTAGCTTAGATGTTTAGAAAGGAGCATAAGAAGAAAGTACTTCTGTAGTACTTTGATGATGACCTTTTATTCTGCAACCCCTAGAAACCAACCAGCTGTTTTGGGATTTCCTGAGCCAGAGGCAGAATCCAAGGAATAGTAATGAACCTCTTTTCCATTGGTTTGAGTAAATCCTTTCTGAACCCAATTAAACTTTGTCTCCATAACATCCTGAGGCAATAAGTTTCATTATTTGTGGAAAAGTACTTCCTTTTGTTCTTAATTTGCTTTCTGATTATAGAACACATTTCTCTTCATATCTTCTCCTCACTGTTCATAACTTCAGAGGCTACTCTTCTGCATTTTACCCTCCTCCTATATCCTTTCAGGTCTATTTAGTTACTCTTATACAGATGGAAACTGTTCTGTATCTCACTGAAGACTATCTAAGCTCTTAATCCTGCCACCCTACCCTTTGCCTTACCTAGGACTATTACACCCTTTCTGATGTGTGATAACCAGAAGAGCACACAGTATTAAGTATACAAGGGCACCATCAACTCATACAATGGCATAAGGATTTTGGTCTTCTGCGACAGAGCCCGGAAGAGCAGCTGATCCTTTTCTGTAACAGAAAGTAAATCCATGTGCTTAAAATCAACCCATGTGTCTACTTCCACTACCAAGTTTAAATCACATTCCTATGAGTAGAAAGAGGATTAAATGCTTGCATCTCAGGTCCTTTCGAAAGAACATGTACAGAAATATGTCCTGCATGAAGACAATTCCTTGGCAATAAAAACAGACACTGCTACCTCACCAGAAAGACTAATCTTTTGAGTAGTCTTCGTTAGGCAGCTAGACTGTAAGAGATGAATCAAGAGGTCTTGAACCCCATTAACTGCAGGTCTTACTGTCTCAGCAGACTAAAGGCATAATCAATCAACCCATGTCTTGATGACAGATTTTTTTCTGTTAGAATCAAAGTCTAAGTCTGCCTTCTCCATCACAATTAATCGCTTCTTATACAGCACTAGCCACAAAGACTTGGAAGTTCTTGCCTACTTGTTGCAGCAATGTTGCACTAGGATCTTTTCCTCCATTTCTTCCTCCACCATATTTTGTTCTTACCAGCACTGAGCATACCTCCTCTCTTTTTTTTATTTGAAACATGGAATAATACAGATTAGAAGGGACTTCTGGAAGTCACCTTGTCTAACTCCTCCAACCCTAAGCAATGTCAAGTGAACCATCTTATACTGCTTATAAACACTGCCAGATCTCTATGTATGCTCTTTTCCGAACAATTCTGAACATGCTTAGCTTCACAGGACCCAAAAAGCTGTCTATGGGGAGAGAACTTCTTTAAAATGCTCCTGTTCTTTATGAGAAGGGAAAATAATCTTAGTGATTCTACCATTCTCAGAAAGAATAGTGTAAGTCCCTTCCTTGTGCATTAACCAGGTATAGGGGGCAGGTAAGGCCTACTTCCAACACAGCAATACACAATTTGTGTTTTAGCACAAAAAAGCCACACAGATTCTTTGCGAGTTGTGACTTGAGACTATAAAACCTGGAGTGGCAGGAACAACCCTATAGTCCTTCACC
>KZ505801.1:523652-578375 GCA_002844005.1 Limosa lapponica baueri | reverse complement strand
GGGGCCTTCCCCTCAGCACGGTTCCCGCATGGCGGCCCGGCGGTCGGGCTCAAGGTGGAGCCCGCGGCGCGGAGAGCGGCGGCGGCTGGGAGCCGGCTCGGCGCGGGGCAGGCCGGGAGGTGTAGTCCCCGCGCGGCGGCGGCCGTGCCACGGTGGCAGGGCGGCCTCCCCTCACAGCCCTCAGCGCTTCCCGCCGCCCCCTTCATCGGGGAGGCGGTGCGCCGCCGCAGACTGAGGAGAGAACGGCTTTTATGTGGATTTCAGTTTACCTTCTGGTTTGCAAGCAGCTTTGTGTTTGCTTTCCTCACAGGGGCTTTTTTGCCTGCCCACCACAATGACAGTTCAGCGCTGAACTGACCGAACGGGGCCGTCAGGAGAGGATGAAATGATGCAGCCCACCTGTTTACAGAAGCCCTGACCGCTGGTAAGAACCAGAAGAGGCGCCAGGAGCTGCTGGTCCGAGTGCGGCGCCCACAGAGCCAGCCTCCCGGCCTGGGGGAGACGCAGCTCCACAGCGAGAGGCAAAGCCCCAGCCATGGCCCCCACAAGCCACGCAGAATGGGTTTTGGCCCTTCTGCTTTTCCTTTACACTTTCAAGCTTTTAAAATGTGTTTTACATCTAGTTGTCTTGGCAACATCTGTTTGAGCCGCTTGTTCTACGCTTCCCAGGTAGCCCAAGCAGAATTTATATTCTGCTGCCGCACTCTGAACTGGAGCTCTGTGTCTCGCCCTTGTTTCCCCCTCCACATACAAAGAGATGTTTCATATGTAGAGGTGTACAAGCAGATGTCTCTTTCATTTTCACATTTTGCCCTCAAAACCCTAAGATGCTGTGTAAGGCATCACTATACCAGTAGAGTTAAATCGGAAACACTTGAAGACAGATAAATCCGAAATACAGAAACACCTGTGAGACTTCCTGTTTAGTAACCAAAATCAGCTTCATGATATGCAATTAAACTAATACAAACAACTGCTACGTTTTAACAATAATGCTGTTAACATTTATGTCTGATGGTATGCTGGAGGGGTTTCTATGGAGTCTTAAGCTACACATACTGAATAATTTTTTTCACCTGAGAAATAAGAATAAAACCAATCACAGCTGTGTACAAAAATACACTTTTGGTGTTGGTTTTTTTTTTTTGAGAAAAATTATTATTAAAAGGTTCCACAAAGTAACAAGTGTCAAAATCACACTGGAGTTTCTTTGAGCTCAGCGGGAATGTAACTTTGTACAGTTCTTGCTTTTGACCTGAAGACTATTATTCAGAATTTCAGATTACAGATGTTTCCAGGGGAGCTGTAGAGAGTTTAATAACATTACCTGTATTCACGTAGGATTCTTTTTCCATGGATCGTTCTTTACAAATAGAAGGAAAAGCATATTTAGGCATTGCTAAACAGATGAACTTCTGTAAGAAAAAAAAAAATCTTTAAGCTGTTACACAAAATTAGTTTCTTTGAGCAAGTATATTTCTATTGCAAGCTGGTCCTGTTTTCAAAAGAGTACGATTTTGTGATCCAATGACACTTCAGAATATGGCATGTTCTGAGAAGCCAGAGGTCCTAGTGATGAATAAGAAAAGCCACAGAGAGCTGAGACTGTGACTCAGAATAGTCTCTGACCAAGGCTTTTGGTCTGTAGCATAATTAAGTATTAGGATTCACAGAGGAAAATTAGGGCTTTTCCTTCAAGTGATACATATAAGCAAAATAACACTGAGGTGGGAAAAAATTGTCCTTAGCGTTATGGCATGTTTTCTGAAGATGTGTATACTACAGACACGGTAACTATGAGCACCATATTGTACAAGGACAGTAGCAGGCAGATTTTATGTGAAAATTGTATTAGTAATTATGACTTTAACCTATTTGTGACCCGTGTCGTCATCCAGAGAGCTGACCCATCCTTGTAAGAAAGATAAAGAAAAGCTGATCCCTGCTGTACTGTTAGGAATTTGCTGACACAGACAAAGCGAGGACAAGTTTCACTGTTTTTGTTTTTTTTTAAACTGTGTTATAGTTGACAGAGTAAATACCCTTTTTGAAAGTTCAGACAAGATTCTGTTCAATTCTTGTTCATTAACTTGAGTGTTTAAAACAAGATGTGTGTTCATTCATAGGCCAAAGTGACATTAGCCTTTTTCCTCTGGATGCCAGGTTAAACCCTGTGATCAGATGGTCTAAGCAGAGTTCATCAGTTTATTCACACTGTTTTCCCATTAAAGCAAGATGAACTAGTGGAGTTCAAGAGAGGAATCAGTGTCGTACTGAGTACCTCCCCTTTCTGGGGGACAGTTTGATCTGATAGACCTGCCCCATGCATCAAGTCCAGATCTGTAACAGATAGTTCAATACTGGCCATTATTATGCCTGGCTTACTATTAGTGTAGAATTATAAGCTAATAATTCTTGTACAGCTCTCTGTGTGACCATGTGTACACAGATTTGGAACCTGTTCACAATATACAAAATGATGCAGCTGTCTCTTCTGAAGCCTAATGCATTCTGGCATTAAAAACACTCTTCCTAAGATAGTTTTTTATTCTTTTCTTAAAATGTTTCAATCATTCTTCCACACAACTGAGATAATTCTTTCAAGCATTGTTCTGTTAACAGGGGAAAACCAAAATATCCTCAAACAGGAAAGGGTATTTAATGTATCTAAAAGCATAAAACACAAAGCATAATGTCACAAAACAGGGGCCACTAGCTGTTTCTGTTACCAAGGTCCCCTGTATCAACTATCTCAAATTCCTCTTGGTTTTGGATTTGAGGCTGATTTACAAAGGAACTTGAGTGCTAATCATTAACCACACTGGTACCCAAATCTGTGGTCTCTTAAATTTCTGCCAGGGGTCAGATGTGAAAGAGTCACACTGCTCCAAGGTCCAGCAGCATTTCCATACTGTTCCCTATACTGCTTGTGAAAGCATACCTACCACATTACATGGTTTTTGTGTAAGGCCTGGGACAAAGCAACTGGGAGAACTGGCTGCACGTACACCTAAGTCCCGTTGTCCCAAAGCCTGCTGGCTGGAGCACTTGGCTAAAAGAAAACCTGTTTTCAAGTCTTTTATCTTACTGGAAACATGGTCACCGACTACAGTTTCTCACAATCGAACAAGAGTGTCATAACCATCAATCTGAAGCGGTTTCAATTTATAGGAAAAACGACAAAAAATTAAAGTAAGCCCCAGAGATTTGACCTGACAGCCAGATGATTAGCACCCAGAGATGTAAGAGCCTGGGGATTAAGCATCTGTTGAAATCAACAGTTGATTCAAGAAACTATTTTACTTTTCAACTGGCATATTAAAAATTACCTTTCTAGGTTAACCAAATCTGATGATGAGGGCATGCTTCTGGAATACAGGAATCACGGACTTAGAACTGAATTAAACCAGTGAAGAGTTTAAACACAGAGATTTCCTCCTTTCCAGGCCAAACAACAACTGAGTGGCAGGTCACACAGTCAGTACACTGCCATGCATTTCCTCCTGTGAAAAAAAGGGTGTAATTGGACAAGGTGCCTCATTCTAGGCGAGCTCTCCTCCAGAACATAGAGGAACACCATCGTCAGGGCTCCTCATCATTTGCTACTTGGCCTGGGCAGCTCCACGCTGAGGATCCTTCTGTTCCTGTCAAGCCTGAATCACCCCTTTCATCAGATCTGCACTTGCGATTTGCATTGGGGAAAATCAGGTCTAGTTACTAATTTTATAGAGATACATATTATATGTATACACATATATATAAATTATATAACTAACAAGCTATAAATTGCAACTCCCGAATTTGATAGGGCTTTAGCCTTCTGGGCAAGTGATACAAAGCCTGAGACAAGCTGCTGAGGAAAAAATCAACCACCTCGTTGTGTGAAAGAAAAACACTCCCTTCTCTTCCCAGTATTTTGCAACTTGGCAAACTTCTCCCAAACACACCAGTTTGGATATTTAAGTGGCCAAATTACCGTACTTTTGTTCTTAAGTGATCTTTTTTTTTTACTATGTTGCAGTCTGGTTTGTTTTTCTAGACTAACTAGAATCTCTGCAGTATTTGTTATTGTGATGGAAGAGTGAACTTTTATCATGCCAGCATGGAGTGGTTTTGTACAATTTAGATGTACTTTTTCAAAAAATATGTGGGCAAACTTTTTCCTCTTAAGAAACTTATTCCAGGTACCCCTGTGAAAAGTCTTTCCTCTGAAAAAAAAAACCCAAAAACCCTGAACAAAACAAAGCCATCAGATACTTTGACAAATTACCTAATGTTTTCACATCCTCCTGGCTAAACAGGTTTCCCCACTATGACTAGCATTATTTCACACTTCAGCATGAGGCCCATGTACTGCTGCTGTTGCTACTGAGAAGTCAGGAGCACTACGGAGGCAACAGAGAGAAGCTTGTATTATTGCTCCTTAATCTGTTGCCAAAACCGAACACTTCCAGTATCTTCAAGAAACCTTTTTCGCACATTCAGCCCCTGTCCACAACTCCGGTCAGACCACAGGCACTGGCCACTCCTTTTGTGAATTGCATATTTCATAAGCACTAAGGTTATCCACTAGAAGTCTGGTACAATAACATCCAAGGGTTTTGCAGAAGTGTTTGAATACTCATGACTGAATAACTCCTCGTGTTCTCTTAGAGGCAATTTATTTTTAATTGCATCTAATATACTCAATAGAGAATAAATAGTCTCAGGAACAGAACTTAAAAATAGCTAAATGCCATTTATAAAAGTCCACTTGAGACCTTGCATAATTTGCTTTAATTTCATGTACCCATGCAGTCTTAATTTCCCCATTCTGTCTTTCCTAGTCCCATCCCTGCTCCCATTCACTACATATTTATATAAGCTGCAAAGTAAAATCCATGTCCAATCGTTTCAAGAATTAATTTATCCTGTAAAAATCTGTTTAGCTATTACCGCAATTAGTGATGAAAACAGAGTATTTTTGAGAAGTATTCATCAGCAAAGGTAACTGAGTTTTAGGTCCCAAACATCCAGAAAACTGCTCTCAGCATTAAGACTAACAGAAAGAAGTTAAACAGCCAAATTTGGGTCTAAACAGCCAAAATTTCCTTCATGTTATGATGGGACAAGTTGCAAGGTTTTCCTGCCCTAATACATCACTCATCAGAATTTCAGGTTTCAAGTCTCCACAGGTGGAGACGTGGGTATGGACAAGTCTGAAGTGTTGCCCACTTTGGCTCCTGTGGTGCTGTCTTCTGAAAGTTTACTGCATCTACTCCTACTGACATCTAGTACACTGTACGTACCGTGTCTTAAAGTCTGCTTTGTTGAGGAAAGGGAAGAAAGCGGGATGTTGGGAGGAGATAACAAGGTGAAGGGGGGCAAAGTCAGGAAGAAGGGTGAGGGGCAATAAAGATGGAAAGATTCTACCTACCGGTTTGGACTGAACTCATCAGGGTAAGAATATTCATCTAAAGGCCTATACTGCAGGGACAGTAAAACATAGTTAATAAGCAACATGAGGTCCTTCACCTCCCTTCTCATGAGACGCTCTAAGAACTTACACAAGCAAAGTCATTGTTTTATAAACACAGTAATTAGCCCTTAGGAGGTAGCAGACCTGAGACACATGGAAGTGAAATACTTCCATGATTCCTCCCAGTATCTACTTTTGAAATTCGTAACATTTATGAAAAGGAAGGAAGGAAACTGAAGGCATATCCACAAGTTTCTATAGCCTTACCTATTTTAGCATATGTTCATTGTGTGACCATGAATATGTTTTCAAGGTTAGCCCTAATGAGGCACAAATTCACTGAGTACAGGAATACCAGCTTAATGTAGCACATCTACTTACTGACAGAAAGCAGCAAGTCCAGGGACCGTGTAGTCATCCCCCCATTACTGCAAATAGCTGCGATCCTAAACATCAGGACTTACACTGGCAAAACATCAGCTGATCATTTGCCAGCAATGAGTGTTGAACACAGTCCATAACAAATGGCAACTGTGATAGTGACAATCACTCATCTCTCATGGACTGCTCACCTCTTTTATCTTCACCAGTATTATAGGAAATGTCAAAAACAATATTCTTTACAGCTGTTACCCGTTTTGCAGCCTGAAACACAAACAGTAACACTTGGAGAGCTTTCAAGGAGCTCAATTCCCAACATTCAATTTTCTCTATCAGATTGTCCTAAATAAATCTCGTTTCATATCGCATCTCCTCACAGAAATACTTTGCTGCCATTTCATCCTGCTCGTGTACTTAACTGAGCAGCTGAAGACTTCATCATCTTGTGACATACAGAAGCCCTTACTGTTGTATGTCCTTGCAGTGATTGAGTATTAAAGTAGTAAATCATAATAATACCCAATCAGTTGGCTTAATGAGGTAGGAAGTAGGTTATTAAAGATGAGAAGAGGTATTTTTAGATTATTGCTTACACCATTTTTAAATTTATCTATCACAGTGAATATTTTCCTTCAAAAATTACCAGAAGCGATTAGCATCCTTAGAATAATTAACTATTGCTCATGCCAGACTATGTCAGATCAAGTAATGTTTGATTATATAAAATGCATAACTTCTTTCAACCATTTTATTTTTTAATCATTCCTCATAGTTTTGATCTTTAAGAGCATGATTTGTGATGAGATTCTACTAGAAGTCAAACATTTTTCTAGCTCCCCCAGGTCTGGTAACCACTCCTGCCCAACCACACACAGTTAATAGCATGGCTTACAGAAACCCAGGATGGCACAAGGAATTTTGTTATGAATCCTATATATTTACTTTATAACAAAGACAATTAAATATTTATCACAAAGCGGGGAGAGGGGGGAAGAGCAATTTAGAAGATCAGTCTAGAAGGTGTGTATTTTACCACACTATATTTGCTATGAAAATGCAAAAGTGATGAACAACTCTCCCAATCCAAAGCCACATGATGCAGGTTGATACAGCTGTAGGGTTTTGAGTTTCTCTTGTCTAGAACAGGAAAAATTCACATATATATTTTAAGTATGTTTTTAGTTTTATCTTCACATGCCTAAATCTTCTCTATAAGGTACGTATTGTTTCGATACTCCACATACAGAATATACCGTATTCTGCACATTGCAGTTGTAGACTATACCCAGCCTGCTGTGGACGAGCTCCCCTCTCTGTCAGAGTTCGGCCTCTCTTTATCCAGTTTCTACATATCATGTTCTTTTTTCTTGACAAAAGAAACACTCTCTCTCTCTCCCCATCCAAATTCTTTCAACAGACACAAAGCTCATATACCATTGCTTGAGCAGGCTCTTTGGTTGGTGGTTGTTTTTTTTTTTAAGGGCACTATACATTTGCCAAAAATATCAGCTCTGAAGAACACTGAAAATTACACAGAAAAAAATATTAATAAAATTTAGGAATGAAGTACCTTTATCCATGTTTGAATTTTTTTTAAGAAAAGCTAGTGGTTAACTTTTCAGAGAGTTATTTAACTGAAACACTGGATATTCTGAGAAGATTCAAGCTTCTACTTCCCTCTTAATTCTCAAGGTTTAGCTACTAAACCAGAGAAGATGCCTAAGTGCAGACCAAGCATTTATCAAAGCCCCTGCTATTTTCCCAGAAGCAGATAGCCGGCTTCTCCTCCCAGCTGAGTCTCTGCAGCAAGAGGTTCATTAGACAGGACTTTTTAAACTGAACCTGCAGCTCCAACCAATCTTAACTAGAACAGTCCATGGCTTTTATGTCTTTTCCTTCTTCTATACATTTATTCCCTTCAGGTTTTTCTCTCTTTCTAGTAGACAAAGGGAATGCTCTCTTTCCATCTTACAGGAAAGAGTCATCTTTATTGTCTCCAGCCATAGCCTTTTCCATAATATTGCCCACAGACTGAAGATTTTCAAGCAAAACTGCCTGAATCTGGACTTCAGTGACTATCGTTGCAAAATACCACACTGCATCATGCATTTCCACTCAGATCATAATTATTTTAGGCAACCTATACAAGTGGGTAACATTTCTGCAGAGTGCGCAGTGTTTACATAGCGGAATTCATTTCTGTTTACTTCATCGAATCATTGTTGAATTTGAGGATGCCTTTCATAAACAATTATTCTGCTCTAATAGTAACAAGTAACACATTTGCTGTACAGACACCTCAAGTGAAGCATTTCTGTCAACATGAGTTGTCTGTCATGTGCTTTAAAATGTTTTGAAAAAAATATGGTATGCCATCTGGCTCCCAAACGCTCATTAAATCCATTGGAATATGAGCGTTTAGGGAAGCTAACATCACATGATGCCCACCACTTGAAAGGGAAAGAGGGAAGGGAGAGAGGGAAGGGAGAGAGGGAAGGGAGAGAGGGAAGGGAGAGGAGGAAAATTGATAGATGATACAAACAAGAAAAAAAAGGAAGTAGTTCAATTTTGCTTATAATCTAATTTCCTACAACTAAGAACATGCCAGCCGTTTCAGAGAATAAAGACAGATGACAGGTCCTATTCCCAGGAGTTTATGGTCCAAGTTTATTTTCCAAGTGGCATGAAGGAGGGGATAAAAAAACCTGGAAAGGGAATGAGATGCTAAAGCAATGCATTATTTAGGTTTCTCAGAGGAAGGATGTCCTTATGAACTGAGATTCAGAGGGCACGCTCCAAGTTTCTTTTAAGACTTGCCAAGTCACTTAGTTTTTCCCCTTCCAAATGTCAGTTCTCCCATCTTTAATTGAGGCTAATAGTTGTCAACTTCCCGTATTGACAAAGCCCTTGGGAAAGTTCTCCTACTCTATAGTTACTGTCTTTTTCTGGGGACACACTTTTAGGCTTTACTGTAGAAAGGGGACTGCACCTGAAAAATCTGAATTACCAGGCCTTAAACCCCATTTAGAAGGGCAATGTCTTTTCTTAGGAGAGTTGCTCAAATAATTTTTCAAGGGAAATTTAAAAATAAATAGATTAGGGAAGATTGGGGGAGTTTGTGCTTAATTTAAAAGACCCCAACAGACAGGTTTGACAATAACTGTATTTCCTGTAATTTTTCAAATAAGATTTATCCTATTTACGAAAATGTGCCAGAATTCCATTTTCTAGAAGAAGCAAATGCTTAACAAAAACAGAGAGGGTATTTTTGTGGTAATGTATATTTAGATTCAAAAGCTGCTAAATATACGTAAATAAAAGATCTGATAAATATATGTTAAGCAATTCTACTTATGACACATTGGTCCATTGCCTGATGACAATGACGCAAGAGAAAAGAACAAGCTGCAGTCTTGCAGAAAATAGCCCAGGGAATAAAGAGAACAACAGATAACCAAACGGGATGAAAAGGAGAAAAACAGTAAAGCCTCATCCACTAGACAGCAGGACACCACCTCCTGAATACCATGTGGGCTAAAAGTGGGTAAATTTTCTCCATTGTAAGAACTGGGTAATGTCGTGCCGACTGACCTTCTCCAGCCTCTCTGCATTTTCTCAACTCAATGCATAGCTATTTTTAGCAGCAGAACTCTGCAAAATGTTTTATAACCCATTTTGGCTGTAGTGCAGCATCCAGTTGCAACATCCTTCATAGCTTTAACTAATCTAGGCTTGCTATTTTGTTAAGCGTTTGAGGAAAAAAAAATACACTGTAAAAATAAATAAGGCACTGAGCTCCACTATTTGACTGTAAATGGAAGCTTTTGACTTCTGTACCTGCCACACTCTGAAATTATGATGGCAAAGACAAGTCCGTCAATGAAGGGTGGAGGGGGGAGGCTGTAAACAAATACACTTGCTGCCACGTTCCTGTGTTCTGCCATCTGGAACTTTACAACACAGCAGGAGGTTTCAAAACAAGATTCTTGCAAGTTAATAAATCTGTTGTGCTGACAAGAGGGTCATTCCATTTTTGATAAGACAGACTGCTCCCCTGAGGGATGAGAAAACCCACGTATATGGAATTAGTGTGCGCTGTCTGTGCTGGCAAATTTACGCGAACGCGAGACAAGCCATCGATGGGCTGCAGCTCCTAATGAGCCCCCCTTGGCATGCGCAGGGCAGCCCCGCAGAGATTCACTTGATGATAAAATGGATATGCTATAAAGGACAGGATGCAGTAGGTATTCCACTCATGGCAGCTCAAAAAGCAGCACACATTTGAAGATCTTTATACCAGCTGAGAAATTACAGCTGCCACTAATACTAAGCATTTCTGTGTATTTCATTAGCCTAGCAAGTAAATCAGTAGCTCATTTCATCTGCCAAAAGTACAAAACATACAGGGGAGTATGCTACCTAATGGTGTCAGCATGCCAAGTATGTCCAAACCTGGGAGAATTACACTTGTGTGTAAATGAAAAATGCAAAACAAAGCCCAGTTCTACCATCTGACTAAGGCGCTCTCACAACAACATTGCTGTTTGCACCTCTCATGCCTCTAAATGTAATTGTTTGGTAAGTAAGAATTTTCTGGGTTTATTTGTAACGTATATATGCATTATGCAAAGCACACACAAGTCGATAGAAGAATTTCTAGGTAAAACAAAGATACCATCAGCCTGGTTCACAGCTCCATCTATAGCTCTGTTTTCTATAATAAAATCCATTTATTCTGGTACAGCATGTTTCAGTTCTTTCAGAAAGAACACCCACATTAACACATAAATAGCAACTACAGCCATACAAGTACTAATGGCATAGTATTCATCCAAGTATCTTCCTTTGGAGGACAAAGTGTTGTAACGCTACAGGTCCTAATTTCTTTTTACAGCATCTTTTGAAAGGCATGTCTTTTTTGCAGACATTAACAAGCACAGATTGCACGTGTGCCTTAATTTTCATGCCTCTACCACATCCTGCCACTATAAATCTTTTAGTTAATAGCGCGCAGCCATTCAATTCCTAGGCACAGTAATTTTGTCAGATTATTGCAGCCCTTCCTGCAGCTGATATCTAGCACTGGTACCACTACCAGTCCCAGAATTAGTGCTCCCCCTCACTGATACACATCCAGTTCTAGTTTCCCTGTAAAGTGAGGAATTAGAATGATCTCACTCTTTCCTTTCCCCAAAGTGAATGCTTTATTTTTTAAGAAGAGCAAAGAAAGGAAAGAAGGAAACGCATATGCACTAGTGTCACACCCTCCAACCCTTTGGACATATTACTCCTGAAGTAAAGAGCTTCCCACATATGTTTTAGAAAAAGGCCTCCTTCTCCCACATCCCACTTTTGAATGTTCAAATTGTCGGCACAGATAACATTCAGCTTCCCTTTCCTTCACGGATTGTGTAAGTAGTTTTCCCAGGTACCACAGATGTCACCTTCCTGCCACCAAACCCGAAGCTATGCAGCTGTACACTGGAGATGCCTGGTCCAGTGTCTAGCTTACACCCAGCGCTTATGTCCTTTCCTCAAAGAGAAAACATTCGCTCTCTTAATTTCTAATTCTGCAGCTATAAATTTCTCAGCCTAGGCTTCAGCGGTTTCCCAGCAGTAGTGAGAGGAGACCCCACACGACTAACGCTGAATGTGCATAAGCAGATCAAATATTTTGTCAGCATTGCCAGGATTTCTTGAAACAGGTCTCGATCCGTGGCCTGAGCCGCCCGATTGCAGCAACCCAAGGCCTTTGCTCAGTACTCGCTTTCAGGGGAGACACGCGCTGCTCCCCAGTGTCTGTCACCAGCAGCCTTGTTTAAAACGTCCAGCTGGTGAAGTCTCTGGGATTATTTGCTTAAGCATGGTCCAGAGCATAACTTAAGCCCCTGATTCAGCAAAACTCACAAGCACCTGAAACTCCCACTGAGGTCAGTACAGCTGTAGAGCACACACCAAAGGACTACACCAAATCACAGCCACGGTGACTAATGCACAACCTGGGAAGAAGGGAGAGCGAGCGTTCTAGGCCAATTGAGTGAACCATGACCATTAAATCTTGAACTAGAAAATAGAAAATGTTACCCAAGCTCTCCAAAGTGCTGTACTTTCCCTTCATATCTAAGTGTTACAGCACCCAAGAAATCAATTTCACATTTGAAATGCCAAGTTAATTTATGTATGCTGGATTAGCAAAGTATAAATAACTTCTACTTGTAAGTAATACTGCTCTTTTTTCCCCTAGAACCCCACCACTTTACCTCCAAGATGGTCCAGAGGGAAAAAACCCCTCGATTCAGCAAAACACCTCATCACATGTTTAACTTTTAAGATCACGTTTAAATCCATTCCTGGTCTGTGAAGTGCTTAACAACATTTTTTGTTCACTTTTTTGTTCAGTAAGAATCCAATGCACTTAATCCTTTATTAAATGAAGGCCCAGGAGGTTAAGTGGTGCATGTGAGAAAGACAGAGAAGGAGGTGGTTGGGCATAACATCAGGGTACATTATAATTAGCCACCAGACATGCTAGTTCTAGCTATAAAAAAGTAATTTAAAGTTATAATCAAGACATTACATTCATGCCTTAGGGACCTCTTTTATATTTAGAATCATTATTTAGGCATCTAGTATCTCTTCCAAAAGCATTTTATTGTGTTACTAAAAATAGCAGGAAGATAATACAAGCCAGCTAGAAGCTATTGTAGGTTGGTCAATAGTCCTTTTAGTTGTTAAGAACATGGACTTTCAATTTGTGGTTTTTCCACTGCCAGACACACTGACAGCTTTAAGAAAAAAAAACCCCAAAAGTTGATAGAATCTAGTATTTAACCTTGGAAAAAATGCTATTTTGTTAAGAAAACATTGCTTTTGACAGCTTTGTAGAAGAGAAATCATGCAGACGTATTCAGACACACAGAAACAACTAGAAAGAGTTCCAGCCTCTGCTAGCATTATCTGATGAAGTCCAAAAAGCTCAAAAGTACAGGTTTGATTATTTTTCTCCAAACCAGCTCTTGCACTTACAGAAGATACTTCTCATACAGGTGGATTTAGTCATTACTCAATAAAAAGAGGACTGTAGACTAATTAAATCACAGCTGTGCGAGTACGTTCTATTACCGTCAGCTATAAGAGGGTGATACTTCACAGTCAAAACCAAACCTGTTACACACATTGGCAAAAGTACTAAGAGAGCAGATGGAAAGATTCGCACATCATCTCGTTCATCAGTAACACGCTTACGCAGAGTCCGCACAACAAAGGTTTGCCAACATAAATATATTACAGTGCTAAGGCAGACACATCCTACTGACTGATCTTTTTCCACCAGCACGGCCTCTGAAGAAACGCAACTGCTCTGGGAGCAGACAGCTTTCACAGCTTGGTTTTAGCCGTCTGATGCTGTTGTACGGCTCCGACAGCAGTTCCCACCATCAGCCTAGACTGTGCTTGCACTTACAGAGGTGGAACAGCTAAGTTCTGATGTGGTCCTCATCTGCCAGACATCCAAACGCTTGGTCACATCCAGTAACAAACCTCACCAACCTCCTGTGGGAGAGGAGCATTAGCATCATTTGCTAAGGGATAGCTCAGTGTCAAAAAAAGAAACAGCTGTGGTTGGACTAGACAATGTTTCACTGATCTCTTTAATTACAGGGCTGTTTCTCCTCCCACCCGTTCCCTGCTGGCACGTTCACTGCTGACATGTCAATCCCTACTGAGAGAACTGCAGGAGCTTTCCCAGACTCAGAAACTGTTGTTCAAGCCTGGCTGATCCTGTGCTGTGGAGAACAGTTGAGAAATGTCACACCACAGAATTTCATCTTTTAGTATTTAATTTTTCTGGGATCATCTCAGTGTTCACTAATGTTACCAAATCAGAGAAACCAAATTACAAGAGCTCTGTTGTGTTTCACAGTTATGGCCAAATTTTACCTGCACTTGACACCAGGTTAATGTGGATTTCCTTACTGAGGAGGTAAGAAAAGGAACAAATAAGAAATATTGTCCATCATTTTCTTGAGCACAGCACCAAATAGCAATATGGTTGTGGCATGCACAACTGGACCACTGAAAGTTGGCCTGAACCAGGCTCCAGTTCTTCAGCCAGAATTCAAAAGTCATCTCATTTTTGCTCTCCTCCTCCTATTTTCTGGAGACATTCTCAACAGAAACAGTCCAGCTTTCTGAGAATTTTGCCTAGCAGTCTGTGGCAGAGATCGCCAATTCAGTATTAAGGAATATGCATTAGATGCAAGTAATCAAGAATACTGAGTGCCTAGGCAAGATGAGTACCCATTTTGTTAAGAGTTTTAACACATTTATCTCTTTGCGTGTGTTCTTATCCTCTGTGAAAAGGCTGATCTTTACAAAGCCCAGTATTATTTTATTTGAAAAAGCTATTAAATTTCATCTGTGTATCAGAGATCTTAAATTATTGAATGCAAAGAATTTCAGTGAAATGCAGGGAAAAAAGTTACCTGTTTGGACAGAAGCATAGAGTAAACCTTTGATAAGGAACAAAAAAGAAGCAGATTTTCCTGATCTGTGTGTATTCAAAAGACACACTGAGATTGCCTACCAGAGCAGTGGAGAAAAATTCTTTGAACTGTAAACTTTTTAGAGCCGCATTCTTCAGCTTATTGAGAAGTTCAACCAGCTGAAATAAGAAATTTGACCTAGGGCACGTCCCTTGTTGTGGAGAACAAAGTTGATGACCGCTTTAAAGTCATTCTGCTGCTGACTCATCTTCTGTCCCAAGCATCCACAGATACACCATGAGAAAATACGGCAGCAACTAACCGCAAAAGATTTTGGGGCTAGCAGCTGTCAGCAAACCAAAGTCTACTCTGCAATTGTGGATCTGAAAATTTATAGGTTTGATTGAAAAGTGAACAGCTCTCCCATGCTTTTCAGTCCTGCTAAACAGCATCATCTTTGATCTAGTGCCTTAGCTGTACCAGCGGGACAGGCATTTTTTGAGAAAAGGATAACACTGCCCAAATAGCTCTGTATTTTCCAAGTATGAAAATCATCCAGCTCAGTTTCTTTCAGACATATTCATTCCTCTAGGGCAGATGAGATATTTTCTTTCACTATTTAACAGTAGGGGGCATATTCAGTGTATGCCAGCAAAGTTTAATGAAATCAATGAAGTAGCACTGATTTGCAGTAATTGAGAGTCCAACCATGTGTTCTAATGCCAAAGAATCTGGATATTTTAAAGGCTTATATTGCCTTCCTTTCTGGGAAGGGGGCGGGGGGAGGAGAGGGGAATCAAAGTCCATTTGCTTTGTGGAATGGAGTTCCGCCTAAGATGGCAGGGATAAGAAAACACCTGTACAGATATTTAAAAATCCTGACATTTTTTTTTCTGCCTTTGTAATTAAAGTGTATTTTTTTTCTTGCTGTGCTAGTCAAATTTCCACTCTCTACACTCCTGTACAGGCTGTTCCCACCAATTTGAAATTAGAATGTAGCTAGCGTTTGGACACATCTTGTGAATTGGTTTTGATCTAAATGACTACTAGATGCAAATATCACAAGGTCTTTGGTTTCTGGATGCCACGTAAACAGAACCTTAATACAGGCACTAGAGTTGGCTGCAGAGTGCAGCTGAGTGCTATTCATTTACATGTGCTAAGAGGAATTTTTACAAGCTAGTTATAACTGTGAATAATTGAGAATTGGGCTGATGTTATTTGCTTAAATTCTATTTACTCCCCTCAGTAGGAACAGCAGAGAAGTTAAGAACTGATTTTGTCACTTATCTTTTCAGCAAAATAATACAGCTGACAGGAAAGAGTACGGTAGAAGGGAAGGATAAATATTAATTTCTGACATCTACTAATATTATATTGAGTGTAACTGCTATGATTTGATAGGCATGCATGAAACACTCATTATGTTACATTTTGAATGGCTTTTGCACATTGCAGATTGGATATAGCGAATTCATTTTTGTTTTGTTCCTTGTATCGGGCTGATTCTCATCGAAGTGCTCTTCAGCTGTTCAAATGGATCAGCTACATCGCTCACCCACACAAATCAGTCTCTAGGAGACTTCTCTAGGGGAACGTTTAGATGTTCCAGCTGTTTGGAGGCAGGTTCCTCCAAATACTGTTCCAGGATTTGGAGGCAGGTCAAATCCACCAGAATCTATTTGCAAATTCATGAAAACCAGCCAGCCTTTACTTTCAAAACAAGTTTAATACCACATACCTCACAAGAACAGGAATCATCAGTTTGGCAAATGAGGAAACTGAGGGTCAAAAGGTTTTCAATAGGAACTGCTAGCTTCAAGTTAGCTGACTCTCATGAAGTTTTCTCCTAGAAAGTAAAAGCAATTTGGATAACACTGTGGAAGAAGAATGCATTGCATCCATACCATTTCTACTGCACAGACTATGTAGAAAGTGGACGCTACCCCATTCATTAATGCAAACCTGCAACTCCTGTTGTGGTTTTTATTTAACTCGGTACACAGTGTGATACATATATATATATTCTTAAAGCACACCCAACATATCAAGCCTTTCAAGTAATTCAGGAATACAGATGCCTAGTTCTGGATTTCAGATGTATTTTGACGTGAGAACAACAACGCAGCTCGGGCCTACCACAACCGCAGTTGTTCTAGACAGAAGCAGCCAACAAATACAAGCTGAAGAGACTAAGGGAAGACCAAGGGCCGCATTTTCAGCCTTAGACATCCAAGTTCCTCTTAGGTCCTTTCACAGAGCTGGACTCTGGTAACTGAGGGAAGATCACAAGTGAGATAGCTTAGATTCAGGTCCCATATACAGGTCTTCCAAATAACTTTCTCCTTCCCATTCTCTCTCCACATTTAATGTCCACGTCCTCACCATCCACCATCACCATTCTCAGCTCTTTTTTTTTTTCTATATACAAATGTTTCAAGTATGCCAGCTTATGAATGATTAAGCCATTCAAAAGAATTATGACACTGGTTTTGCTCATGTCAAATTTCAAATCTGCTGTAAGATTTACAATTAACAGCTTATTACAAAGTGCAGATTTGTAATAAGAATCCAAAGGTGGTGGGAGCACTGGTACGTCCTACAGAAACCAGTGGTATCACTATTTATTTTGCACGTATATGAAAGACTATACCATAGGAGCTTTAGTAATGCCAGACACACATCTTTTTAACTAGACAAGTAGATTCTTGTGTTTCATTACAGTCAATATACACCTTTAAACACAATTGCTTAAAGCCACTGGAAAGAACAAGCCAGTTAAAACATTTTGCCAGCCCTGTGAAAAAAGCCAGAATACTCAGAATCCATGTTTGTAAGCCTACGCAAAACTATCATAATTGTCACTACAGCTATAAGGCAGAGGTAATGAAGTGAGGGTGAAAAGGATTTCAGGCACCTTTGGCAAGCCCACTGTTAAAAACACACATTAGAATTACTCAATAATTACAATAGCAAAAGAACCCCAACCCAAAGAAATATAGTCTTACTTCTACCACACAGTCCTGATGTTTGTACTTTTCTCCTATGGAAGCACTGATGTCAGAACACAATTCTGAAAAACAAATAAAGCTGGTTTTCTGTATTCTCTATTCTGCATTCCTACAAATCATGTTCCCTCCCCGCTTAAGTAAGGGAAGTTAGACTAGATGCTCCTTCTTTACTAAGAGGGCCTAACGCTGCATCACTCACTGCTAGCAGAATGTAAGTCCTGGTCAGTCTGAACTAACAAGAAGTCTATTGCAGTTGTTGAAACATTTACAGAGTCTAAACATTTCTGCAAACAATTTTAGGATTAACTTTCTACCATTTTCCCAGCAGCCATATTTATACAGTAGACACGTAACCACATTCAAATAAAGCAGATCTCCTAGTTCGGCAGTTACTGTCTGACCGCCGTCCCCAGCAAACCCCTTCAGGGCAAACCAGTCTCTTACCACCAAACATTTTGCCCCCAGTGAAAGTTCAGGGGGATGCTTCACCCTCAGGCTGGGGACTATCCCTTAATAGACACTCAGCAGACCGGCTAAGCTACACACCTCGTCCCCTAGGAAAAGGGTTTTATAACTATTATGCACCTGATACGCTGTTGACAAGACCCAACCGGTGAGTCACGATCAGACGGAGATGAAAGTTACCCACCTCTTCTGAAGTTACTTGCAGAAATACGAAGATGGAAAAGATCAGCCAGATCCTCAGTTCTCACTACGAATTTTGCTTTATATTCATCTTTCCAAACTTCTAACATTACGGAATCTGAAGACTTTTTCCTCTATGAGCAGAAATATCCTCCTATGAATTCTGCAATTAAGTTCTGGTAATTTTATTGTCAAATTCTTTACAAGTAATTTATGTTTAATGTTTGCATACACATTTTGATTTAGCTGTTTGCTAAGAAAATATTTATTAGGATTGAAAGTTTAACATAGTAAATCAAACACTTAACATTCACTGGACTTCAAACATAGATATAAAATACCTTACAAAATTTTTTTATGGAATTACACAAAGCAAATGCACAGGGTTTATCTGTTTCTACACTGAATTAATCCCAAGCCAGAACCAAAAAATAACCCCTAAAAGATCACAAAAAAGCATGACAAACTGCGTTTTTGTCATTGTTGCACTGCTATGTAATAAGCCCTTTTTACAAACATTTACTTAATGTTAAAAAAAAAAATCAATTAAAAATGTATTCCATCTAACAGAACTATCGGATTAACAGCTGATTTTTAACTGACTTTACACCATGAAATTCTATTAATAGAGGTACCTTAGTCACTTAGTTTAAAATATGGAGAGTAGAGATAGAAAAAAAATTAACCTTTAGTAGTCTTTAATATAAAATGCACTAAATTTTCCAAAATAAGAATATTATGACACACTAGTGCCAATTTATGCTGACAAAAGCTGGTATCAGCTTCTTTCTAACTAAAATTCATTTCACAAAACCTTTATATATTACATGAATATTCAAGTAAACTATTTAAAAATCTTTAAAAACACAAAAACTGAATTATACAGTGTTTCAGAGAGATGGTTAATTTGGGAATGCTGTCATGTCCAACTATATATATTTATAGATATATTTTTTTCTTATTTTTAAGACCATCATGATACTACCTGATATTGCAAGAAATCCTTGTCATTAACATTTGATATTTTTCAATGTATAACCTCAAAAAATTTAAAATTATAAGGATTTAACACATCACTGTGTACTTTTTCATCACTGTTTCTGTGTACTGTGAGACACTGAATCACACTACTGGCATCCCTTTTTAAAGTGCTGAGTATCAGCCAAATTACATCAGATTAAACTGGAGGTGATTGTGCTCAGTGTCTTGCAAAAAAATCACCATTAAACTGCTATGCTCAAACGATAAAATAATAAAAAACCCCCAAGTTCAGCTGAGTAGCATGGGTATTCACCAGTGTCAAATCTCTAACAAAACCCTGAAAGACTAACAACATTTTTCTTGCAGGCTGCATTCTGTATATCCATCAGCTGCAAGGGCATCAAAATATTTTATTAATGATTCAAACACTGGTCACCCTCTCTGGTTGAAGGTGAGTTGCTCACTAGTTTTGGTCAAGTGGCTTTTGGGAAACTTTCAGAGCAAAATAACCCAGCAACAGGAAACTGGAATGGAAAATGCCAACCATGCACAGTTATATTACTGCAAGAATTGAGTAACACATGCAAGACAAAGAAAAGGTCAGAACATACCAAAGTAGCAATGGTTAAGAAGTTAGTCAAGTTTTCACAGTGTTTCATACAGCCTTTTACTTTAACACAAGTGCATCACTTACCACCACTACTGCTCAGACATTTTAAAACATCTCTTGGCCATGCAGATCAGTTTGAGAAGAAAACATAGCAAATTACACTTCTTAGGCATTTGTAGACATTAAGTACAACTTATAATTTTATTTTTATATTCAGTCTTATCAAACAGACGCTTTCAAGATATAATCATTCTAAGTGTTGGGCTTTAACATTCCTTCCAATTTTGTTGGATCCTGAGCGCTAAATGCCCAAAGAACTGGCCAAATATACAAAGCTAAGCTTTGTTCAAATAGCCAAGTTATTACATAAACAGAAGGTATAGGGAATTTCTTATTGGCACTCCTAAATTTCTTCCTTCCTAACCTTGAGATGATCCTAACCTTGAGATGGTTGAATTTTATTAAGTTGTTCATATACATCTTTGCCTCCTGGAAACATTACTCTACTTGGGTGATTTATGAAGAAGTAGAACTAGACTCAAGAACACCACTGACTTTTTTTTTTTTTCCTCTGTCCAAAGAACAAAATACACTTTTTTTTTTTTTCCCCACTTGGCAAATTCTATTTGACGCCACATCACCACCACTCAACATTAACTTATAAAACAGAGACTTACTCCACTGTCAGACACAGCAGGGGAAAAATGTCCGGAGGATAAACGGGAGGCTCTTTATCAGATATAATTGCTTGCTCATAAGGAGAGAATCCAGCTTCCCCTTAGTTATTCTTTCATAAATTAATAATTTGTTAAAATCATAGTCACAAGAATTTTAGCCATTACACAAAATTCAAGTTTAAAAAACAAGAATAAATTAGTTACAGCCTTGTAAACAATTGTTCATTTATGTAACATACTTGGGGAAAAAAAGTTCCTCTATATAATAAATCAGACAGTACAAGGCACACATCACACTTAAGAATCCAAAGTGATAAAACCAGCAGATGCCTTAATCTTCTTTGTTCGCTGGTGTAATTGTGCTATAGACACTGTAAAAATATGTAGATTTTTGTTTACATTACAGTCATTTGAAAATATTTCATGACTGTGCTTTTTCTGGTAAAATATTTGTGCTATTTTACAGTACAGTATGATTTGAAGCTCTCGGAATGAATCTTCTCAAATGTTCTCTACAAAGCTGCCGGGGAAAAGGCCAGTTTTTCCATTTCGTTGCAGAGTGCCTTTGAACCAGCCATCCTCACGTTTTTTGTGTACAAAAACAATGTCACCTTCCTTAAGTTCAAGTTCTGCTTCACTCTGAGGAGGATAGGATACCACAACCCTGTACCTGTGTAATGAGAAAAATACACCTTCATTTAGGTTGTTTTTTTTTTTTTGAAAACCAATACTTGAAAGATATTCCTGTGCATGTTAAAACTTAGGAAAACGGAAAACATCCTGGAACTGTTTGCCAAGTACGTAATAACTCAAAAGTTAAATACATCTTGAACAGAAAATAACAATAGCAACATAATGTATTTAAGTCAAATGAATGCATCTCCTATCAAGTTTTTTTTCCACCAAGATTCCTAGAAAAATACATACAGTGCTTAAATAATAGGAGAAAACTGTAAACATATTTTTGGATATAAATTTGCAGACTCTTTCAGTCAGTGTGACTCAAACATAATCAAAGCATTCACAGCAGTAACTGGGCATAATTTTACAACTGTATGTTTAATATGATATCCTAGGGCAGGCTCTTCAGGAAAGGCACAGAACAAAAAGAAGCAACTAACAAAATCTATTCATTTGCACTGCTGTTTAAAATTATTTTTGGTTATCTTAGAAACTTTTCAGAATAGAATGCATTTTTCTTAAGCACCTGATACCAAAAAAAAAGTATGTTTTTTTTTCAGTTTTTCACAGCAAAATCACTTTTCAAATATAAGCGCATTAAGAAGAGGCTACACTCTTCTATCTCTATTTTTCAACGTGCATAACACGCCTCAATCTCTTTTACCATGGTTTAAGTTCACATCAACCTGAAATTTAACTGTTACAGCGCTGCAGACAATTGTGTCAACTTCTTGATCAAGTTTTCTGATAGATTTAATAACTCAGTTTCTAGTTACACAACTGATAATATCTGCATGTTGAAATCAAGTAGAATCCATGGCTGACTAGAACTCACAAGCTTCTAAGGTTAAGAGCCTTAAATGGAGTGCTAGGAGATCTGTTGGACAAAATCTAATTTCCAGTTAAAATCAGAACACTTCGCACTCACGAAGATTAAATATTACTTAATAGATTAAGATAATTATTGTCCCAATAATCTTAAAATAAGATAAATTATTATTTTAATAAATTAAGATAAATTAACAATCTGATGAAAAAAAAATAACAGGATACTTCTAATAATGAATGGAATACCAACTATAGCTCAATACAAGTTAATTCTGTAACACCGAAACAGAGAGAGATACTCTGTTATAGTAGTACATTTTGCTTAAGAACATATAAACCAAAAATGAAGTCTGTCCCTAGAGTTAAAAGTATACAGAAAAGAGTAGCAGCACTGTGTGAACAATTTAAGTCTCTTGGGAAATCTATGTATAGCAAATCATATTAGGAGTTAATCAGTTGTCAGATGTTATTTATTAGTGACTTATAACCTATTACTTTGTTTCAGTTATAACAACCCCCACATTTCAGAGCACTGGAATTATTAGATTCATGCTTCATAGACGTTACCAAGCCAATTACAAGAGTTATTAGTGTACAGCTTCAGAATGCTCCTCATCCAACCTGGGCAGCATGGCAGACACCTGAACTAACTTCTGCTGTGGGCAACTTCGGTTTTAACGCTGACTTAGGACATAAGAAACAAACATTTTTAATAGACTATAAGTTTAAATAAGACTATAAACTACTTGAAAAATAACAATAGCATCTACTCCAGCGGGACAAGATAGTAAAGGATAAAGACCTGCGATAAAACTATGAAGAACTTCTATTACTGTAATAAGCAGGTTGCTTTCAGGCTGAAAATTAACCAGCACACTATACAACACACACATAACACTAGTTACACCCAAAAGAAAGCCCATTAACAAATGGGTTTCAAGAAATAATCCCTACCTTACTTACCTTACATTCTGCCAAATGCTGCCCTGTAAACAGCTGACTCAAAATATGCTTGGTTTCAGTTTCTAATGTTGTCTGTCCATAATCTCTGTATTTTCCTGAACTGATAAGACTAGTCTGCTCCTTCTCTACCTTCTGCTGCTGCCTCCTGAGGGTTAAAAACCAACAGCTTTACAAAAACCCATCTTTTCTCTTTGCCCTCTCTAGGGGATCAACAACTTACAGAGAAGTACTGTTTTCCTGAGCTTTCCGTACAGTTTTGAACTCCCTCAGCCCTACAGTAATTTAGTACTTCTCGTTAACTTTTAGCTTCCCAACTACTTTGATATCCATCTTGTAATTGAACGTCTAAAACAAAGCACAACAGTCCTGGTGTTAAAATGCTACTAATGAGAAGAAACCTATCAGGCTTTGCACCTTTAAATCACATCTCCTCCTTCTCTTGTTACGACAAGCCATAAAATTTTATGCCTCATTTTACAAATTCTATTTGCTCAAATAGAGGTGATCAGATCCAGACTCATCACACATTCGCACAGCCGCCTATTCAGATCACCTTCACTCAGCGATGGAACAAAACCTATTTTTACATTACCTATTTCATCATCTACAACGTACTGCCAAAACTACCGATTTCATGCAGAGTAAAAAGCTTATGCTTCAGCTCAAAAGTTCATTGCCAGGTCCCTGGAGAAAAATAATCACATTTACTAATCGTGACCTATGGTTTGGAAAAACATGTTCATTCCCACAAGTTTGAATCTTCCAAAATACTTCCTTGTTTTATCTCCCGATTTGCAAATGTTTTCAATGTCTGAAGGTCAAATTTACACATCTTTTATGGTCACCTAATCTATACTATTGTGCATGCACCTGAGCTGCAGTATGCCTTTTCTTCTTTCTACTTTCTTTTACTGTCTTACAGTATTTTTTGTTATTTTTCAAAATATTATCCTAATTCTTTTTCATTAGCTAGTGATAAAATATTAATGCTACAAAAATTATATTATTAATATTATAAAAATAAAAGTACTTTAGTTCCCACAGGCAGCCACTATATTTGCTAAAAGTTCTTGCCTGATATTCCCAATGTGTTTGGCTGCATCTCACCCACTGCTCTTGCTCTTTGTATTTGTGAATTATTATTTTCTGGGGGGGACTGGGTGTGGGTGGTGGTCTGTCTTCACATTTCTCCATTCTACTTTTCGTTTTTAATATTGACATTTCTCACACTTTTCAAGAACATGAAAAAGGTATCTTTCACGTGTTTCTCCCTTTCTTCATTGCTTCTGTTTCACTAGACACAAAATACTGTCTTCCCAGTTATTTGTAGTTGATTTTTGGACAATTATCTGTGGTTTTCCTGATCACCAAGTGGTTAAAAATATTTCCTCACATGCAGAAAATTTTAGCTGAAGAAAACACAGGAAGTTGACATTCATTGCACAAGTTAAACTCATACTTACTATTCAACTTCTCACTTTTGTTTCTTTTTCTCACACTTGGAATTTTTACTTTTCAGCTCACCTATGCCCTGCTGTCGTACAGCTCTCCTGTCTGCTGAGTAGGTGCCTTGAGTCCTACAGATAATCAACGCCCATCTAGGGCAGATTGATTCTCAGCATTTAATTACCAGCATTAAATGCTGCCAGATGCGATAAAACCTGCTGCCCTCTAAAGCCACTGGCCTGCTCACTGGAAGCAGATGTTGCACCAGTCATCTTGTGGTGGATAAAATGACTTAGGGTCACTTTAATCACAGAACAAAATTACAGCTGGCCTTCACTGTAACCGGATGAAGGATTCATATTATAGTTCAGGATATGCAGTGATGCGTATTTAGGTTCAACTTCAGGTCTTTAATACCATTGTGGTGCGTGGGGAAGTTTATTATTACAGTGCTGTATATTTACTGTAAAACTTAAGGCTATTTAATCAATGTTTCCCTCTAAAAGAGAAAGCTGATGAAAAGAGTTTGAAATATTCTTTTACTTCTTGTCATGGAAAAAAATAAACTCTCAAACAACCAAATTACTGTGTATTCATAGCATTACATGGCTCCCACTGGGAATTGCAGGGAGTTGGGTCTCTCTTCTTAATGAAAAGACAGGGATCATTGGCCCTATCAGCACTGCATCAATACAAAAAATAACAACACTCAAAGACAACTTGTGTCTCGGCTGGAGAATCAGAACATATGACAAACATCATTACAAAGTCCCAAGTGACATGAACTCTCCAAACTGCTCCAGACTGGGAGTAAGGCTTGGCTGAAATTTCTAACTTTTCTGTTCCTTCTGTACAAGGAGCATATGAAGGACCATAGACCACAGCGAGCAAGCAACCTTCTTCACAGGAGAAGAGTGATATAGAATCATAGAAAGGTTAGAGTTGGAAGGGACCTTAAAGATCACCGAGTCCCAAACCCCCTGCCATGGGCAGGGACACCTCCCACTAGACCAGGTTGCTCAAAGCCCCATCCGGCCTGGCCTTGAACACTTCCAGGGATGGAGCATCCACAACTACTCTGGACAACCTGTTCCAGTGTCTCACCACCCTCACACTAAAGAACTTCTTCCTAATATCTAATCTAAATCTCCACTCTTTCAGTTTAAAATCGTTTCCCCTCACCCTATTGCTCCACTCCCTTATAAGGGGTCCCTCCCCATCTCTCCTGTAGGCCCCTTTCAGGTACTGGAAGGCCGTTATAAGGTCTCCCCGGAGCCTTCTCTTCTCCAGGCTGAACGATCCAAACTCTCTCAGCCTGTCTTCATAGGAGAGGTGTTCCAGCCCTCTGATCATTTTCGTGGCCCTCCACTGGGTCCACTGCAACAGCTCCATGTCCTTCCTGTGTTGAGGACTCCAGAGCTGGACGCAGTACTCCAGGTGGGGTCTCATAAGAGCAGAGTAGAGGGGCAGAATTACCTCCCTCGACCTGCTGGCCACGCTTTTTGTGATGCAGCCCAGGATGCAGTTGGCTTTCTGGGCTGAAATAGGGATGGAACTAAATTACTGGCTTGCCCTAGAGAAGACCTGCAATAGTAAGATGGAAGGGAACGTCATCATCTTCCCTTCCTTTAGAGAAATGGCCACCAGGATTAAGTATACATCCGCAAATCTATGCCACAAAGAACTTGTTTCCTATTAAACAAATTAAATGCCCATCCATTTATTCTGTATGATTGGAAACAAGTTCACAATTTTTTACTTCCAATTTTCTGTAGAACATAGGGGAAAGAGGTACTTTAAGACAACTTGCAGTTCTGGGAAATAGAGGAACAGTGGGATTAGAATAAGAATTTGCTATTGCATCTTAAAGGAAGCAAGGACTTAAGGGAAAATGCTGTATCCAAAACAGGAACATTTTCAAGTGCTTTCCAGAGTTGAGCCAGCTAATTCACGCAGAATAATCAGCAGAATCTGACTCCTAAACCCTCTAGTCACCTTTGAAAATAAAACTTGAACAGTAATATTTATACTGCAAAGCCAGAGTCAGAACAGAGTGTTGTTTCTTCTTCCAAACAGATGGTAGCGTCTGACTGGAAATGTGGTATGTAAGAGCAGAATAATTTTAGCAGGAGATTTCTCTGTTCTTCAGCTTTTTGTTCAGCTTATCCTCATAAGTATTTTCCTCCTCAATCCCAAATTTTCACTGGGTACTATTGCATCATCAGTGTGTTTCTTACCCCCTGCTTCTTACAGACTAATGAAGATTTATCAATGCTTATAAATTACTTTGAAGATATTGAGTACAATGTAAGAAGTAGTATTAAGCAACACATTTTAAGCAATTCAGCCTGAAGAAATGGCAACATGACAAGAGCACTTCAGCAGGAAAAGCATTAACCCTGCCCTGAAAAGGACAAAGAGAATCCAGATGAAATTCTATTTAAATCCACTGACCAAAATGTAACAATTCCGCATGACGACCAGAGAGAATGATCTTGTGGTAGCAGTTCTCTGGTAGCGATTATTTAAACAACAGTAAGGATACAGAGATATATTAGAAAAAAATGTTTGAGTGTATGTTATTACTAGATCAATAAAAATATATAGCATCATTTACTCTAAGTCGTTCTGAGGAAAAAAAATCTCCATCACAGAATTGAAAAAACTACTTTTTGTGAAGATGCAAATAGCTTTACACAAGTATCAACTGGTCATCCCAGAATGAATTTGATATTATTCTCAAATTTAAAGCATAAAACCATATTACTGTGCCAAACAGACCTATGACAATGTGAAAATAAATTATGTTATTCTTAAAGAAAAGTCTTTCAGTTTTTATTTTCCATCTGTAAGTGTAAATCTACTTCAAAAATTCAGTATGAAATAGAAAATTCCTGCATAGAGACAGTAACAACCTTTTAAAAAAATATTAAAGGTATGACAGAAGTCAAATAAATGACAAACTAGACACACAATGTCTGGCTCTTAATACATGGATGTAGCTTAAGATCAATGGGCCTCTGGAAATACAACAGAATGCCCACACACCATGAATTAATAGCATCAGAACAAAGTCTACAACAGTCAGCATGAATCAGTTCAGTCCTACAGCTGTTAACATTGCAATTCCACTATTTTTTTTGTGTATGCCACACAATCCTGTAGCTACTGCAAAAGAAATCCTATGACACTCTTCATGTTGCTTGTCAACTACCAGAAATAATAAAAAGAGACAGTAGTTAGAAAACTGCCACTTCCTTCACAGTCCGTGCAATCTGAGGACTTGGAAAGTTGAAAGTAATAGGTGGACACAAAAGTAAAGTGACAGAACTTTAAAGCAACTGCCTGGCAGTTTCAGAGTCCAGACAACTGTGTGTTTTTCAGACTCACTTACTAGGACACAGAGGCTGCCCTAGAGATTGCCATGTGCAGTGCATAGTAACGGGGCATTCAGGTAGCAAAAGTATCTTTGCAACAGCTCAAGAAAGGACTTATTAAATCTCTTCATAGATAAGGATCTCATTCACCATATATTTAGGTTGGCAGCTATGTACTGCTAATAATTTTAAAGGACTAACCTGATATTCATAAATGCAATATTATAATGTGTTCACGTTTTGCAAAATAGGAGTACTATTTTATCTACCCTCAGTTCTCATACCAGACCTGTGATCACTGTATTTGAGTGTCTATTCATCCCAAAACCTCAAAGTAACACAAAAGGTAACCAAACATAAACACGAGTGTTGGTTGATAAGCATAAAAAGCACTGTTAAAAAAAGTAAGTTTCATTGTGCTATAAAATCTCAGCATTTTGAAGCAGTTCCAATATAAGCTGCAACTGTCAGAGAGTGGATTTTTTTCTTGGTTTGCCTGAGTTTAGCTGCATAGGATAATTTACCTTTCACAGACAAGAGGTCTGGATTCATTCAGGACTGGACCCAGGGATGAGCAAGGCTGCCGGGGCGGCGGTGCTATTGGAATAGAGGAATCCAGGGAACTTGTTTTCCGATGCAGCGTCTCCTGTGCCAGTCCAGAGACCTCACCGTCAGTGGGACAGGTTCCAGCTTTGCTGTGACCGCCTGCTGATGGAAGCTCTGGCCCAACTGCACCTTGCAGGGCTAACTCTGCAGCTGCTTGCTCAGCCTCCAGCGTTGGTGATGCTGGGGGTGACAATCGGGGCTTGCGTTTAGTGGATGCTCCAGAAAGCAGTTTCAGCAAACCTTTTTTTTCTTTCTGTAAACCAAAAGCAGTGCCTCATTTTAGAACAAAAGTCTCCTGTGAAGAGCTGAACACTTCCTTCTGATAGATGCCATCATGATCAGAGAGGACTCAGTAAATTATGAGAAGATATTTGAGATCGTACAAGTTACAAAAGATAATTATGAAAATTTTAAAAGAGAAAGATAATTATTAATATTCTAAAGAGAAAAGCAGTAAATCATTTGGACCATAAACTGGCTATGTTGTTTCACTTAGTTAAGTAAAGGCTTACCTTAAAAGCCAATGGCACGGGCCTAAATGTTGTCTAGAAGAAGGATTGAGGAGTTAGATTCCCATTGTGGGAATCTAAGAAGTGAAACATTTCTTTAACATGGAAGTTTCTAAGAAGACATAAAGAGTCATTTCAAACCAAGCAGGGAGAAAAGTCTGCCCTGGAGGCTGCTGTTTAGATAAGTGTCTTTTATTTATCCTCCCTGGTAAGGGAAGACCTTCATGATTTAACAGAAATTTGCCACAAGGGGAATGTATTGTGTTTTGCTGCTCTGCTAGAGGGGAGAATTGTAAACATTCTTTTACTTGTCCAGACAGGAATCCCTGAAGACTATTACTTACCCTGAAGAGAATTATTTAAGTAGCTTTTGTGTTTCTTGTCTTTTTTTTAAGGGGTGTGGCAATGATCTTCTTACCAACCCTTTGACTAAGTGAATTTAGTGCTTATGAGAGGTGCCAGATTCTAAGCCCTGGAGACAAAAATAAGCTATTTAACCACAGAAAGAGAAAAGCATGAGCAATGTGAGATTTTTATTATAGCTTGAGATGCAGTGGAATTGGTGAACTGTGAATGAAAAATCCTCTGTCCTTCTTCCAAGTCTCCAATGACTTAAAGCTATTTCAGCAAAGAACTGCTGTCTAGCAAATAGGAAAGAAAAAGAGAAACTCAAAGAAATTAACATAGTCCAAATGTGTTAGTATCTTTAACCTTAAACTACAGGTTTTCTAAAAGCCCTGCCTAAGGGCACCTCAGTCAGATTTCAGTGGCTATGGCTAAAGTAATTTTAAAGTTTTAGGTGCCTCCATTCAACAATACTCAACAAAAATGATTAAAAAATGGGTGAGATTAGTGTACAGTCTATGACTAAAACCTTCATGAACTTCATTAAGCAGTGCGTGGGTAAAAAGTAGTAAGGTAAAGTCTAAAACATTTGAGATGTAAAGAAAGTTGTCAAAAGGAGAAAAAAAAATTCTAACTACACCACAATTGTAAACCAAAACCAGTTAGAAAGTTGGAGGGTTGTTTCTGCCTATAATACAACATAATGAGATGGTCTGTTGGTCAGTGAGAATGAATTTAGAGAGGAAAATACTTCAAATAGAAGGAAGGAAAGCAGAATCACTACAGACTCTACTGATCTACATTTAGAAAAGACAGTTACATGCTTTTTTTCCTTTGTCCAATACACATTTCTGGTAATGTGTTTTTAATAATCTGTAAGTGTGTCTACTTAATAAAGAAGGCAACCTAAAGGAATGCTGTTTTTTGGGGTTTTGGGTTGGTGGTTTTTTTTTTACATCACAGTGTTACTAGTTTACAGATACTTATCAATAACATTTGCTAACCATACACCTTTCTAAAGTATTCAGGAAACTGACTGCAGGTAAAGAAAAACAAAATACTTAAAATTCCAACAGTCAATCTAATAGTTCTTCTGAACTTTACCCATTCACCTTTTGTTTTTCTTGCTTAAGGCATGAACCTGCTACCCTATTTTAATCCTTCTCTAAGGTCTGCTCTCTATTTCATCCATCCTAAATTATTCTTGTATGGCCAAGAATAAACTTGCCCATAGCTGTAGTCACAAATTGGCTGCCTGAGTTTCAGGGTCAGTCTTAAAAACCTTACAGTGCTTCTATTCACCCAATATAAGAAAAAAAAAATGGATCTCTTAAAAGCTTACGTGATGAAAATGGGAGAATTTAAAGGAGTGAGTTTACTCGCTACCCACCTTGCCATCTTTGTCTGCTTTACTGACAGCAGCATTTCCACCAGCTGCTAAAGCACTCTCTGGAGATGCAGGAGCTCCAGAGTGAGTGTTTACAGTTCTCCCACTAGTATCTCCCTCCAAAGACGAAGCAGCAATGTTGGGAGAATTCAAAGAAGCTGCTGCACATGCCAGTGGGATGGTTGAGCGGTTCACATTCACAGCAGTGACGTAAGCAGCAGTATTTGGAAGCTGGGGCTGGAGCTGCTGGGAGGCAGAGTGGTGGGGAATGATCACAGCTGCAGGAATAAGGCATGTTGGACTCTGTGCTTGTATGGGTGTGACTGCTGCCGTAGGTCTTTCTTGACTGTGTGCAGCAACTAGAACAAAAGAAGAAAATGTGAGAGAGTTCATCTCTTCACAAGACACACAAAGTGAGGTACAGTCGCTGTGTTATAGCTAATCAGTCATAAGAAGCTTCCTTCCAACCTTCATAACTTCCATTTATATTACTATAATGATAACTTAACACAGCATCAGATTTAGCCCACCAGAGTAAAGTAGCAGCACATGCTACCCTACTTGCACCAGTATACAACAGAAGAACAACAGCACTGCAATTATTGTGGAGAAATCCAAGCTGCTAAGTGAAATGCTTCACCTACAGACAGAGATGCAAAGTGAAGATTACATTTTAGCACCTAAGAGCTAGCTAAATCCTGCCTGGAACTTGTTTGTTCCTTTTAATATGCTGTGTAGTTGTCAGGGCACATAAAACAAAGTAGGAAGAAACACCCCTTATAGAAGCTGCTAAAAATATAATTGGATTGTTTTCCCTAAACTATTCATAAAATCCACAACAGATTTAGTGGGTCTTTCAAACAATAAGTACAGTGGCAATTACTGCTATGAGTGGTTTCTCTGAAAACGTAAGCAATTGTCTCTTGGGATGTTTAAATATAGAAATGGATTTATTCATACTCCTGTGAAAGAAAAGGAACATCTGTACTGGAAGTTGGAGAACAGTACAGGGCTGAATATACAAACCTGAGCTGCAGCCTAGCTGCAAAGCACAGAGCTCTGCATGAACTAATTTATCCTTTCCAATAAGCAACACTGCTATTATAGTTATATGGTCAACCATACATGCTTTTGGATCATTTCAACAGCATGGGTATTTCTGCACCACTGGGTGGTACGAAGTGCAGGCATCTTACCCGAATAATGAGGCAAAATGCAGCATACCAGTGCTGCACACCCTCTTTCCTTCAAATACTGTGAAACTTGGTATCTAAGGCGGGGGTCATCCCTCCAGCTTGGTGCCTGTACATCTCAAATGTATCAATTCACTCTGATTTTTCAGATACTAATTAGAGTTTTGGGTTTGTTGTAAGTGATATCCTGGAATCAAGCCTCCAGCACTTTCTCTCTTTCTTCTGCTCTCTACAAATTCCCCTGGTAATTTGGCTAGATTGCATCAACAGTGTATTAGAGAAGACAGACAAAGTCACAAATTTGATATAACAATCCTACAGTATTATACCCAATTACAATCTCTAAGATAAGAAACACAAATTCTTTCTTAAAGAGAAAGCACCACTAAATGCTATGTCTGGTTTTTTTTTATACGTAACCTGTACGTACCCTGTAGCAAACCCTCCCTGACTACCATGAACATTGCCAAAAGGAGAGTTCAGCAAGATTTCTTGTAAAAAATTATTAACGCTGCCATTTGTTCATGAAACAAAGTCAGTTTTCTTACCAGTAGCTGCTATTCTTCAAGATATGTCTATAATTACATGCAGTCAATGGAGTACAAGAATGGAATAGCTTTCTGGTTTTGTTTTCTTATCCCTGATGGGAAGCGTAAGAAAAATGCATCAAGTCACCCTATTTTCATACAGTTCATCCTTAAATGAAATAGGCAGAATATACATTTTTTTCCCAGTTCCTTTTAATCAAAGAATGCATACCCCCTCAGCGAGGGTGATGTCAACCAATGTCTCACTAAGATCATCTGAGGAAGGGTCCTCAAAGTCCTGAGCTAAACTGAAACTGAAGAACAGCCTTGCAAAATGCAGCATTGATCTGTGAAGCCTCATCAAGAGAGTAACGTTCAGCAACGGTGCTAGGGAAAGCTCAAGATAATCATGTTTCAGGCGCTGCCTACAAGGTTCTCTCTAACATTTGAACATGAAGCAGCCATTATTGCTTCAGTTCTCAGGCCCTTAAAAGGGATGGATCTGTATTTGTGATTAAATGGTACACCTTTACACTGCAACCCAATGTTAAGTTCTCTGTGAAGAGAGTGCAGCCCCTTTGATTTTTCCACTTTGGACCTGAGAAGTTGGTGGGAAATATGTTGTCACGTCTTCCAGCTGAACGGAACTGTAAGAGCTTATTCATCTTGACAGCAGTGCAGAGACGCAGGGACAGAAAGGCCTGTGGAGCCCACAGGAGCTTTTGCCTTTGTGCTGTCACTTGTAAGCTTCCAGGCAGCTCAAAAGAAGGATTTAGAGTAGAAGCCTCCTATGCCTGAGAGGCAGGAAAGTACAGATGTTCTGCTTAGTTTCTCTTACCAGCTGCCAATAGCACCTGGTTATTTTTATTTAAAGGTAAAGTTGTTACAGAGAACTATCACATCTGTTCCAGCCTAAGATCAGACTGGAGGAAGATGAGGCCAATTAAAGAAATGAAATATCTAAAGACATATGTACATATCCTACATCCAAAAGCAAACCTGGTGCTGACATCTGAACATGCACAGGGTGTTTTAGGAGATGCATGACTGCAGAGGGAGTGGGCTAATTCACGGATCTTGAGACCATATGAAACAATCATCCTTAAGGGGATAACAGATAATACCATTTTCATCTTTTGCTTTCTCTTCTGCTCTGCCAATAAGAATCTCCTGATTTGAAAAAAACTCTCTCAGCCAAGAGATCTTAGGCCCCAAGTTCAAGGCTGAAAAAGGGAACCACTGGGATAGTTTGAAATGGAGTACTTTTTTTTCCTTCTCTTTTGAGGCCCTAGGAGCAACTGGAACAGATCAGGCTCCAGTTGTGTGGTATTCTCCTAGCCTGGCAAATCCACAGAGGAGTACATGGATTTGGTAAACAAAAACTCTTGAAAACACCACTATCAATCTTTTTAGATCTGGGTTTAAATAACAAGAAGACATGCTTCACTGTGATGTGGCCTGCCCCAGACAGTAAAGTTATAGCTGTCAGAAATACATATTTTTATGACATAGATGGTATAGATCTTGAAGCCAATATATATTGTCTTAGTGTTTCAAAGTCAAAGCTGGAAGAAGCTGCAGTAGAGCTTAGAGAAGAAATTGGAATGCCTAAGGACCAACCCTGAGCCAGAGCCCTGAAAATTAAGAAGGAATGAATGCAAAAGGTCTTCAAATATGTTAGGAGATAATTTAAAAGTGAATGCTAAATTAGAGTAATCTGTAGTTGTTGTGCAGTTAACAAAAAATAAGCTATGACTCAGATGTTCTTATCACTTTTATTAGTATACGAAATGCATATGAGTGGGGAAGCTCAAAGAATGTCCCCATCCCAGATACTGCTGGAATAAAAGAGACCCCACCTAAAGTACTTGCATATAAATCCCCAACAGTAGGTGTATGTACGTACACACAGTTGCTCAGAGGAGAAAAAAAGATTCAACAATTCAGAGAGATATAGCATCACCTCAGAAAGCATTCAACTCTAAAAAAAACTACATAAAAAATGCCTTAAAAAACCCCAAGACATATTTACAAATATCCTGACTCCAGCCACTCGCCCAGACAGGCGTACAGTCTGTCCACCACACATAAGAAGCTGATTTTTTTTTTTTTTTTTTTTTTTTTGTTCTAACTGCATTGCGAGCCTGGTTGACTGTCATTTGTCCCGTCACGTGCATAAGGACCTTGGTTTGCGGACTAGTTTGGATATGTGCTGCAGAAACCACAGCTGTGGGTACTGTGCTGGAGTTCACCGCCACACCATTCCCCTGGAGCTTCTGAGATGTTCCACTAGCAGTGGAAGGGCTGACCATAGTTACCACTCGTCCCGTTTGGCCAGCCGTAGACATGGGAACTTTTGTTTGTGATGCACTTGTTACTGTCCTGCCAACATTAAAAGCAAAACATAACTGAAAAATGAGCTAGTTACTACAACCCACAGCTCTTCTATTATCCAATTTTAGCATTAAATACAATACCAGGATCACTTTGGACTTGAAACTAGATAAACTATTTAGACATTTGTATAAAAATATACCTTGTAACTGGAGCCACATAATTTCCAGGAAAAACACCAATCTTGCTTGTATGCATGGAAGTTCCCTTGAACCAGCCATCTTGACAGCGTTCAAACACTAAGAACATTTCTCCCTTCCGCAGTTCCAGTTCATCTTCTTTTCGAGGAGTGTAAGGGTATATAGCAACGTACCTAAAAGACAGGATAGTAGATGCAATTGATAAACCTAAAACAATCGAAAACATCACTTGTGTTTTCTGGCAGAGAGAGCTTAGTCAGAGATGAGAAGGCATGGCAGAAAGGGTTATGTGTTGTTAGTCGATCCATCATACTGTTAACATATTAAAACAGATCATACTAAGGGAAACAATGCCCATTAAGAATATCCTCCTAACTGCACTTCAATGTAATGTACGATAC
The DNA here is from genome assembly GCA_002844005.1 of Limosa lapponica baueri. NCBI lineage: Eukaryota > Metazoa > Chordata > Aves > Charadriiformes > Scolopacidae > Limosa > Limosa lapponica. The sequence continues at coordinate 543,332 of KZ505801.1, read as the reverse complement.
TTCTACTGATATTGTCCATTTTGTGTAGTAAGTTAGTGAACTAAATTAAACAGGTGTTTTGTTAGCTACAGATCCCAGTATATCCCACTTTTCTCTCCCTACACCTGCTTCTAGTGTCTCTTACACTTTGTGACATGCCAACTTTTGTTTTTTGGAGGGGTGCGGAGCACGGAGAAGTTCTGTAAGTTGGTAGTGAAAGATCAGTATCAGAACTACTTTTCAAATTGCAAAATTGGAATCACCCCATGCAACTGCAGTGCCAAAAAAAAAAGATATGTTACTGGAACTTGAAGTCTATGGTTAAGGTAGCTAGCAGTTATTCACCCGGAAAGGTTATTTCCTTTTTTAAATTCTAAGCAAGTTTAATGCACAATAGAGTGCATTTGAAATCATAGTGAGAGTTCAGAACCATTTTTCATTTTTTCTTTTTAAAAATACATTCTTAGGGGAAAAAAAAAAGTAAAAATAAAAATGAACTCCTGCAGTTGCATGCTGGAATATTCCTAGGGAAGTCTTCAAATAAGACTGCACAATTTCCTATTACCACATTAAAAAGTGATACTGTTTTAACCACCACAGTGTTGTGTTTTCTGCCACAGTTTGAATACGAGAAAAATGTTTAAATAGTTTATATAAAAAAATATTTATGTAATTATGGATCCAGACCTATGGGAAAGCGCATTCTAATAAATAACATTTTCTCAAAAAGAATATACTTTTCACAAGAGGTAGCCAATTAAGGTAGATGGGTAGAACATCCCCTTTTTTGAAAAAGGATCCACGATTACTTGCAAAGCTAATCTTTCCCACTCTCCTTGTTACTCCCCAAGGGTAAAAAAGCAGCTTTGCAAAACAGTCTCTTGTCAAAATTGTCTCTTTGGCACAGTAGTGACAGCATTAACTGCATGCTTGTCCTTTTTGCATTATATTTTTATTCCTTGCTGTCCACCCGGGAAACTTTGCATTATCTGCAAAAACGCTTTAAAGGCAATATAGGTACCTGGTAAAGCAAGTCCAAAATACGCTTTAAAGGCAACATATGACACATTGGCAACAAAAGGCTGGTACATGATTTAGGGGTGATCTACAAAGCTACATACTGAAGCTTTATGGGAAAGCAACTGATTTGCTTTAATTGGTGTTCATTAACTGCCCTTTTAGTTAAATCTTTCCAAATTTCATTAGTATCCTCATATAAAGCAAGCCTTTGAAGGTGGAGGATGGAAATAAATGAGATGGGAACTTGATTAACTGCACTAAGCACAATAATCCATAAGAAGCAGTGTTAAAATGCTTGACACGACAGAAACAGCCCAAATCCAGATGCACCTGCCATACAAGAAGGGCACTCTTTAGGAGTGGGAGGAAACCTGGTGGGAAGATAAAAATAAAGACACAGAACAAAAGCAGTCCTTGCATTATTCAAACGTGCCCTATTAGATGGTTCAGCCACTCCCAAATTTTACTTTTTCTTTTATCTTTTCTATTCTCCAAGCTGCACACAAAGAAGTTTCCAAGAAGAAATATGTTGTCAGCAGCACATGTTAATACACAAAATATTTTCACCCAGAAGGATGACGCACATTTGCTTGTATTACAAGTGTGAAGACATAATGCTAACTAGCAGCTTTCTGCCTTCATTCCAAATTGCCACCCACTAATTAACTGAACTGTAGAATCTTCAGTCAAATTTCAATCGCAACTTACACAAGCAGTCTGACAATGACATGCTAACATAACAGTCTAAATGAAATACAGCACTTTCTGTGTTTTGTCATAAATTATTCCATATGAGAATAGCCTTTTCATCCGATACATAACAGAAAACTTTGAATAAATTCACTCCAGAGTTTGCCACTTGCGAGTTACACAGTCTTCATTGTCAACTCAAGGATTCATTCATCTTCTGCATGATAAATACTTTAGATTTTTGAAGTGAATCCTTTCTATACACAGCAACAGCTGATTATATTTACCTAAGACACAGATATCCTTCAGTATAAAGGCTGTTTGGGGATACCACCTTTATGTATGTTTTGTTGCTTTTGTTCTGAGCTGTATGTTTGGCATTCTGGGAATTCTAGCAGAACAAGCCAGCTGGCAGCGTGTACATGTGATGTTATTGATCTCGTTCCATTTTTCTGACTGGAGAAAATTTTCAATTTTACTCACACACTTGGACGAGTTTGTGGTCGTAAATGTGCCATTTGGTCAGTTGATCCTGATGCAGGCCTTTGCATTACACCCGCAGACTGAGGTCCAGAAGAGGCCGATGCAATGATCGCCGCGGACAGGAGAGGTGGTGGCGGAAGCGGGGGATTCATATTCTGATTTTATGAGAACAAAAGAAAAATAGCAACAGATGATCAATATTGTTTGATGAGTTGAATCAGCTGAAAAAAAAAAAAGTTTGATATTCTAAGGAAATAGGAAAAAAACAGCCAAGTTGAGTATTCTTTTACCTACTGGTACAACAGAACTGGAGAGTTAAGTTTGTCTGTGTTTCTCTTTTTCCAGTTAAAATCCTGAAGTCTTGGCAACTAATTAACCAAATGACAAGCAATTTCTCAGCACAGGAAAAACAGAAAGCATTGTTTCTAATTATAACATCTTTAGGATAGGACTCGACAAAAATTCAGAAGCCTTCCAGGAGGTAAATTTTGCATCCCACTGCTGACTGCAGTTCAAAACATGATTGTTTTTGTAACCTGAAGCTGAAACATAATACACAATTCAGCAGCAGTGCACCCAAACCCACCCCTTCTGGGGGAAATTTTCTTTTGATGTATGGGTTACAAAAGCAAGCACAATATGAGACCATAGTCACTGAGCTATTGTTACCACTTTCTCCTATTCTTCTAGTTTAAAGAGTTAGCTTTTGAAATTCAGTATTATCAAGATTGGTAATCTTTAAAAAACACCCCAGTAAAAAGGCACAGTCCTTTTACAGGCAGATCTTAATGGGGGTCCTGCCTACAGGCTTCTATGCCTTTTGAGAATCAATGGAGCAATTGTTACCTTCTGCTCTGTAAAGCCTCAGACAATTCTTTAGGACCTTGTGTACTTACACTCCTGGGAAAAGTCTCTCACAAAAGGAGAACTTTTCCTTCCCCCCTTCCAAAAATAATTATTTGTGTTACAACACAGACAAAGAGAGTAATAAAGAACCTCCAACACTTGAAAACGTAAAACTGAATTAATTTCAAGCATGATCTTCGACTTAATGCAATCCTTTAACACCGAAACAAAACTCTAAACCACGTTACTTCAGGTTTAAAAGCCACATAAAAATATAAATTAACAAAATGTGCTGAAGTACTGACTGTCTCTTCCAGTACATCAGCATACAAACGCACAGCATTACATTATCAGTTTGGAAAATATGTAATTGAAAGTCATTTTAATTTCCCTCAAACAGCCTACTTCTAAAGGGTGTCTTTGTTTTTTTGATTTTTGTGTTTTTTTTCTAAACAAAACCTATAAGGAAAGTAAGTTTCAGTTCTACACTGTGTGATTACTACCTCGTTGCATTTGGAGAAAGTGTTAATAAAAAGACAGCTTTCTGAACTAGTCTTATGCTGTCAAAACACAGTAAAGAACTGCATGATTAGAAGCTTTCAAATCTAGAGAAAACTTATTAACTCTTCTAGTTTTTCAGTCAAAATTCTTATGCTTACTCATGATATAAATTGCATGGTATATTGTGAAATATTCCTATTTTATTTAAAGCTTTATTTCCAGTTGTACATTAACAATTTCTTAACACCAAATAGGCCTCCTGTATCCAACACAAAGCAGACGTGACCTGCTAGAGAAACGTCATTGTGAGCTTTGATACTAATAGTTGACATATTTACAAGAACAGCAATTGCGTTTGCTTCACGTTCTAGTTGTCCCCATCCATCCAGCATCTTTTAAAAATCTTGATAATTCATAGTGGAATACCAACAACTCTCTTTCAGTTGCTTTACAGCAGAAGTTATTTCCCCCTCCCAGTCAGCTTCAACAGATGTCTTAACTGAATCCAAGCTGAACATGAGCATTTAACTTTTAGGCAACCTGTCTCTAGAATATATATTCACATCTTTTTTTAGGCATCGAGATTCCTTTATACATGGTAGAACCTGTAAATCCACATTAGGAGATGATTAGATGGAAGTCTTTAAAATTAAACCTGTTCATGCACAATATCAAGGCTGTCACGATGCCACACATCCTGCATCTCTAAAGATATAAATGCTAGGCGTTGTATTTTATTCATTTGAACACACGATATACATTGAATCTTCAGCTGCAATAAAGGCACCTTCACAGCTCTATTATATTCTGCTTTATTCAGGTTCTGCTCCCCTCCCCGTGTCTATTACTACGGTAATGAAACCTGCAGTGAGCCACAGCCCAATTAAACTCCTAAAGTCTTGGCAAGTACTTAGAAATCTAAATAAACTACCTGATAGGCTTTAGAGGACTAACTCTCCTCAGCTTGCACTGCTACAACTCAATAAAACAGATCCAAATGCTCTAGCCAAGTTTTCAGTTAAGTTTTCTGGCACGTAACCATTTTTCTAGCTATTGAGACACATACCTACATCCAGAGCACAAGCTAGTTTTGATGGTTCCCATAGTCAATGATCTGAATATATGCAACCCCCACGTAATTTAATAAAATCTGCTTATCAAAATAATTAAAAGTATTTTTATTTTAGGTAGTTGAGGGGAAAAGTTTCTGCAACTACTTTTCAGACAAGTGCACTTTCAAGCATATAAAAGAGCAAATAAGTGAGAAATTATTTTTTTAATCAGAAGATGAAACTTTACATAATTTGCTAATTAATGAATGTAAAAATGTCGAATAATACCTATACTCATGCTTTAGAAACTCACACATATTACTAAGTTTAAATATAATTAGGCTCCATTCCCATATCAGTCAACTGAAGATCAATAATCAGCTCACTCAAAGAATAACAAAAGGCACAGCAGTTGAAAAAACATTCATTAACTGTCTTCGTTCCCACAAGGTCTAGGAAAAAAATACATGACTTGCAAAATCCCCTGAGGGCTAACAAATTAAGGCTCATGTTTAACAAAATTCCTGAACTATAAATAAATGTTATCAAGAACAGGCCTCATACAAAACCTCAGCGTTTCTTTCAGCTGCTTCCTCTTCCCAACAAAAGTTAATTTGAATTTTTGTTGGTTAAGACTCAGACTGTTCTTATTTAAACCTCCTCCTGACCGACTTACACTATTGAATCAGCTGGAACTACAGGAAAGAGAGCTGAATGTCATCAGTGTACTATAACCCTCACAGCTTGTACCTCATTAACAATTCAGAATATGTTATACACTTTAACATAGAAGTAATTTTTTTGTGTGTGTGGGCAAGAACACAGGACAAGAAAAACAAGGGATTTAAAAAAATTTTTAAACCTTCAGCACATAAGTGAATGTAAAGCATCCCAATGTAGATCACCTATTTCCGCTTGTTAAGTGCACATACCAAAATACCATTTCAAAGTCAATATATTCAATCTGCAGAAGTAGCAATATGGATATCTAAGTCAATTGCAGTCCAAAATACTTTGAACTTCTCAAGAGACTGTAAAGGCAGAATGAAAGGAAGGTAAGTTACCTGTTGTTGCTACATTCTGTTTTTCCTTGGCTGCTTTTGAATTTAACTCCAACTTTTCTGTGGTATATTTTGTCTCTGTTTTTCCCACATCATGGTTCGAATCACATACTTGCTTTAAGAGTTTTTTCAGCAAAATCTATGGCAACTAGATCTCCTCCATTAGATAACTACCTTATAAATTACATCCAAGAATTTCCTCCCAAGTAAATGAGCCTTACATAATTGTACGTGCGTATTTTCACCCAACAACTACTGAACTTGACATCTGCTATTTATATTTTATAAAGAACTTCAAATATACTAAGCACCTACAAGGTTCAAAACTGCCAGTGGCCAAGAAAAGCAGACCAATTAATGCCGCCATTAAGGGCAAAGTTGTGGTTTGAAGTCCCAGAGAACAGTATAAGTGATAATATCACAGTCAAAAGCCTCAGCTGTGAGAAGTTTGTCTCAGTTCATAGCTTCTTCAATTTCAAAGAATCAAACCTCAAAACACAAAACAAGAATTAATGCTGCCGGCTAAAGAACTAGACTAAAGAACTGCTGCTGTGAAATAAAACTTTTAGATAAATTATCACAGGTTTTCTGAATGCAAATTAAAATTTGCTTAAGTGATACAAGCAGCAGATAGTGTACATGGTCACTTGACAAAAGCACTCTCATTCCTAAATCTTACTTGTGTCAATTTTGGCTCCAAACTTGTAAATTACTTACTTCATACAACATTTGGTACCAAATCGCATCTATCAAAAATTATTAGGGACAAAATAAAATAAATACAATTGACATTTTTTCTGAAACCATAATATTTCCCTAAATAACAACATAACAAATTAAAATGTGATCCTATCCATGTACACAGATAAAAGACTCACAGGCATCTTCAGGCTAGGAATTAATCTCAACTGCCTTAGAGGAACTTGCTACCCAACAAGACAGCTCAAAATATCTCCTCTTAACAATAAAAAAGCCAGCTTTGTTACAGAAAATAAGAGAAGATCCTGGCTTTTCTTTGCTTCTAGATTCAGGACAGATAAATACAGCAAAGACCATAAATTCAGATTACAGTAAAGGAATATTTCCTTCTCTTCACTGATGGGGAATCATGCTCACCCTCTCTGACTTCTTCTTTCTTCCTTAATCTGAGTTTGGCATGAAGTAAAAGAAGTTGTGTAAGCAGCCTGCTCTCAAAGAACAATCGATTACTTTTAAATAGTGTTATATATATGAAAACAATTGACAGGAAGAAGATCCAGTCAAACCATCTTCATACTAAAGAGAAACTCCTTGTTCCAATCCAACTCCCTTGTCATTTGCTTGGTGTTCAGAAAAGAAAAAAAAACTAAAGGGAGAAGCTTAGAGAAATGCAGGAGTTTACACTTACAAAAGCAAAAAGACTCAAGCCAATCACTTCTGATGTATTAAATCATACATTCACAATTGTTCCATAGCTTAAAATTAATGCTCAGAATGTCAGGGAGGGTATTTCCAAAAAGGAAACATTTAGAGAGACAATAACATCACTTCCTCTCTTGACCTGTCAGAACCATTTTGCACATTTCTAAAATTAAAACATAAATTTAAGAAGCAAGAGGAAAAGTGGACGTAAAAGACACACTTCACAGTCTGTGACTATAAACTGCATCATCATCTAATATCATCAATAGTAAAAGAACACAGGAACGACCTGACTGTAGCCTGAGCTGCCAGCTTGTATTTTAGTCATGCTGAAAACAAGTCAAGAAGAAACAGAACATTATGTACAGAAGGTTATTGACTTTTAAAGAGGGTGGCAGAGAATAATTCAGATTCTCAATGGGAATTATATGCCTAATTGGAAACATAACCAGGAACATGGTTATCACAAAGAGAAAGTAGCACTCCAGGATACAGGATGATCATGTGGCAGGAGTTTCACTGCATGCTGCATTTAGCACTGTAATTTAATTCCTGTGGGTACCAATGGTGGGATCGCTTTTGAACATGCTTATGCAACTAAAGCACCCAAGGTGGTTTAATGACTTTGCACCAAAATAAAGTATTTTTCCATGTTGGCATCAAAGAAAGAACTACTGATTCTTAATGACAAACAAAAGTGTTTGTTACTGAGGGGAAAAAAAATAATCAACTTCTGACAGAACTTTTGAAATTATACTTTGACTCCTGCCTACCCCATCCTCTCCAAATCTCATCCACAAATCAATTCAATTACTCATTATTTGCAGCATATACATTAGCTAGACTGGTACTCTGCCTAACAGCACAAATTGTACCAAAACTGATTTGTTTGCTCAGTTCTCACAGGTATTTCCTGAAGGACAGGATGAAAGAAGTATAAAAGATGACATGGATTAGTATATAAGCAGCTAATTGCTTCTAGTATTAGGTGTACACCTCATATGCAAAATATGCTCTTTTCAGTGGTGCTCAATGAAACACAAACTGAAACACAGGGCATTCAGTCTGAGTATCAGGAAATAGTTTTTCACTGTGAGGGGTGACTGAGCACTGGCTCAGGTGGCCCTGAGTGGAGTCTCTATCCTTGGATATATTCAAAAGCTATCCAGACACCAGCCTGGGCAACTGGCTCTAGGTGGCCCTGCTTGAGCAGTGAGGTTTGACTAGATGATCTCCAGAGGTCCCTTCCAACCTCAACCACTCTGTAACTTTAAAATATGAATCTAAATATAAGAAGAATATTAATTGGTTCAAGATTAACATACATTTAACAGAATGATAGCACAGATGATCCACAGATTGAAGGAGTGGTTAACAATAAAAGGACAAAGCATTGCTACAGCGCAAGGCAGGGCAAAAGCACATTTTCTCTGTAATTGTAAATAATAAGGTCATCTGTCTGAAGAACAAAGAATGTGAAATACATTTAGTTGGATGAGAGCGATTATGACGCCGCTACTGACGATGAAAATTTGTGGGATCATGGCAGATATTTAGTTGAACATAAACTTTTTGCTACATAGACTAAATGAATAGATACAAATTCTCAAGATAGAAACATCAGACTATCAGGATAAAAGTATTTTCAACACTGAAAATGACTGCAGTGCTGTACTCGGTTCTGGAATGTGCTTACCACGCGCTTACTGTGCCAGAAGGAAGTGCTGGAGATAACTCAAAAAATAACAACATCATAATTTTGACTAAAAAACATAACTTAAGAGTCCCAAAGAAAGCTGTCAAAATGCAACCTCTCAGCTGTGACCAAGCCACACCTAACCATTTACTCAAACAACAAGAAGTTGATAATAGAAGACAGACGATTCTGCCTTCAGTTTTGCAGACAAATGTGTGAAATGATCCAAGTGCCGAAAGTTGAAAATAAAACCAGACAAATTTAGCAGCAAGGCTACTCATCATTTTTTACTGGCTTTAAAAGATTGCAAGGATAATTAGACGCTTAAACAAGCTCAAGCCTCAGGGTTTTTTGTTTGGCTTGTTTGTTTTGGTTTATTTTTTTTTTAAACTAAGTGGAGATTTATTATTCAACTGTGCCCCTCCCTCTAAAGGTTAGGGGCACAATTTTTGGACCTGGAATAAGAATTAAATTTCGAGAATTCCTGTAATCAAAATAAAGGCTTATTAAGTTCCCTTGAAGATCTCTGAAAACTGGTATACACAGTTTTTACTGCAGTTAAGGTCAGGCTCTGATAAGTGCAGTAGGACATTCCAGAGCATCTCCACCACAAGCATGGCAAAATAAAGAATTTCAGTTGGTTTTGGAACTAAATCCTGCACTTTCTGAATTCTTTGTCCTTTAAAAAATGGCCATTTGCAACAGTTTTTCATATTGATCTCCAAGAACTTAACTTAGACATGCCAGATATGTTCTTCATCTGCCACAGGCATACACACAACTAAAATCATTGTATTTAATTAGGAGAAAGCAGAGTTTTGAAACTTATTTCAGAGAGTCTTGATAATATCGAGACAAGTAATACTGAAATGTCTGGTAGCCGTGGTCTCAAGTTGATGTTTTTTGGTAAAATTTGGCTTGTTTCCCCTAATCTCCCGCCCAGCATAATCTCTTTCCTACTCAAACTGAAAAGAAACACTGTTTTGGAAGGAAGGGTGCTTCTTGTGTTTACTATACAGAAATGACAGAGGGAAGCTGGAGAAATGGATATGCATGACAGGATGCATACATTATTTTATCAGCCATGCTTTTGCTACAGTTCCAGTGTATACCACTCTCTATCACACAGACAGATCTTCATAAAATCATCATTTCAAATGAGTGTATCAGAACTCAAGAGAAAAAAAAAAAGACCGCACAGACCAACAATAAATGCGACAGCTGACTTCTCTTAAACGGTACTTACACCAAGAGCAGCTTGGTAGGTAACTTCTGATGGGAAGGTAAATGAAGGCCCTGTTGTGACTGGGCTACTAGGGGGTGGAGTCACAATTAGCCCCGTAGTACCAATATGAACCTGTCAAAGAAGAAAAAACCAGAGGGGTCAGTTCTGAGTAGTTTAATAAGAGCTGGCTTTGACACAGCTGTAAGGTCATGGCCAAAATCACCAATACTCTACTATCTATAACTTTAGACTGGAACTAATTTTTTATTAGATACTCATACAAACAGTATTGGATCACACTGCTCACTTTTGTTTTCCCCCAATGTCTCAGAAACTTTGGAGATATATTGAACCAATGATGTGAAACACTGGTCAAAGTTGACCAATGTCACTTTCCTTCTTTTCCATAAAAGGCTGCCAGATTCCAAAGACGGGCAAATAAAACCTATTTACTAGCTCATGTAAAATGACACCAACACTTCTTAGTTTCCATTACTGTCTCTTCTCCCAAAACGTAATCTCTATGTGAAATAGACAATTATTCAAAAACTACTGTAGCTTGTAACTAAAAGCTTTGAAGAACCAGGAGATTAACAAATAAATAAAGGCAGATAAATATTTCTACTTATCACAATCATATAATTTGGTAAGTTTCTGGAATTAATGTAATTTTCAAGTTGAATTTACCTTTTACTTGCATGCGCTTTATTAATATCCAATATTAGACTCCCAATAAATTAAATCACTCCAGTTTCTAGTTTACACAGTTTAATAGAAATCTTTGTGGCACTTTAGAAATTAACAACTGAGAAAAAAATTAGCTTACAGAACCAAAAATATTTGCTATCATTGTACAAGGAGTGCTGTAAAATATTTTCCTTAAATGCTGTTATGCTGGAAGATAAATTTTGTGAAAGTGTATGTTAATATTAATTACATATATTTAATAACATGAAGTAAGTAAGCTGACAAGATCAGAAGTCTATATAGCTATTTTAAGAAAAATACGCATGATTTATATTTGATTTCATGTAAATTACCTGAGAAGGGGCACTACAGGAAAGTCCTGTCAGCTCACTTATGCGGGCTGCTGCGGTTGGGTTGCTGGAGCTGATGAGGACAGGAGGACTAATTTCCATTGAGTGGCGATTCTGAGAAGACTGTGAAGACTTGTTGGACATAGTGAGGGAGGTAAAAGAGTGCCGTTTTTTGGTGTTTTTCTTAGTATCGGTGTGCTTTTGAGTTGAATTGTTGTGAGATGCCCCAGAGGTACCTTCTCCAGAGTCAACAGCAGAACCTGAGGGCTTATCCAATTCTATCAACTGTTTGGCTGCTGTGTTAAACTACAAAAGATAGTCATGTTAGTATTTTTTTAATTTATAAAAACCACCATACAATTTAAAACTGTGACATACTGACCTACTCTACAAATTAAGTCATTAAAGAGTGACAAGACTTCCACTAAAACTCAAAACACTTACTGTTGGGCTGGTGTGGACTACCCATCAGAAGTTAAATTTTCAACCAAGAAAGGACATTACGCTCTAGTCCAGCCATGGATTAATTCAGCAGTATCCGGTGCCTGTGTTACCTAGAAGTCAGACTAAATCACAGCAGTACCCTTTGACCTTATAATATAAAAATCTGTATTACAAGACTTTGTGAATGTTCATTTCATTTTAAGCCTTTTTTGGTTTGTTTGTTTGTATGACATAAGCCCACACCTTTGCATGTGGGCTCTTGAAGACATTCCTCCTAGCATCCCTTGGTATTTATGCATGTATCTTTAACGCTACCAACAGTAAAAAACAGGCTTCCTAAATACAGATTTAAGAACATAGTAGGACAGACTGAAGATCCAGCTATATCAGTGTACTGCCTGACAACAAGTAGCTATACAAGCGTAAGACAGTATAAGGAGAAAAGAAATACGTATTGGCAATTCTGGAAGTACCTTCTCAACTTCTGAATTTTCTAATGCAGAGGCAGCAGCCCTGTGCCTAAGAACCCTCAAATGGATTTTTCTTTTTCTATTCTTATCTAATGAATTTTGTTCACAATGAATTTTTCTATTTGTTGTTTTTTTACAATAGCATTATCTTAAATGCAAAGAAATCTGTCCTTTCCAATGAAGAAATATGGAATCCCACACATTTTCTTCTTACAACAAAATGTAAGCTAGGTAAGGGGAGGAGGGGCAAGCAAAAAACCCTACATTTTTCATAAACCCTTTATTTCCAGGAAATCTTATTTATGTTTTAGAGCTATTGCAAATAATAATGTCAGAACTCTCACTTATTCATGAGATGAAGTAACCAGTTTTCTGACCAAGTTCACTAATGTTATTATGTACCACTACATATGAATACTGTTATTTGGATAAGTGTAGCCAATTACAAAGAAGGGGAAAAATCTTTTCTGAAGAACATCAGGATGGAAGAATGAAATTAGATACATTTTTCGATAACTCTTAAGGTATGTTCTATGCTCATGAAGAGTTTTAAAGCAGTATTTTACCCCATCAAAACTTTACTAGACAAATAACACATCATTAATCATGATAGCATCAACAGTGATTTAAATGCAGCTCCCACAAATGACAACAGCCTATACTCTGAACACTTTCCTATCTCTGAGGACAAGTAGATATATATGAAGTAGTACAAAGCAATAAAGAATATGTAATTTTTTGAAACAGAAAAGGTTTTCAAGTGGTATTTGAAAGATGAGATCTGGAAGGAAATTCCATGCATATTCAGAAGAAATAGACAAACAAAGTTCAAAACTAGAACTACTGGAACAATGAGAAGTTGGCACAGAAACCTACTAGGATGTAACAGCATGAAAATTAAAATTATGAAATGCTTGAAGAGGAAGAACTACCGAGAACATACTGCACTGAAAGAAGGGCATAATGGAGGATTTGAAAAGGGATACAAAGATGAGAATGTAGAATTTTTTCCTAAAGGTTCCCCTCCGTTGCACCTTAAGAAGGCAGCTGAAGAGAACAGGAAGGATAGGAGAAGACAATGTCAGAGTAGTAAACGTTCCTAAAAAAAAAGTGGAAGCTAGATTTTCCTTCCTGCTAATACTGGGCATGGATCATTTGGACCACGTAATTTCGTACCACTTGTGTAGTACAGAAGACATAACCATATAGCTTTCTCCAATTAATTTGCAAGCCCATAATTTAGATAATTATGTTCTTAATTTATTAAATTTTAAATGTAGAGCGAACATACTTTTAGCAGACCAGTGGAAACAATGTTCTTTTATCACAGAACACTGACATGAGGCTGAAGGACATGAAACAAGTAGAAAATGAGACCAAAAAAAAGCCTGTTCTGCTACTCAGCCTGTCAGGATCCTATCCTTCATCATGGAAGACCATGCAGGCTCATCATTTTATGTATTTTACACATTTTATTTTTGCAACTCATACTGAAATTCTTCAAGTCCTTTCTGAGAATCTGTGTCTTCCATACTGTCTTATACAATGGCTGCAACCACTTCTATTCTTATCTACTCCCTTATTTAGCAAAGAGCCTGTTCACAAATTACACAGATCAGAGAAAGAAAAGCAGTTCTCATTTCTAAAACAGGAACTACCTAATCGGTATAGTTAAGGGACCACTCAGGAGTAAAAAACAAAACCTAAAGTCAGTCTGCTAAAAGCACCCCGAGGTACTTGTTACACCTAATTATGTTTGTTTACCTCCTGAAGCTATTAATGCCTGCAGAATCTGATTATTTCTATCCAGTGAACAACCTATTAGAGAAAAGTAAAGCTCGCCCATGGGATTGATTCAAGACTGATTCAAATACAAGCAATGTATTGAGCTTCCTTATGTAGAGAAGCAAGCACAAGACAGTAGCATAAACCTAACCATGGAAGTGAACTGATTACTGACTTTTTTCTTCCAAGCAACCTGAGGACAGCAATAGTTGCAGAGTATTTTGCAGAGTGCAGTATACTTCTTCCTTGAGAAGAGAAATGAAGAACTTGCATGCATTCCCCAATGAAATGACTAGCAACTATTCAAGGTCACCGTGGGCATACATCCCACTCATGCTATGAAGTGTTTCAATACAACATTCCTTTCCGCAACAAATACCCCTGTATCTATTCCCATATTTTCTACATCAGTTGTTTTCCTGAACAGACATATTTGAACCAAATCTTCTTTACTTTAACTTTTACACACGTATTTATTTGGGCTTTTTCATTCAACAAAATCTTTGCTATAACAAAATGAAATCCAATTCCCCTTCCTGCCAAAACCCGGGGGACAACTTTCCAAATGGGACAAGACAGGTGGCTGAGCCGTGCCTCAGTGCTACAGGAGGGGTGGAGGCCGCCAGAAAGGGTTCCTCCTGCTTCAGCCATCGGGAGAAATTACCAAGTAGACTACCAGGCAAGACCTATTTCAAGGTCTCTTACAGCTGTGCTTTACTGTACTTATTTTACAAATTACTTCAGGTGTTCTTCACTCACATGTAGATAGTTAGAATTTAAGTATCATCACTTTCTGAAATTAAGTGAAAACACCATCTTCTCCCTCAAACAATCTTTCTGTTCACGTTCATTCAAAATTTTTATTTATGCCACTTTACTACATCACCACATGTCAAGGAGTTATTTTTCCACATTACCAACACTATTAGTAGTAAAATTCCAGTTTGTAGGCAAGATTTCACCTTCACGCATATTTGGAAACAAAGGAGGAAAGTGTAAGTGGAACTAAGGTAAACTTACTCCTTATCTGACATGATTTTTGCTAAGAATGATCCTGGAGGATAGGTAATAGCTTACAACCCTAAATTCAGCTTTGCAATTAAAGTTTCGGAACAAGTATATTTTGTCCAAAAGAGCAGATGAATCATTTCACAAATCTTGAACAGATCACAATCATGAGCAAAGCTATAATAATTAATTTTTCAAACAAATGAAATAGTTCTGTACTGCAGTTTTTGTTAGGGAAATTAATCAAAACTATGATGCTCAGAAGTGGTCATTGGAATGATAACATGGAGATTACCGTATTAAAGTGTAGTGGGGATTACACTGTAATTTTCTAGTAAAAGTTAGCAATCTCTGTTTTCAGGCATAATACACAACATTCACTTTTTATATAAATTTTCTGATTTAAGGCCCGAGCAGGCACAACAGGAAAGTTCCCATGAAAGGCTTTATCTTATTCTTCTGAGTTAGTGTTGTTACAGAAGTTGGATATTTTTTTCTAAGCACTTTAAATCCGATCACATCGTTTAACAGTGATAGACAAAGCCTAGCCTAGTAAGTACACCGTTAAAAAGACCATGCTAGAAATCCAGTCTAAGATCCAATCTAAAATGTATAGACACAATAAAAAAATAACTATGTTTTGAAACACTCCTGTTTGGTACAGGAGGAGATGCTAATAAAAAATCTCAACCTGACACACTAGGTACATAAAATCTTATGTTCTCATTGATTAAAATGTCATGTTAACTGATGGATGCAATAGTATAAAATGACAATGAACTTAAAATTATACTACAGTGAACATTTTAGATCATTTGGGGTTTTTTCCCCTATGTTTATAGAAGATTGTTTACAAATAAAGCTAGAGAAGCTTGATTAATACAAACGTGTTTCCCAGTTCTTCGCATTAGCTTGGGAAAGCAAAAGATGTCATTATTTTCTATTGATATTTGATTGAAAAGTGATTCCTCTTCCCCGATTTTTCTTTTTCTGTTCTGGGCTTTTGTATTTTTCTAGTTGTTCCGTATGTGTGCTGAATAACTTACAAAAATTTAAATACTTTTTAGATTTGGAGTGTGCTTACTAAGTGTTAAACTACTGTACCCAGAACCGTACTCAACTTAGAAAAATTCTAATACTATCTGTTTAGTTCTGATTAATCTTTCTTTTTGGAACCGAGATAAACATGTGTTATGAACTTAATCATACAGTTTCTAGACTCACTGCATTTTATTTCATCACTGTGCAAGAAACTGGTTGACCTGCTTTTAATGCAAGCACGTTGAAATTCCATCAGTCAAAAGCCTAGCAATTTAGATATGTTAATCAGGTCTTACTCTAGTAACACCAGAGCGTTTGTTTGGCTTTAGCACTTGTTAGAAACTAGAATTTCATTTTTTGAAATGCTTTGCATGATTTATTTTTCATTTGCAGATCGAAGTAATTATTTCACAGTGCTAGGTGTCTACAGATAAAGACGTGATGTTCTACGACTCAGTTAACTGTAGTTGTAATGGAATCACTATTAAAATTCCTCTCAAAATGTTTTCAGTCTTAGCTTTTATTATTACTGCAAATTTATTAAGTGAAAGTGATATAAAAGAATAGAGAAGACAAGCAATTATTGAGTCATAAAATGTTCCTCCAGGTAAAGTGCTGTCCTCCAATATAATCAAAATTTTTCATGAACTTCAACATATCTAAAGTTTATCCTGTGACCTCATTGTACAAGATACACAAGTATCAGTCCTACACTACAGAATAAACATCACAGATTACACTCATTTTAAAGACAACGACTTCAGAAAATCTCCAGTAAAATGCAGCTACTAAGTCACATTTTTTTTAAAAAAGCAGAAAAAAAAAGGATGTGGACTAAGATATAAAAGACAAAGATATGTCTGTCATTATGACAAAAATAGGCACTGGTTACAAGATTCGGAAATATAACTAAAAATACCTTATAAAAATACCTCAAAAATATTAATTACTTCTCATCTTTGGCGTTTTTAATAATAACATACATACGAATGGTTTGATATACTTGTTTGCATGAACTGCCTGCAGAACTGTTCCAGAACAATAGTTATATAATCTCAGAAAAGAGGTATTTCAAAACTAAAATTGATAGTTTCCTGCGTATCTCACTGCTTTTCACCACAGCATGTGTTTCAGTTTATTTTAAACTGAAAGAACCCCACCTATCTGATCTGAAGTATATCTTTGGGTATTATTTATCGTTCTAGATTTCCTATATCATTTTAGTGGGGATTTGTGAGTGTGTACACAAGCACTTATGGCTCTTCTAAAAGGGTTAATTGAAAATACATTTTCTCAGTTGAATTTGTCTAAAAACATTAACAGTGAAATACATTTTGTGACTGAGTATCATTTTTTATGTAATTTTTTTCGAAATTATATCTCCATTTTGCAAACTTTTGTAGAGATGGAAACAGTTGTCAGCTAAATAGTTAGTCCATGTGGCAGCCCTAGGAAAGGACTTTTTCTAACTTGGCTAAGTCAAGTGATTTAGTTTTAAAAAGCACCACAAAAACCTTTACTGGCCAAACTGAAGGGGCAGTTAATTGCAAAGAGCTAGGAATGAATACCCAGGGGCAAGAACTTCTTAAATTGGCTTTTAAAAACTTCTTAAACTGAAGTCAGAATTGCACTAAAACCCGTTTGGTTTCATTGTTTTTCTTTCACTCATATGAAAATTTCTATCCCCAGATACACAGATCCTTACATCAACCTATAAAAATACACATATTTTCTGTTTTTAAATAAAATACATGCCATGTTGATTGAACACAGTCATTTTTTAAAAAGCACCCATCTCATCAGCAGATTCAGAAATTGGATTAATAAAACCTGACTTGATTCTTGGTATGGTTACACATTTCTTCTGTGACATGAGGTACATATTTCTCATCCCACAGGTAATGTGAAAACACTTTTTCCTTTCATCATTCTGCTTCATTTATTTAAATAAAATACACTTCTCCAACTGAAGGTATCTTACCAAGTATTGATAGCATACCTATCATAAAAAGACAAACACTATTCCAAACCTCTATAACTTTCTGTAATGCAAATTTTAATAATCACCGTTGCAGCTGTACACATTGTTCTTAATAACCTATGTCTTTCTATATAGAAGATATACCTTTCAACTCTTGAATCTTAAAAGGCTGAGGAAACTTTTTCACTGTAGATTGTCATATCACACATGAGAAATGCAGGAAGACATGGAAGATTTTATATAGGGGTCTTTTGGGTGTAGAAGTCGATGTTTTACCTGCTTATCAATGGCCTACATTCTCTGACTTTCTAGTTGTGCTAATTTTGTTTTGAGATACAGGTATTAGGTACAGTCACAGAATCACATGGGGTTGGAAGGGACCTCTGGAGATCATCTAGTCCAACCCCCCTGCCAAAGCAGGTCCACCTAGAGCACAGGAACTTGTCCAAGTGGGTTTTGAATGTCTCCAGAGAAGGAGACTCCACCACCTCCCTGGGCAGCCTATTCCAGCGCTCTGCCACCCTCAAAGTAAAGAAGTTCCTCCTCATGTTTAGGTGGAAAGTCCAAAGCCTACTATCTCTGTGACTTGCTGATTGCTTTCATTTTGCCGTTAAGTGTGGTTTGTGATTGACTGCCTGACTCCAGTATTAACAAGAAAACAGTGACTACCTCCAAGTACTTTCATTCCAGGTCCATTCAATGAAAACAGGTATCAAAGAGCTACGTAAAAATCGCTGGTTAAGATGCCGAGGTAATTAACTTTCACAAACTAAGCACACAGATCTTAGATTATTTTAGATCTAAGACTATTTATATCTCAGGTTATTTTAGAACCATCGCCAGTACTGATTATTTTTCCTTTTAGAAAATGTAATACACAGTGGGCACGACCTTACTGAGGGCCCAACTTTACTCACCTCAACATATGAAATTGGAAATATTCCTATCTTGTCAGCCAGCATTCCTTCTGCCCAGTTTTCATCCACACGGCGAATCACAGTCAGAACATCATCCTGTGTGAACATGCAGTGATTATGTCTCCCAGCTCTAATTAAACTTCTAATTTAATTTCCCTTCATAACACATGGGTAATCAGAGAAGGCGGCACATGGACAAGAAGCGCAGAGAAGGCACTCCGTAACAGGAACATGCTGCTTTTGGGGTCGAAGTCGGTTCCAGCCATTCTTTTTCCTATTTTGTCAGAGTTCAGCTAACTGTCCACAGCTAATCTCAGCCATCTGACTTTGGCGTTAGTGCCAGACTTCCCGCCGTGTTCAGTCCATGGTATTCATCAGCCCTCCTTTAAGTCCTTGGCATTAATCAACAGAACCGCAATCTTTTTCCTTCTCAACTGATTCATTGCCTAATCACAGAATCACTTGCTTTTCAATGCAAGTTCTTAAGAAAACTGGTAACTGATACGATTTCTTTCACATCTACCATGAGATATGGCTTTGAGTATGTTACATAAAAAACAGATTTACGTGCACATTAAACATCACTGTCGCTTATACGGAGATACCTAATTGTTTCATATGGAAGTTAAAATATTTGGAAACATATATGCTTACTCAAGCAGGACTGCAGATTTTAAAAAAACAAAACAAAACAACACAACAGTTTGCCAACAATTAATCAAAATATGCAAGCTAATGCAAATCATCCTCAATAGTATTGCTGTTCTGTGCTATAATAACCACTGTCTGTCCACGTTACTACCTTTCCTTTTTAGAATTTTAGCCATCCTTTTCATTTTCAACAGGCAAGGATAGAAAAGTGATTAGCTCACATTTGATCTTGCAACGTTTTTGTGCAATTTGATAAACAAATGAATCAGAAACAGAAAAAAAAGGAATAGCTCTGATTTCTGTTAAAACTTAGTATTATGTGCCTTACAATTAGAAAATTAATTACAATAGAAACGAAGAAGAGCGAACGTCATATTTTCCAAAAGGCAATT
>KZ505801.1:502859-522867 GCA_002844005.1 Limosa lapponica baueri | reverse complement strand
ATTACATTCTTTGGGAGACTATGAATGAAACTGCGTAAAATTGCAAAGTAAAATTAAACACAATAAAATTATTTTATTGCAATGATTCTACTGATTTTACCCAAATGTGTAGGAAGAGCTTCAGTTCTATACAGTCTTAACATCCCCCTAAATTTCATGATGATTTTCAGTAATGCTACAATGTTGCTAGACACAAGGGAGGCAAAACCCATAATACTTTAACCCTCATGTACCAGTTCACTAAGCTTAAACATTAAAAAATCCAAACAAATTGGAAAGTATCCTGATGATATGAGAGATCTGACAGAAAAATACTGCAAGAAAATACAGCACTAGAATAACAAATTTGCTATAAGACCTTTAAGGCATGTTTTCTGCCTGACTTTCAGATTATTTTCCTCACCTTATTTATTTCATGGGCACAGAATGCTAAGAATGGGGACAAAAAGGAGCCAATTTCCAGCTAGGAAAACAAATCTCACTTTAACGGTGAAATATTTCATCCTGGACAACCCTTCTAATTTAATTATTTATTTAAGAACACAGCTAAAAAGAATTACTGGAAAAACAATCTGTTGAGATCTGTATCCTTGGGTTTTCTTCACCTGATTCCTCCATAGTATCTCAAAACTACAGGTCATGGTGCTGCTCTTGAATGCATGTCGGAAAGATTACAATAGAATACTCTGCCGTCCTCTCTTATATACAGGTATTATCATTAATTGCTCAGTCTGTGTCTCCACATTTTGCAAGAGTGAGCCATAAAACTCTACAACTCTAGTATTAGGGCTACTGCCTTCAAAACTCTCTTTTCTCTCCAACTAGAGGGGAGCTCACCCCCTTGATGATGAAAACAGCAGTAACCTACATTACTAAGACAGTCTTTCGATAGCAAAGGCATAATTTGTAGTCAACTAGAACATAGTATTTCACATCTTTAATGCTATCCTTTAAAGAAAAGGCAAATTTTAATGCAAACCAATGTTGGTGGTATTATTCACCCCATCTACCCCATGGTCTGTCTCTCCTCTCAAGTCTTCTACCAGTTCAGATTGTAAATTGGAGTTGTACTTGCAATATCTCAAGAGGTACACACGCAATGCAAGGAAATTGTCAGAAGGAATTACCACTTCGAGTCTGTCGCGTTGGTCAGAAGACAGACTGCTTAATTTTTTTCACATTTAACACTTAAAATTTTGGTTTCCAGTTTAATCCAATTTGTTTGGACATCTTTAATTTTTGTGTATGATTTTACAAGCAGATTAACAATTTCATGAATGGAAAAATAATATCTTAAAGATTAACTTAATTAATCATTTCCCTTCTATACCAAACAGCCAAAGGAAAAGCATATGCATATGCACAGGTACAGACGAGTACGATTTACATATGAATACAGGAAAATCACAGTTCATTCTATTGCATCTGGGATGGGTACTACAATTATTATATTAGCAGAATCCATGCAATTGTTCACAAAAACTGGTGATCTTCAGACTGAAGCAAATAATATTTTTCTTTACAATCAAACTTAGGTGAATCAATGCAGAATGTAATCATCACTGGCATACTCTGTATAAACCTGGATAGGGAAAAAGACTAAGACATCAACTGGAGAATTTGTGGGCCCGAACTGATTGAAGGGGATACAGTATTTTTTAATTCTTCTATTGTGTCCGTGAGTATGTATGTGGTTTTTAGTCCTATGTGCTCTCTGCAGAGTAAATGGACAGAATGAAGGAAGCAGCTGGTGTAGATGTAGTAAGTGCAGAGAGAGAACTGGGAGGAAGAGGGCAGGTTGGAAGCAAAAAGAAAGACACCTTTACACAAGAGAGGGAACACTGCTTGCTTATCCATTTCCATCCCAATAACAAACAAACAAACCAAAAGAAATTATAGCCCTTTAGTGATTACGAGCCAAAGAATTACTTGGTAGAAAAAGCACCCCAAGCAATTACGGCTACAAGAAGACATCCCTCTTGCACTGGAGGGAACAGCTGGAGTTCTCCCAGGAATCACCCCGTTGTCCCAGGAGAAAGCTTTCTATGTTCCCATACTGAGGAAAAACTTTAAGATTAACTGTGTGTATAAAATACAGTTGGAAAAAATCTCTTTTCAAAAACAAACAAAAGCAAAACAAATCAGGAGTGCCAGCGCAGCAGACAATGTCCAAGAGATCAAACTCATCAATTAGTCATCATTTAATTGTTAGAACTCAATATTGCATCAATGCAGTTTATCACAAAGCCTCCCACGAACAAACCTTCACTCAAACGTACAAACATGTGTTTATATATTTTATAGGAAGTCCCTTTCCCAGTGTACAGGTTGAGTTTCTACAAAGCTTGTTGCCCACATTAAATAAAAATGATTCCAGTCTGTAATTTCAAACAGAAGAAAGTTCAACAACATGCACACTTAGTTCTGAATCAGGCTGCCAGGGATTACAGAGAAACGGTTAAACCACTCGGAAAAGAAGTAACACAAATGCCTTCTCCTTCTGTCCCAGGGGGAGGATAAAGGGAGGAGGAGCGGGCGCGATGGGGAGTGCCATTCTCAGGGGTACAGTATCAAGGGCCCTCGAGCACCGTCTTCCCATTCCTCCTCCTCCTCGCAACCTGGGAGCCGGGGCTCATGGCCAGTGCCTTCCCAGCCATCGCGGGGAGCAGCCCTGGGCGGCTTCGGCCCCCCTTCTGCCCCTCTGGCCGCTCACCAGGAGAGAAGGCCACGCGGATACACCGAGCCGGAGTTTACATTTCACTCCGTGTCTCTCACTTGGCTAAACATGAAAGGAAGGCTTTGGAAGAAAAACTTTGCAGCCTGCCCTTAGGTTTACAGCTGCCGTTTACTCTGCCAGCTCTTTGAGAAAGCAACAAAAAAAATCCCTCAGACAAAAAACATTCAAGGAAATTAAAATATAAAACCCAGAAAGACTCCACACAGAATAAGTTTCTTAGAATTATTTCATCAGTCCTTACGCAAAATCCTTATGCAAAAATAGTCGAACTAACGCTACTGCTGATACACAAACTGGCTAAGTTCATTTTTAGCTAAGGCATGGATATACATACCTTTCACATGCCAGACTCCTTTAAAGAAAATAAAATTAATAATATATGATGACATTAAAACAAACAACAAGAATATCAAAAAATGAATATGCATTCGTATATATGAGGCTCGGGTCCCTCAGATTTCTTCTCCAAACCCAGATATTTTGTCTTAGAAATCTACAGAACTAGCTTAGCATTTTCCTCTTTGGATTTATACTTTGTCTTCAGACACCTTACTTCGAACTTTACTCTTATTTTTTTAACGGACAATATGCAACTGTATGTACTTTTCACAAGCTTAAGCCAAGAGAAACTTATGCCTGCACAGAAACACGAGATCTGATTTCCTTTGAAAAAGGAGTTTCTGTGGCAGGAGCCCAAATATAAATATGCTTACACTGGCATAAAACAGCAGTCATTGTATAACTTACTGCACTTGGAGAACCAGCATAAGCTAAAGCAGCAAAAATAGTAAATCCCCTCCCAAGGAAACGAATGGAACAGATACTGGGTCATCCGCATCTCCGTTTCCTTCCAAGCCTCCCCCGGCTGCGGTGCTGCTGGTTGTCACTTTTCCAAGCAAGCAAGGCATTCCCTGTTCTCTGGCTGCAAGAGTGGGACGTGGCCTGGGTTTCCCTCCGAACCAGTCGAATTCACCTGGAATATCTATACAGTTTTTACCTGTTTGAGGTTCCTAGACACTGAGTCTCTTCATAGGCTAGGAATTAATCTTTTTACAGAAGTGTTGTTTATGTTAGTAGTAGGTCAGACAAAAAAAATTTCTGAAAACTGTCTTCGTGCACAGCCAAAGCGCGATCTGCCTCCAAAGAAGCTGGCCTGCTCCGACACCTCATCAGCAGTTTTTATGCCTAGCTTTCCTCAGTAACTTCTGCCTTTCCTTACACAAAGTCTAAAACTGGAAGTTACAGTCATTTGGATCCATGTTATAATAGGATCTTTAATAAACATCTGTTATTTGCAATTTTCTTACAAGTAAAGACAGAAAAATAACTTTTCTTCATCTACCTTTTTAGGTGCTTTCTGTGCAGTTCCAAAATCAAACCAACAGTCACATTAATAACCAGAACAAGATGAGAAACTATTACAAAAAATCTCCAACTACAGACCAATTTTAAGAACATTAAGTCTAGTGCTACTGAGGTGCTTTTATCAGTGTAACATTTTTTGTCCCTCAAAGAACCAGTATTATAAGACATACTTGGTTGCCAATAAAAGTTGCCTTTACAGAAGGAAAGGACCTTGTTAATACGCTGCAGCCAACTTGTTTGCAAAGTAGATTTGGGTTGAGTGAGTTCTTTATGTGTACATTCTCCACTAGATACAGGTATATCCAAGATGTCCTCTTCAGACTCCTAGTCATTCAAAACTTTTTAATGACAAATATTGCTTCTTGTAACCTTCTAGTCCTTTCTCTTTCACACTGTTGACTTCTTGACTCAAATCTTTCAATTGGAGCTTTTTATTACATTTTTTAGTGCATACTTTTGCTTTCTTACCTTCTTTGGCCTTTCACCAAGCTGTCCAGTCCTTCACGCAAGAACATCCCACTTTGCACCTTTAGTTTTTTCATGTTTCTTGCATCTTGCTGGCTCCAATACCCGTTTTCAGGTCTTAATTTAAAGCCATCTGATCTGTCTAGTTCCATTTTCTTTGTTTCAGTCTCCTTTGTTCTTTGTGTAACTGCATTTAAATTTTCACATATTTTGAGATACAGAGCTTGTAAGGATACTTCACTGAAGACCTTCTTAAACGGCTTGTATTAAAAGACGTGTTTCCTTCAGTAGGATTTCCTCCTAAAGGAAGGAAACATGCTCCCTATGTTAAGCTATAGGCACACTGCTGTCACCTGAACAAAATAAATACTCACTAACTAAATACTACTAATAAAAACACACTAACCAAGAGGCAATAACATTTGAAACTATGTCTCCCCTTTTCTTTTCAGGTTCCAGAACACAAAGTGTCTCCATAATCCAAGAAGAATGTTAAAAGCTGGCTCCCTGCGTGTATTTTTCTCATGTAAGGAACAATACAAACGAGGTCACATTTGCTCAAAGAAAGGCTAACTCAACCGTTATTAATCTGCATCTGACACTAAATTGTTAGTAGAATCAAATTTTACATACTTCTACCATCAGAACTATCTTGAAAGACTGCAGAGGTCATCAGTGCAAACAAAATGATTTCTAGTTATAGCAACTCTGAGGTTCCTGCTACCTGAATGATAAAAATGTAAGGTATTTTTATGTCAGGAGGCCTGTATCAGGTTGTCAGTATGCTGTAATAACCATAAACCCAAACCTTTGGTATCATCTGATATGAATGACTATTGCTCTACTGAATACAGCGAAACAGTATTTTTTATATGACGGTTCACTAGATTAAGGAAGTGAGTAATGTTAACGTTGGGAAGTATATTCACTTCTACTAGGTTCTAATGATACAGTTGTACTAAATCTCATTGTTCTGAACACACAAAATAAATAACAACACACTTGACTTAAAACAGTGAAAAAATTGCATTTGTTTTGAAACGCCATATTCAAATATGGTTAGTTGAAGCTTGGTACAGTTTTTGATTTCAATATAAGTAGGAGAAGCCGCGCAGCAAGAGGAAACTATCTAGCCAGGTTACCCTGATTAGAGAGACTAGGCTGAAACCCAACTGTATGTAACTTAACAGTGACCTACATAACAATAATCATTTTGAAGAAAGATTATTTTAGGAAAAAACGGGATGCAGGATAAAAAAAAAAAACACAATCAAGCCAACACATTTGTTACAATTTTGGAAAAGCTGAACAACTGCAACCAGTAAAAAATGTAGGTTCTTGATAAATGAAGAAATGGGATGATATTTGAAAAATGTATTTAATTTGACATCAAGTTAAAATTTATTTAGTAGACCTGCAAAGCTTCTCTGCTACTAGCTATTACAGAATATGGTTAACAATTACAGAGTACGGTGAATTTTCTCTAATGCTTATACATGATAACTAACACCAATAGTAGCTCTCGACGTAGTAGTCTATGACATACCAGAATACTCTTTATTAATTTCCAGGTTTCAGCCATCTAGTGCAGGTTGAAATGCCAAGTGCTCCTACAGCCCTTTGCCTGAATCTTTTGAGGACTTTATCAGGTAACTTTGCTCTTGGTAACTTGCAGAAGAACTTCACACCACAGCCTCAGAGAAACCCTATATTTTTTTAACAGAAGGGTAGCTCCTCTCCTTATGTAAACAATTTTTATGTGGTTTTTTGAGGTAAACTATCAACGACCTACTTCAAGTAGCCAGTTTATGAAAGTCCTTTCTGCTTCCTCTGTCTTAACAGCTTTTAGAAGAAAACATTTTGGAATTTTTTCTTGTCAAGAAATAAATATAAGGTTGTTTAATTTGAGCAACTGTCTCCCACAGAGTTGTTTTGAAATTAAAAGCTGGAATACAGGAGAATGAAAGGAATTTAAAAACCTTGCCTCAAGGCCTAACCAATCAGACTAATAATATGGAAGGTTAGAAAGGGACATTTACAAAGCCTTCCAAAGGCACCTAGCCCAGTCCCTTTCTGTGCAATACCTGTGTTTTTGAAAACTTTTTTTTAAACGAAAAAAATGAGTGTCTTCAGAATGCCCACTTCTTTCCTTTGCCTATCCAAAATGCAAAGTTCTCAGCTACTTACTTTTCCAAGGTTTGCTAAGTAAAGAAAATTCTGAACACTTCCCACTGAGCTCTCAAAATAACCAAACAAGTGAAATATAGGAAAAACTGAGAGGAGAAAATAATTGCATCCTGCACACTGCATGTCCCCAAGTATTATAACTGTATGCACTTGAAAGGTTAAAGATTGCTTCTTTCCATGTGCAAGAAAAAAAAAAAAGAAAAGAATTGTGAGGAGACTGCTCTGCACAAGAAAAACCGAGAAGATGACTATCAAGATGCAGAAGAGAATTTGGGTCTCTATTCCCATTGATTTCTAAAAGAAAAGTCAATGCATATCAAACAATTTCATTCCAAGTCTTTAAAAACCTTTTGATTGTTTACTACAAAACAACTTTGCTTTGAAAAAAACCAGATCCTTCTAAGAATCTAAACAAAACGTGTGCATTATGTAGAGCTAAGATGTTTATATAAAATAGTTCTTTCCAAAAGCAAGGATTTGCTTTAAAGATTTGCTTTTATGAACCAATATACCAAGCTCGCAGGTCAGCCTTAAAATGCTACTGTCCCCATTGGTTTTCTCTTGGTACGTTACAATGCACTGGTATTTGATGTCTCCATAAAACTGTTAATTTTTCTTGTCCCAATGCCATTGTACAGCAGTGTGGATCCCCTAATCTCTTGAAGCACAACAACTTCATATGCAGCATAAGTTCATTAACTTTATCTTTTTAAAGAGCACTTTGGAAAATGGAAAATAAATGCAGTAGATTACCGATCCACTGCTGCACTTTTATTTTTCTAGCCAGCTTGAGAAAAGTGACTTTTCATCATCATCATAAAGCAAAGACTGTTTTTTTTTAGTACTTCTGTGTTTAGCAGGAAGCCTTATTTTTCCTAGTCATCCAGTAAATGCCTTTTGTAACTATTAGCACCGCATCCAAAATCTGTTATTAAGTGTGACAACTTTCCTGTGCCAATACTGATTCTTAAATATCACTTGCTTTTTTTGCTTGTTTGTTACGTGAACAAAAAAAAAAAAAAAACAAAAAACAGTAACGACAGAAGAGGCAAAAAAAACCCTCTGAAAACTACCAAAATACAGACCATACTTGAGTGTTAAATTTCCTGAACTCATTCTTACCAGGCTACTGTGTAGCCTTCCCTGTTCACTCTTTACTTTGGTTTCCACATAAACTGGAAATTGCACATCTTTGGCATCCTTTTGCTGCTGCCTAAATTAATGCTTAACCTTCTCATACAGTTATCAGGAAGTCACTCTCCTCGTCAAAAGCCACATACACAATTGCTTAAAGAGCCAAATAATTAATTCCCAAGCAAGATGTGTGCCATTCTGAGCTCAAAGTCCAGATTAAATAGAAATTTTCACGTAAACCCAGAATACTCTTCTTTCCCATTGGCTTAATGGAGGCAGCTAGAGATGTCAGCGGCCTTTGCATATCCTTCCATAAATAAATAAAGCATCAATACTGCAACTGCTACAGTTTGAAATCTGAAACAACTTTTATCAGTCACCAGGATGAAAAGGAAAAAAAAAGTATCAATCCAACAAAACATTCACGAAAGATCTTGCAGTAATTTCTCCAGGCAGTACTGCAGATACATTTTATGTGACAGCCCATGAGAATTTCTGCAGCATATGCAGTAGTTGATGAAGACACAGAAGCACAATCAACAGCAATCTCCGAGAACAGAGAATCCTGCAATGCTAAGAAAAAACTCCCTTCTTTGTTTAATACAGTCTCTATTATTTTTTTTTCTAAATACATTAACACAAAACCTGACTGCATTAGGAATAAAAGGGAGTCTACATAACCCCACGGAGTACTGCTAAGACCTAGAGAAGATCCCATTATGAATGTGGTACACATGGTTGTACTAGGCTGGAGAAAGAAAAGTAAGAAACAAATAGAAATACCTATGTCATCTACCAGTCTTAATATGGCTAATCAGGATACATATCTTCTCCTTCATTTTTGCATTAAACACAAGCCATTAATATTGGAAAAGTAGATCTATTTTACTGCCCACATTTAAAATTCTCTCACAAATCTGCACTTTTATAACACCACTTTACGAAACACATTCTGCTTGCTCACTTCAAAAAAAGTTAATCTACTTAGTGCAAAAGATTGGCACATTTGGTTTATCAACAAAGCACTGGAACACAAGAGGCCCCATCCTTACTTCAGGGAGCTGATATTTTAACGCAAGTATCAAAAGCTCCAGAGGTTTTTATCAACAATGTAAAAATTTAAGAGTAACGCTCTGTATTGTTCTAAAGCTTCTTACACTTTGAAAATGAACGTAAACAAGCTTCCCTCACTGTGATGTGAAAATGAGTATGTTTACTTGCTGCACCAAGAAAAGGAGAGGGAATTCCAGGTGAGAAGACAGATTGAAAAAAATTGAAAAGAATAAATGAGAAATGAGATTGCCAAGAGCAAACTCTTACTGTGCTTTGAAGGTGAGGAGTTTGAACACGATACAGAAGGAACAAAGCCAGCAAATGACTCTGAACAAGGGAGTGGCTTGGTAAGATTACTCCTGGTGAGATCAGCATGAAGAAATGTTCCTTTAATCTCTCAAATACTTTGCTGCCAAAAATTGAGCAATATGAAAACACAGAGTTGCAAATGAAGAGGTTGCTGCATTTTTTGACGAAAACCTATCAAGGTTGACAGGCATGACTTTTTATCTGAGCATGCTTTGCTTTACATTATGATCAAGTGTTAATGTATTCCCCGCCAGAACAGTGCAAGGGCTAAAATTAAACAACCCCATCAATTATATTAAAAAAAAGAAAGTAACCACACACAGCTCTCCTATCTGAATTTGATTTTAGATATCTGAAATAGCATCTGACATTCCACTACCTGCTGAGAAAGTGGTCTTAGGTTTATTTTTCTGCCACTTCCACTATTTTGTAAATGCTCAGGTACTTGTTCAACCTTCTGGGTAAACACGACATCACGGGCACACATCCTTCTCAGGTATTCCCTGCAACCTCCAGGGTCTGGAGGGACTTTCACTAAGCTTGATGTG
Source organism: Limosa lapponica baueri (assembly GCA_002844005.1). Lineage (NCBI taxonomy): Eukaryota > Metazoa > Chordata > Aves > Charadriiformes > Scolopacidae > Limosa > Limosa lapponica. Next base: position 513,069 of record KZ505801.1, on the reverse strand, counting down.
GGACTAGTACCGTGTTCTCCCTCTCCTGAACGCCCCCCCGGTCCCTTGAAATTCTTTTGGAATCAATTTAATTCTGTTAATATCCTGACTTCAAACAGCCCCTAGCCTACTGGGGAAAAGAAAAGGTGCTAATTTTAGCTGTCACTATAGTGTACACAAATATACGTTCACTGCATGCACAGAGTAAATGACAAACTCCTTTTGCTATTTATTTTTACTTATCCTTTAAATTCCATGCCTCACAACTTCCTGGAATATCTATTTTTTTCCAAAACATTTTTATGGTACTCTACTTGAAGCAGCTGGTCGGGCTTTTGAAAAGGCAACTAATCCTAGCTGAAATTACGCATTTTTTTTGCAAGATAAATGTTCCGGTACGCTCTTTATTATAACAAAAGAGCTGAGTGAGCCAGAAGAATGCTATGTTAACATTTATCTCTTATGCAGTGACAAGCTGGAGTTTGCACCTCCTGGTTATTTCAGCCAGACCGTAAAAGTAGACAAACAGCCTGGCGCAAATGAGCCTTCTGCTCAGTGTAGCACTGCTCAAACAGGCCTGAACCCATAATGCCTACAGAGAGCACTGCGCTGCACATCGCTCAAATAAATGCATTTTAGCATAGAAGTATTAGTCTAGAAAACAAAACTGATCCACGTCTTGAGTTTATCGGGTCTGAATGGGGACCTAGACATTTCCTAGCCATATCTGGCATCACCTCGCTCCCCTCTGCTGTCACTGTACCTTTGCAAGCCCTTCCCATCAGCCTCCATAACCTCCCCAGCCTCCATTCTGCCTGAGCTTCGCCTTTCTTAGTCCCATACCTACAAGCTCAGTGTTTCTGAATTCCTCCGGTGTCATCCGTCCCCACTTCCACCTCCCCTTCACTTCCTTTCTGTGAGGGAGCTCAGTGAGGAGCTCCCCACTCAGCTGGCCCCGCCCTCCTGCAAGCCCACCCCATGGCCCCCACCTCTGGCTGTCCCTGCCCTGAAGATGAATGGGCTCTCCCCAGGCCTAACATTACTCTGCTCCTTAACCAGCAGGCAGATTTCCAGCAATATGTGACTACTTCTCTGTAAAGTAGTGCAGAAAACCATATTCCACCTGTTTATGTTAATTAGTCCCACATCCCATTAGAAGTTGGCACTGATTTTAGGTGGGAGCTAGTTCTTAAGCAAGGTTTTAAACTCTGGCAGATCTTGGCTGAGTTTTCTCCCAAGTTGCCCAGCTCTAGACTGTCCTTCACTGTACAGGAGTACTTAATTTTTACAAAAGCTATCAGCTCAAATGCAGCAAAATCTCTCATTATTGTAATTCCGCCGCCAGAAGCGGGGAGAGTTGCATAAGGAGTTCTCAAAGCAGAACTAGATATTTCAAGATAGACAGGAAAGGATTTTCCATTTTGCTTTCAAATGCAGTTGTTTATCCAAGACGTTCAGGTTTTACCATTCTTAAGCCTGACAGGTGAACAAGGGCTAGAAATGCTAGGCAATAAAAGGCTTACAATGAAAGGATAACCTGTTCACCTCTCAGTATTTTGCCACAGAAAAACTACCAGAACTTAGGTCCAGGGAGGTCTAGTTGGTCTGGGCTTGCTTACAGCAGTCCTGTTCCTCTAGTCCACCTACACAGGTGACATGCTATTACTAGTTGGTTACAACAAACCAAACACTTTACTGTGCCACAGAAACTAGAAGCATTCAAACTACTTCAATGAACAGTCTTTCAGCAACTGTGTTCTCACTCACTGCAGGCAGAGGAAGAAATTTGAAAGTAACAAGTTGATCATTATTATGTTGTCGTAACGCAGATTAAATCTCCCTTTTACAGATGATTTCATCAAGAAATCTTCCCCCATCTTTTTTGTATTCGGTAGACACAGCCTCAAAATGGTAAGCTTTGAGTATTAGATGCAGAAAGCTGCTTCTTGAAAGTAGTCCTCTATTCCAAAGTACATATCCTTTCTACTTCAAACAATTTAATAGCAATTCTATCTTGTTGTCATATGAGTTTTCCTAAAAACCCTTTGTCTCTCCAAATGTTACGAGAGCTTTGTAGTAATTTTGTAAAACAACATCTGAAGCATCTCTTGGACTTGCACTGCAATTTGTCAGTCTCTATGAAAAATTTACCCTTATCTATGAAAAAAAAGTTTATACAAGGTTGTTTGGTATTTTTTTTACTCTCAAGTATTTGGAAAAGGAAGGTAAGTTTTTGTCCATTTGTCTATGATATAAACACAAAAGAAACAATCTATTTGTTTTTATCCGGTTCAATGAAAATGACCATTTTCCTTCCCTAACAAAGGGGGGTTATTTATATTTTATACTATTAACTGTCTCAGATCTGCTCATAGATTTCATTTATGTGTTCATGCCATAAATGAAAATATATACTTCTATATAATGATTTTAATGAAGTAGCTTTATCTATGATGAAGTTTAATAAGTAGTATATTCTCGCACATCTCTTTTTTCATTTTGGAGCAGTCTTAAAGTATATGAACTACACTACTTTTTGATGAAACTAAAATGGAAGATGTGCTCCAACAGTGATTTACTGTTCCTGCATTCCCTGGAATCAGAGTAGAGTCCACTCAAAGTATTACCTCTGAAAAAATACAAGCTGTGGCCACCAAGTTCTCAGCACCCACTGTTTTTCTTCTATGGATCCATTCCCACTGCAGATTACTTGCTAATATAGATGTAGCCAAAGCTTTCCAACCTAAAGAAGTTTTTAGTTCTCTGGTTGTAAAATGTGATATATGCCATGATCTCAATGTTTTCTTTGAAATAATTAAAACAGTTCTTATTCCAGCCAGGTTAATCTCACTAGAAGTTTATTCCATGAAAGTTAATTCCACGATATCCAGACAGATTTTTTCCAAAACCTGCCTCCTAAGGATAGTAAAACTGCTCAGATAAAAGTCACTAACAACAAGAAGGGAGCAGATATTAGAAACTCTTTTGTAGGAGATAGTAAGCTCTTCCATGGGCCTGAGACCATGCACTTCTTGAGCAATTTTAACGTCTAAAACTTCAAGGAGCCTGTGAGCTCCTACTGCATAAGGACCTCCTGCCTTTGAGACTCCATAGTAAGCAAATTAATAACCACCTACTTACATTAACAGGGAATGCACAGAATAATTACATTCCACAAATAAATTCTCAAGAACAACTTACAAGAAGTACAACTTTCTCATTTAGATAAAAAGTATTTTAATTACGTGGTTCAATCATAATGCATTATTATGGGAAAGCGCTGCTTTGGAGCCAAGAGTTAAGAATCAGATAGGCTAATGAAAGGCTCACAGCTCTTTAATTCTCTCTCTTTAACTATTCACGCTACTAAACTGGTTGAGATGTATTTGGAAAGCAGAATTCAGTCATGCTGCTTCAGAGTTCTCTGATTCAGATTCCAGCAGCAAGGCCTGATAGAAGACAACTCCTCGAGCAGGATACTCAAATAAACTGAAACTCCACCACTTTTTGTGACCTTAGTAGGAGAGCCTGCACCTTAAGACCCACCACTAATGAAGCTGGTATTTCTCAGCTCTTGTATGAGATCGTACCTTACATAGAATCAAACTGATCATTCTTAACAGAAACACAAATGTATAGTAAAACCCCTACGAATCACATCTGCATTGACACGGCCCTCAGCTCTGCAATTGTTCCACTCAGCACATTTGTGTGAATTGGTGCTGACACAGAAATTCTGTCCTGAATAAAAAGCCCTGAATATATATTCATGTAGGTACAAAACTTGCATGTGGTACGACAAAGTTGATGTTAGGCCAATATACATGCCATTGTCACATACATTCAACTTTCCTGCGAGGTAAACACTTTTCAACCCACTGACTTGAGCTCAAAGCTCCAAACAAATTATCTCATAAGCAACTGTTATGGTTTGAAGAACCCACAACAATTTATTGTCGTTTCAACAATTATTCTATCACCCAGTGACCCCTCCCCACCCAGGAAGGAGAGTCGGGAAAAAAACAAGGAAACCTGAGGGCTGAAATATAAACAGATTTAATAGAATAGGACTAAATAAATAGTAAAGAACCAATATTGATCCTGATACCAATGTAAAATATACAAGGCCCATTCTATCAGCATATATACTCAGCCCATTCTATCAGCAGGGAGCTGTGCACTCCCACCAGTGGACAGAAAATGCCAGACACTGTGAGCACTATGGCTTCGGGAGGAAGGAAAGGGCTCAGGGGCCCGGCACTGGGGCAAGAAGTTCTCAGGATCACAGCCATTACAGAAGAGAAAAACCCCTCAGCAAACTTTCTAATTTATGTTGAATGTGATGTTCATGATATGAAAAAACTCTGTTGGCCAGCTTGGGTCAAGTGTCCACGTCTTGCTCCTCCTCGTCCTTGTACCTGGCAAGCTCGAAAACACTGAGACCTTGAAACTCGCACACCATAGCTGGCTATAAAGTAAATATTTTCACACATTCAGACACTAGAGTCTTCTAAAAAATGCAGTTTTCCCAAGCATTAGAAGAGACGTTACTGAAAAGTAAAATTACTGAAAGAGAAATTAATACTGTGTCGCTCAAACCAGGACAGCAGTAAAATCCCCATGTTTCTCCTAACTGTCCATCCTGTCAAGTTTTGTAGACATTCCAATTTTTCTCTTTATTCACTCAACCCTGTTCTCTCTTTGTAGGATGGTGGAGGTTTAGGATTTGATGTGACCCCAGACACAGTTTTGGAAAGTATAGTGTAGAAATACTAATGTATACCATTCTGTCCAAAATTTGCTGCCTTCAGAGCTGGCTTGTAAGTCTGTCCCTGAAAGCCTGCATTTAAGGTTGTTTCTAAAGAGCCCATTAAGCCTGTGATGCAGAAAATCACTTTTTCCAGAAAGGCACCAAGTCTTAAACTGCAAACATCGACAGATGAACAATTTATCTCTTCCATTGGGAGGCTTCCACTGGCTTACCATGCTACAAAGATTTAGACGCTTCTCAAAGTACTTGTGTAACTCACAGTAACTTCAGGCCATTATTTACCATCACTCTTCTGATTACATAAAGCTCTAGTTTGTATTAACTGCTATTCCGTGCTTCTGCCACTTGTTATATTTTTGCTAAATTGGTTGCTTCCTTATTTTTTTTTTCCCAGCTTTGGAAAAGTAGCCCTTTTGTACCACAAAACATGTACATACACATCAGGGGTTGCTTATACTGAACATAATTTAGTATTTTTCTAAGCACCCAATACTTTGTCTTGAATTTCGTTATGACAGCCCAAAATGACTGAATTCCTGGACCAGGAAATTATACTTCAATCATATTTTATATGTTTCAATACATTCTGTAAAGTAAAATAATTATCTGTATTTTTAGAATCTAAAATTATGTTAAAACAAGCAGCGTAAGACCTTCAGAATAAGAATACTGTACTGAAGAATTTGAGTTTGAGACAATTCCTTTCCATTACATCGAGTGCTTAAGGAGTAAGTAATTCTTTTATTTCTTAAGCTTTTAAAAAAAGTTCATTTAAAGAGTTGATAGCTAATTACATACAATCTCTCTTTGCTCTCTTCTCCCTTCCAATACTATTTAAGGTCTTCTCACATTTCCCAATAGACTAACTTTTCTCAAGCGCTTTTCTCACACTGATCCTATTTCATCATTTTTATCAGTTATGAATCCTGGAGGAGACAGAAGCCAGACCACAAGAATCGATACAGAAAGCCTGTGAAGGTCTATTCCTAAATGCATTAAAAATCCTTCCAATACAACAAGCTGTTGTTTACAGCTATCTGCAGGTAACTCCAGTTAAAGAAATATATTTCCAGTATTCTCTATATTGGAAGCAAACTCTGAGAAGGTATTTTGAAATCTAGGATTTGTCAAATCAGAATGGTTACATTAATGTTACCCTTACTGGCGCTGCACTGCACCAAAGTAAGATCTCCTCAATATCAAAGAAGGATCAAGTCACACGAGTACAAGTTCTGCAGCTCTGCAATATTTACACAGAACTGGCATATGAATAATTACACTTGTGCCAATTTTCATGAGCTTCCATAATTTGGTCACGTTATCCCAGTTTCTGTGACTTTCAGTCTTCTGAGTCTAGTATTCATTTCAAAAGTCTAGGCATTGCAATTACTTAAATACACACTCTGATAAATTTACGACTCACCAGAAAAAAGGCCAGAAAGGTAATGCTGCAGTGCCAAAATTTGAAAGTTAAATTACAGTTACCTCCAAACTTGACTTTTTTCTTTTCTTTGAACATGAGGTTGGAAGCCCTTCCCCCTACCGTCCTGAATGCTTTGAGTTGCTGGTAACACAGACTAAGTAGTCTTTAACATTATTTATGACACCTGGAGTACAAGACAGAAAGAAGCAAACCACGTTCTGCCACGTACCTCTCAAAGCACACTTTGTCTCCTCTACAGGGAACTCAAATCTTCCCTATTAATAGACCTGACTGAAGTTTCCTCTGGATCCCTTAACAGTCTTTATATAATTTAGGAAGGAAAGGCCGAAGGAATAACTTTCTGTGATAATGATCGGAACAGCAATCCTTAGTTACTGAAATTGTAAGACTTTCCATGTGAAACTACTTTCCTCAGTTCCCTGGATTCAACTCACAAACTTTGCAGACTGAGGAAGAAATCTAAATGCAAAAAAAAAAGAAGCCATGGTTTTTCTATTTAAAAACAGCTTAAGATGCAAAAGCAAGGCTACTACTACTACAGCTCTTCTTCCAAAGTATCAAATAAAATACAAAGAAACAGAAGAACTTTTTTGGATATGTTGATTATCTATTCTAAAATCTTGACAGCATTAAAAAAATTAAGAATATATAAAGTTTGTATAGAATAAAACGAATAATTTCTAAAGCAGGTCTTCATTTCATATTTACAGTTTTTTTGGAACCCCAACAAAAGCCTCTCGTGGTACATATCAGGGCACATTCCTTATAACATATCTCCACCTTGGTTAGGTATTAGTGAGATCTTCCTGCAGTACAAACAAAATTCTACCCTTCAGAAAAAATGAACATGACACCATTCTGCTTCTAAGCTTTCTGCTGCGTTGCGTGCACACGCTTCTGCAAACCTCATTTGTCATCCATGCATCAGACAAAATACATTGCAAATTTATTACATTGCCTAAAGGAAATCAAACTTATTATCTCATTATTCAAGTGTTCAAATTTAATTTCCTTACAGTTTTTAAGTCTACATTAGCAGCTTATATTTAGTTTAAACTTCCAGATGTAAATAATTAGCTCTACATAAAAATGGCCAACCTTGGCAAGATGGTGTCTCCAGTGCTCCTTGCATCACACTATTTTTGTGCTTCCCAAACTTTCAGTTGGAAGTGCTAAATACGCGTTCCTATTTGATTTTGCCGAGCTTCTACTGTTCAACAGTTTAGTATACTCAGGTTTCCAATTAACTTATTTAGATGTTATGACAGGTCAGACATTGCCTCTCCTCCCCCTTGCTTAAAAAAAAAAAAAAAGACAAGACATTTCCAGGAATGTACTTAAATTGTTTTGTGTGGGTAAACACAGTGCTGACTTGAACGGCCTCTGCAAATACACCACTAACAAGTAAAAGCTTATCCAGATGTGTAAAACATAGTACAGTTTGGTTTCCTAAATTGTCTTTGCAGCTGATGAAAGCTTCTCTTTTAAATGGTATTTAAATACAAGAAACAATTAAAAAAAATATTCCTTAGCAATTCTATCTACATCTGTAACATTGCCCCTGAAATTAACTATACACAGAAGTCTTCTGTTTAAATTCAACATGAGTCTTTGAACACTGCACAGAGGAGCTTAACATATAACAGAAAGAACTGTATTTTACAAATCAGCATTGTCATCATTACAAATCTGCACGTATTTCAAAAGCATGTAATTGATTTTCTTTAAAAATATTAAAGACAACAATAATAAAAGCCACATGTACTTTGGAAACTTGTTCTAAACAATAATTGTTATTAACATCTGCTCTAAACATGAGCTAGAATATAAACCTTAATAACGTGGATGAAAATTCCAAGAACCGCTCGTGATTTTACGAAAAAAAATCCAATTTGTATGAAATGTTCCACGTCAGCTATGGAGCCAAAGGCAATTTTTAGCTTGGTTTCATTCAAAAAGGAATCGCTGCGGTCTTGGCCAGCTCCACTCCCCTCTCTATCAAGCTGCATTAAAACAAGCAGGCAGGAGAAGAGGCAGAGTGCCACGTTAGTGCCATCCTCGCTTGGTTCTCCCTGGCTGCTGGCTGCTCTCTGAGGACATGTATAATTTGACACCAGCTGGCTGGTAGGGGACACGAATGTGATAAGCAGACTCCAAATACTGTGGGACCAGTTAACACAGAGGACATGAAAAGCCATCACAGGTCACTGCAGTGTTGGTACAGGCCTAAAGCTTAGTCTAAAGACAATAAGCAACCTTCTTAACCGGAGGAGAATTCAAGTTGAAATGCCTTTCAAGAATGTTACGCATGCACAAATTGGGGAAATCACATTAGATGGTCTTCTATTCTCCCCTGGCCAAAGGAGCAAAGGAACAATACCAGTTCCTTCTTTCACTTGGATTCAGTGGTTTGACTGTTGCAGCTTATTGTTAGCTAATATTCAACATACTGAGCAAAGACCAATCAGCCAGTAAAGGGAAAATTGCTAGGAAGCAAACGTTGAGGCAGGGTACCAAACTAACCATTACAGCATAACCACAGCTTCAGCAATGCACAAACTGAGGCGATGGTCTAGGCAAAGAAGAGACCTGTACTTCCAGATTACCCCAGCACACACCGACCAATTCATTCACTGACGAAACTCTGTCACCTTATACTTGTTTTGTATAAAGAAAACTATCTGCCTTGATAGGGAGTTACAAACCCAGCCTCCCTAAAACCAGCTCCTAGCTGAGAGGGGAAGAGGACAGTAACAGGCAGACCCGAAAAAAAAACAAACTCAAAATCCAGACCACAGCAGCCCTGGGGCTACCTGAGCAGTGACTGCTTCGCTTCCCTACAAAGGGGATACAATACGCGTCTCCGACCTTAATGCCACGCAAAAATACAGCAAGTCTTAATTTGTGAAATGTGTGACAGGGTGACCATTGAGTGTAAGGGCTTCTGACAGGCTGCTCAGAGTAGACGACCTACCTATCTTTCAAACCCCAACCTGCACAGTGCCAGGGAGCCTCAACACCCCTGCTGCAGGTCAGAAAAACTAGGAGCAACTCAGTATTTCACCAGCTCTCAGTTAAGGACCAGGACTACCCATATACAGCCACGTGCTCACCTTCCAGTTTCTGGTACAAACCACACTGCATTGACTTGAGCTTGGTTCATGTTCTCAAAGGCTTAGGCACTATCTAAAGACTTTAAATTTGTTCACCTGAAATAATTTCCTGCTTCTTCTGAATTGTTCCTGTCGCTTCAACGTGGCTTCACAGGCAGTGAAGCAGGCTTAGGTCCTAAAAATATCAGACAGACTGTAATGGCTGCTTCTAAAACATCATGTTTGATCATGCCAATGAACTTCAAGAACAAGCACGGAAAAACCTGTACTTAAAATCTTCCATATAAGATATACCTAAAGTCTTCTACAAGAACCGACTGTTTTCTCCTACTCAAAATGCCCCTTTAGAGAGAGGTCTCACATCAAGAGGAGAAAGGCAAAGGATGCCAGTCTAGTTTCTCTAGAGCTCATCATCTATTGGGTCATCCACAACACAAATTTCAGATTTTCAAAAAATGCAACTGAGGTTTTGGAACACAGAATGCACTAAACAACTTGCTTTACGTAACCCTATGCAGATTATATTCCCATTACATCAGTCCTAAAAGGTCATTTTAATGATACTTTTTTACGCTCCATATTGCATTGACAAAGGTTCAATGAAAAAGCCTACTGAAAGTTAGCTTTCTTTTCCTTAGATGAGATTTTGACAGCCAGGTTAGCCCAATAAGTACTCAAAGTTGAATTACTTGCCTTGATTTACTGTATACACAAACAAAATTATGCTAATATATATAATGCTCATATTTTTTCTCAACTTTAATCCTCTGAGATTATATCAATAAAATCTAAAGTCAAAAGAAAAATGAGTCAGAACAACTTTGAATATATTTGGACTGTATACAATAAAACAGAACATAGTTCTACCTCTCTCCAGCCAGTTTATCAACTCAATTTTTTTTT
>KZ505801.1:480549-496105 GCA_002844005.1 Limosa lapponica baueri | reverse complement strand
TGACATTTTACAACTATAGTCTTAGGTTTTACGCTCGCACATGAGCATTTGGGATCAGATGCGCGCAGGCCTAAATGCTTGAGAAACAGAGTAAAGGATGTGGAGGAGGAAGGTTCAGAGGGTGATCATACCCACTCCTGCAAATAACGACAACTCTGCCTAGCTAGCAAAAATTAACGTTGTAGTCCTTTTTCCAGCATGTAGATGAGGGAGGACTACATTCCTTCTAAATAATACTGCTTTTACAACTCGATATAGCTTACACGTTGTGATCGCCTTCAATCAAAAATAATTTTTTTCAAAAAAAAAAATCCTTTCCTGCACAACCCCACATGTAAGATAACACACAGTCCATCAGAAAAACACCAATTCTAATCGCATTTAGTGTGATCTGAACTGCACTCAATTTTCATATTGCAAGAACTATAGACAATTAATACAATTTTCTCCTTAAAGTATCACATCTCTTCTAACAACCTCTAAGGAAAGGCTTTTGGCTACCATGGGATGACAAATAATGTAAACTAAAACCACAAGAAAGTCTAATTAAGAAGAATTGTAAAACGACGCAACTCACTTCAGTTTGCTTTATCCCTTTACTAAACCAGACACTTTTTTGAAGCAAAACACTGGGAGCCAAGTAAAAATAAGTAAAAATAAAGGACATTTTACAGTAATTAACAAATTGAAACTTCAAAAAAGAACTGTAAAAGCCAACCTACTTTAGACTTGCCTGCTGGAAGTCCCCAGTACTTCGGAAACCAGTCCGCTTTTGAAGGACAAGATGATGGTAGGAGGCATATAGAGCTGATAGACTATATGCCTTTCCCACCTTTCAATGAATAATACATTTGAAGAAAAAAATTCCTTAATTTTTACATTTCTTAATTCAAAAGTGAAATTTACCTAAAAAAATGGAGTCAAATGTGGAGGTTGTTGAAAAGGTTTTCACAGAGTACAGAAATTTCTAATTTTGGTGATTTAGGGGCTTTATTTCAAGTAGCAAACGAGCTTAAAAAATCCCATCTTCAGTTCAAACAAAAATATTGGAGGCCACAGCTCATGTTTTACATTTTCTGTATCAAAATTTGCCTAGAATAACTGAAAACATTTGCTTCTATTCCTACTTTAGGTATTTGTAGTTACTCATAATAGCATGATAGTTGTTCATAATAGCATAGTTAGACTTCAAATAAGGAGAGGAAAACCTGTGAATTTTATCAGTCATCATTATTAGTAGTGACATGACATAATGCTGCTTCTGCTTTCTTCCATGGCTTGAGCCAAATTTGATACCATCTGTAACACCATAGTCTGAAATGATGCATATGTACTGACTTTTAGGCAAGATTGTCCTATAGAATTTTTACAGCTAACATGGTAATGTACACAATTGGTTATTACAACACTTTCTGTTCCATAGGATAACACTTTCTGTATTTAACCTCCAGATTACATTAACTAGCCCAAAAGAAAGCATCGAGCTCTGTGAGTCAATCATGCTTATTATGGATTAATTTAAGAATATCTTGCCTTCAAAAAAGCACCATGCCACAGAAAAAAAATAATGCTATTTGTACAAATGGCAGCAAACCAGTTAGAAGAAACCTATGTATCTATCACATAACTTCGGAAACACTTTATATAATAAATTTGTACAGCTAATTTCTCAAAAAGATCAAGAGATTAAGTAGGCAGAGAAGTTTGATTCTCTTCTATTATGCATTATAACATAAAGAAAACAATGTTGAAACTTGGGTAACCTCTGTTTTCAAATTTTTACTACTACTGTAAGGTACTATACTTGATCCGCAACATTCTCTGTGGTGATTTACTATGTACTTCTCATAAGACTGATTAAGGTTTTATTGATCTAAGCAGAGTAAATCAAAACACATGTGTATCCAAGGTTTTAAAAACTGTATTATAAGATGACATAATGCAAGTAATTTAGGATTGCACATGAAAAAGGGCTAAAGACAAGACTTTATCCTAGTTTAATTATTACTTTCTGAGGTGAACACTCAACCGCACATTAGTAAAACTGTACACATACAGCTACAGTAAGAAAAAGACCCTTTTTCTGTTTACTGAATGTATAATAGAAATACTTAAACATTAATTAAAAAAACAATAACAACAAAAAACAACATTCACAAACACAGCATCCTATACAGTTGATCTAATTTATGCTAAAACATCTGATTTATATTGCTATAATCTACAGGGGTTTTGTAACCAATTTTGCCAAGACTTGCCTGTGTTCTTTTAATACTCTGCTTGCCATTGGGAAATTTCTATTCATTCTGTTTCATCAGTACAATGATTTCCATTTCAACAAGTGTGTAGATACAATCTTTAAAAAACCATTTATGAGTAAGCAACCTTAATTTCTTGTGTTACAGAGTTCAAGATCAACATATATCATCTGAAAAATACCACACAATATTCTAGCATAAACACCATCAATATGCAGTACTTCCATGTTTGAGATTTCTTATCTATTATACCCACAAAGGCGATCTAAATGTGTCAGAAACTAAACACTTTGTAAGTATACAAATTATACGTGCTCATTTCATTAAAAAGCAAAGAGATTTAAGCAGAGTTTTTTGAATGACAAATACCCAATAGAAAACAGATCTGCTCCACTTATCACTTAATTTTTTTTTTTAAAAAATCAAATTATGCATCAACATCCAATTAGAAAACTCCTGTTAAAAAACAGCTCTGCTTTTTTTTTGCTACTACTAGTTACCTCATTCATTGCTTTAGCAATGCAAGTCCACTGTTGCAATCAGTGATTTACTGCTTCTGTAAAACTGTATTATTTTTTAAGACTGGTTTAAATACAACAATTTAGGATAAATATAAAAATTTAGCATAAAAGAAAGCACATTTCATGTATTTAATAAATGAAAAATAATTTACTTCAGCCAGCTTCCTTTAAATTACAGCAATTGAAAGACTGAATTGCATAAGCTAGAGAAATCCATTATTTCTCTTTTAGGGCACTTGGATGTTCCCTCATTCCAATATCTAAATACAGCACAAGATTATTTCGTACATCCTTCAATCTTAGGTACAGGGGAAATAACCAGTGGACAAAGTTTGGAAGGAAAAAAAAGGTGTTACATTAATTTCACAGATCAAGAACTAAAGACTAATGCATCCTCTCTGGACGACATTACTACAGCATCTAAAATGTTATTGCCTTTATTTTCTACTCCACTCTCCTGCTGAAGATTATTGTCCATTTGGCAAGGACAACGGGAAAAGGCCCCATGTGCTAACTCATCAGCAGGCACAGTTCATAACCTGCCCATTAGCCTAAACCGACTTTGTCAGTAACCTTCAGCAGAAGGCAGGAGTGATAACAGTTTAAATTGCTAGAGATAAACCTGTCAAAGATCATGATTCAGCTCACAGAGAGAGTAAGTGATTTGTCCAATGTCATATATTCAACTTAAGAGCTGGAACTTAACAGCATCTCAGAGTCTTAACTACAAGATAGTATTCATTAATGCATTTTAGTATTGAGGGCAAAAAATTAAGTTTCTGAACTCATCCTGTAATTTTAAGATTTTTTGTAAGTGCTTCTGGTCTTTCTCTTCCATTGTGTATAACTCCACCAAACCTATAAAAAGCTACAAAAGCTCCACAGCTTACCTAGAATATTCTCTCTTACAAGATATAAATTTTATCAAATTCATGCACTGCTATATTTTTGCATGGCTGGGCGAGGGAGCAGCCTTGACCAGACAAACCTGAACTGAAATGCTAGATTCATTCTGAAGCTGTGATACAAGGTCATCTCATTCAGCAAATTCAGTTGGAGTTGATTATTTTTCCCCGAAGTCGTATGTTTATTTTACCTTTCTTTTCAAAAGTACAAGTCCATCAGCAAAGGAAAAAATCAGCCTGATAAGCAGAAACTGAAAAAGAAGCAATAATCTTAGCCGGGATAAACAGAACTAAGTTATACAACCACCACCAAAGAGTTTGCTGCATATAGCATTGGACAAAGATTAACTTTGTTCAGTATTTCTCTTTTCATCTGCCCATGAAATAAAAAAAATGCATTTTTTTTTAATAAACAGACCAAACTATCTAATTTCATGGCATAATATTTCATTATTTGCTCCAAAAATAAACCACATTTATTCAATACATGTACTTGAGCTTACCACAGCAAAAAAATATACTGGCGATGATGATTCATCTATGTTGGTTTCTGAGTGAAAGAACGCAAGAAAAAAGCACCACATAAAGATCCCAACCACAGTGTGTAGCACCTACACATATGTAAAACCAAAGCATGGGAGAAAAATGCCAATAGGGTAGGAAATAGAAGAGTATAGGACAGATGATGTATTCAGAGACACCTTGTGTATGTAACATGGGCTGAATACATAAATATACCAATATTTATGAACGTATGAATACACTGACTACTAAACATATACTGATATATATATATATACACTGAGTATACTGATAGCGTTGCTGTGCCTCCACCTTCACACACACACTGAAGTGTAAACAACTTTTTAGTACAACCTGTTATTTGTTTGAAAGGAAATAATGGGCTTCAATCATACTTTGGAAAACAACACGTTATTTTCACAGCTTGCTATACTTACTGCAATGGACAGAAAGATAAACTACTCCAATAAGAAAGTTTAGCAGAGAAGGAAAGTTACAAAGCAAAGGAGTGGTATGTAAAATGCATCTTAACTACAGGAGACTCTTGTGAGTCAGACCCAATCTAACACTCTTCGTTCCATTCAAATGTCGAGAATTACAGGTCTCATCTCCTCATCTGCTGGAAACAGGACCTAAATGGCAATCCAATTAATTAAATAGATTTTATGAAGTACTTTGGTATCATAATATAATCTTTCTAGTAAGGGGTGTGATTCAAATGGAGAATCCAACAGCAAGAAACAAAAACAATACAAGGAAAAAATGGTGATTGTTAAAATGCAGATACAGTCTTAGGTGAAACTAATAAAAGATTATTTCTTGTCCCTGTTCCCCACAAAACCCTAGGAATACTCGCATCACCTCTTTTATAAAGAAATATAACTTGGCCATTAGTTTATCCAAGTGAATAGCTAATAAAAAAATAAAATTCTTTATTTGATAGTATCTTATTGTGACTCTTCAACAGTTGGGTATAGAATGTGTACACTGAAACAAATTTTCAGTATCTTCACTTATACCCTTAGAGAAAATAAGAAATATTTATTTTGCCACTGCAGAAATTAATAGTTAATACTTTCCTACTACTACTGAAGTCATACATTTTTAAGAGCACATGTTTAGGTTATGTATTAAGATGTAACATGGAGCTGAAATTTTGACAGATCCAGTGGCTCTTTCCTTATTTATACCACTTACGATTACAATTTAACTTATTGTTCCAGGCTCCTTCATCTATATATTAATTTATAAATAAGAGCATTCCACTCAAGATGAAGGTACCAATATGTATAGTCATTCACTGCCACACCCCAGAATAATTTAGGGGCAGGAACTACAGAATAGCTCATAGCTTGTGTCCCAGTAATTTCCCAAATATTTCCTGAGTCAGAAATATTACTAAAGGAGGCAATTTCTACAGTAGCTTGGAATCCTAAGCTCTCTAAGCATCTGACACATCAGGTTTTCTTTTATGAGAGGTTTCTCCCCCACATAATTTGTAAGGAATCTGAACAGTAGCATAGAACGTCTTCTTTGCCAACGAATATTAAAATCTCATACTATGTTACGTTATCCAGTATAGATTTTTTAAAGGTTTACAGTAAAATAGGCTTAAAGTCAATTTAGAATATTGAAACTAAAAATTACTGTTGAATACAAACACAGTATCTGAAAGCAAACATAAGTTACCTTAAAAAACTGAGACGGAAGGTGGCTAGAGGAGACTCTTGTTGACCCAGTAAGCATGCTGACACCTTCTACTTGAGTTAATCAAATAGGCATTTTCATTTGGGAAATCCAGATTAATCTAAGTATCATCAGGCATTCATTTAAAATTTGTTTTCTTAAAACTGTGCCCTCTAAAGTCACTGAGATGTTTTTTAAGAAGCCAAAAAGATATTAAAAAAAAAACCCAAACATAAAAAACCCAACAAAAATACTCTTCTTGCTGCAAGTGAAGACCTGCTTAACACGCAAGTGATTTGGTAATATTTGACCTACACTGCAGTACTCAGTCTACAGATGATCTTTAGCTATGGCTGGTTCATGCTTTTGTGCCCAATTAAAAATTTTGCTTTTTACTACATTATATATATTTCAACTGTATTGTATCAGAATTTTAGCGCATTGCCACCAGCAGCACTTACTAAGCTCACCACATTGAGCATTACAGTAAACTTCAATTTTACCTTTGAGAAATTAAGGAGAGAATAACATCCCTCAAGCTGATTTGGAGACATTTGTTACCGAGCAATACTAAATATATCAGATCTTCTCAGAGCAGAGATACCCATCAACCCTGAGAGCTGCCTTACTCCCTGTTCATTTTCTACTGACCTTTTGGAATTAAATTAATCAAATTTCTTTCCTGACATGACCTGAACAAGAGGGTGGAGATGCCTTACAGCTCTTCAGCCTGTAGGTGGGTGGATAGTGTCCACCCTCCAGAGGCAGGAGCAGAAGAGTCTACAGCTCCACAAACTGATGTATTGGGTTTGCATTGCAAGGTTTTGCTAGCAGGGTGGCTTCTGTGAGAAGCTGCTAGAAGCCGTGTATGACAAAGCCAATGCCAGCTGGCTCCAAGATGGACCAGCCACTGGTGAACACCAGTGAAATTTTGTCTTCTAGAATTCAGAATTACCTGACTTAGCTGTGGAGAGGCACAGAAATGTGCTGCTTCTCAGTGTTACCTATGGGCTACCTGCAGTGGGTCCCTTTTGGAATACACTGGGAAACCTAAATCAAAGCTCAGCTACATGATCAAAGCTGCAGTATCTAGCATCTTAACAGCCAAGTTTTTCTCAGTCAGCAAAAGAACATAAGAGTATAAACGCGGTTGGGTCAGAGAGCCAAATTTGATGTGGCCCACCTGTCTGCAACAACAGATTTCTGCAGAACAGCACGTGGAATAAAGATAAACATCTCTCTGCCAAAAAGAAAGTGCCTAAAATTAGTTTCAGAAAATAGCATTTAAGTTAAGATCTCTCACCAATAATTGTCATGGAAAGCACAATGAATTTTAACAAGAGCAAGTGTGGGGCAAGGCTTCCATTAATAAACTTTATCATTAAATCTACTACTATTAAGTCTATACTCACAAAGACTCTACTGCTTATTAACAGCTCTTTCTCATCTCAGCAACATATTAGATTAAGAGATAGATGAACAGTTTAGTTTTACTGTTAAAGTGCTAGAGGCTACATTTAGTTTTTGACAGTCACAGCAGTTTTGATGTGCCTCGGTGGCATATTTCATTGCAGTGTTATCATTACAAATGGAAAAATCCAAGCACTAAAAGCACACACAGGAAAACGCCGTTGGGTAGGCATTTAATGGTCTTGTCCGCTCGAGGATGGTTCACGTCAGAGAAGCTTCCAGCACAACTTCACTTACAGTAAGAATTTCTCTTAATTTTGCCACCCTGGGTCTAAGCAACATCTAAAGCAGAGTGCTGGTGTAAGAGAGACTCCAGTGTTCTGTGTTCCACCCCCCAGCCAAGAATGGCCTGGGTCACACGCTGGTACCAACCTTGGCAGCACCAGCCCCTGCTTCCATCATCACTCCCAATACTAATGAAACAAAACGAGACACAAGAGGTTTCTTAGAAACTCGGTGTTAATGCTGCCTGGCTAGAACTATCTGTAATGCTTGTACTGATTATTCCTGAGCAGATTAGACCACAGAGTGCCAAACCAGCCGGGCAGCCCTTTCTGTGCACACTCCACTGGATGACCACATTTCTAAATTCAGAATTATACTAAATGGTTGACACCAACACAAATTGGAACAAAGCTATGAGTTTAAGAATCGTTGTAACTATGATAAGACAACCATCACTGAAGCACTCCCAATACAAAAGAGGTTAAAAAAATAAACTCAAGCAATACATAAGAGCAATTCACATAAAAAAAAATAATCAAGCAATACATAAAGAAGCAGTTTTATTTTAAAAAGGCAAACAGTAAAATCCACCCATAAAAAACGCCCACAGTCTTGCTTTTTATTTGAAATACTGCACAGAGTAAATGAAGAACGCGGAAAGAGAACAAAGGGATGATTTCTACATACCAGCAGTTCAGCTTTCTAACGCTAACATTTTATATAGCACATTACAGTCACTTTTATGCCCTCATCTGCATGCATCAAGTCGAACAGTTAGTCTTCATCTAGAGCCCTAATATGAATACATACCTGTACTTCTCAATAATACTACTTTTGTACAGCCTCAGTTATTCTCTCTCCTTAGAGGTAGAAGACTGTGGTTCTATTTTGCTTTTTTTAAAAATGGAAACAAAGGAATAGTACATTGCTCACTGATTCTTTTTAAATACAGATTCACGACTCAGGATTTCAAGCACTTTGTGCTATAACATAAAGTACATAAAATGTAATCATTTTTTCTACCACCTAGAAAGAACATACCTGACACTCATTTCTTATTAAGAGAAGAACACTGAATTGGAAAAAGTGAAAGGCTAGATACATGTGCAAGGTCTTATAAAAAACGGAAGTCCACATACATCTGAAATCCATTTGCTGGCTATTATTTTTAAGGGAATAACATTACACCCAAATTACTATTTTTGTTATTTTTCCTTCAAATTCAATAGCAGACGTACAATCCCCACAAGAACATAGACATATATCTAACCTGAAATGTAATATTCAAAGTTATTTGTGCTTTTAAAGCTGTCTATTTAAAAGCTATTTAACTTGTGAAAAAAACTTAATTTATGCTTTGATAAATATTAGTTTCTTTCAAAACAATAATGCTCCAACATCTGAAAGTTTATCCCAAGAGATATTATTTTCTCATTAAAAACAGAAGTCAGAACTGAACTATTTTCTCCTAAATTAATCTCATCTTTACATTACAGAGGAAAATGAGAAGAGAAATATCACAGCTAAGCCAAAACAAACAACCAATTTTATGTTCCACATCTGATACTCAAAAAATAGGGGAAAACCGCACTTCAAGCTGTACTTAATTTTGTGCTTTCTAGACAAAATATACAATCTGAATTATTTTATCTCACCAAATAATTCATTGGTGACACAAACAAGGAGATTAAAAAAAAAAAAAGGAAAAGGTGCTATTTCCATAAAAAGTGTCATTAGTACCTGCAATACATGATCCAACATGACATGAGATCCAACCACCAAACCACAGATGTCTTGGCATGGATTTCCCTTAACCTTTATTACAGCACTGAAAGGGACTGCAAAACAATTCTCTGGCCCAATGACCCAAGCACTCACTTGGGATGTGGGCAGTTGAGTTTTAATCCTTTTTCCAGTGGATATTTTATTTTCACAGAGTGGAACAACTTCAGGTTTAGAAAAGGGGGCCAAAAGTCTACATGATTAAGCCACTATGATCAGCAGCACCAATCTTCACAGTACGTTAAATACTGAACCAAATGCTGAATTGCCTTAATTAAGGTAATTCACTTAAAGGAGATTTACCACATATCAACAAAATGACAAAACAGAAAAAACAGTGGACTTCTGTATCCAATGCTATTTTTCCCAGTATCTTTTTAAAACATTGTGTGCAAAGACAGACAAAAAAATAAGAGATAAGCCACAAAATATTTGCTAGCCCTTAATCTGAACGGCTAGCCAACATTTGTAGGTCCTTGCTGGCTTACCTCCATTAGAAAGACAAAATGAGAATTCAAAGTAGTATTCACCAAGAACATTCATAAAAATCATAGAACTCTGAAAATGACATGACCAAGAAAGAGCATCCACATACTGTGCAACCGTTAGTGCTACCAGCAAGCCCCGTGCTCTCTAGAGTGTTGTCTGCTGCCTTGCTGGTTCACACACACCTCTGCTGCTTTTTTTCCTTCTTTTTAACCCTCTCTCAGAAAATCTATTTTTCTTCAGGCACTAACCAATGACCCAGCACCGGTATTTATTGTCAGTTTTATCAGTCCTCATAGGGCAGTTTCCCCCATTCCAGATTTATTATGCTGATCAGAGCCTTTAGCAGCAGCTTCTACTGCTTCAGCTACCACAGGAACACTAAGACCAGTGTCCCTCTAATGAAGGATATCTAACTGCACTTGCTGATTTTTACCAGATCCGTTTTCATGGAGGCCATTAACACTCCTCTGTATTCCAACAGAGTATTTTCCAATGTATATTTTAATAGCAAAGTTCAAAACGGCAATTTTATTTCTATAGCTACAAGACCTTGAAAAATATAAACACAGTGAGCGTTTACATAAAACCACTTTGGACAGATTTCTTCTATTAAACTTAATATGCTGAATAGAAGAAAGAAATCTGCAAAAAGTATTCTTTTCTCAAAACATAGCACAAATCAAATGCTATTTCATCCACTGAGTACCACTACTAAGACATTTGGGTTCATTTTTCATAATAAAAATCAACAACCTTCTCCAAAAACAAAGCGCAGTTTGGCATCTAACAGTATATTCAGTGTAGACCTCAGTAATTGGGAGTCTGCATCAAAACCAGAGCTGTGTGGCACTGACAAAGCCCTGCCATCTGAATTCTGTTCCAAGTTTGGTCTGCCTTTGTACAAAGCAAAGGTTTCCCCCAAGTCAGAAAACCACGCTCTACCAAAACTTTCATTGAGTTTACCTCTTTCCCCAAAAGGAAACACAGGGAAAGAATGTGAATCTGAGTTTTTAAACACATTAATGCATTCCAACCTCAAAAATTAGCACATAACTTGATTTCAGCTTATCTGAAATCTTACAAATTCTTACTAATGTTCTAGCTTTGAGAACTGGAGGTATTTGACTTCCCAAGAATTAAATGCTGTTTCTAGCAAGATGTGGGGTTACCTTACATTGTAAACAGCAGTTAGAAGAGAGCAAGCCATGATTTCCTAAACGAGACTGCAGCCAACATCCAGATCTGAGGGTGAGGTTATCTGTTTAAGCATGAAAAGGATTTCTCCAACATCATAAGGTATCTTATGCAAACAAAACTTAGGATTCCTAGAGGCAACTATATAACATTTGCTTGGAACACATGATTTGGAATACATTGCTTTCCATTTACTACAGGCAAGACTAACCAAGCCCAGCCATCAAATATGCTGTGATTACTGCATACTGGGCTACAAGATTTTTAGACATATCTAATTACAGCAACCAAGTTAGTGCTTCTGTTTGACTCTGATAAACTGCCCTGAACTTCAATCTGGCTATGTGTGACTGGGCTTCAATCTGACTATATCTAAGTGAAGCTGCAACGAAATCTCCTTGTGAGCAGATGAAAAATTTCACACACAGAGATTTCTTCTGAGGACTGTTACTCTGAATATTATAAATCCATGTTCTTCCATTGCTGCAAATACAAAACTGGCTCTAAAATAATCTTCTTTCTTCTTTTTTAATCATTTCTAATCTAATCTCTTTATTTGTGAGCTGAGCAGTACATTCCAGACAAAAATATATATCCACTCGGACAACCACAGCCTACAAAAACCAACAAACAAGGGCATAGATTGGTTGGTGAAGTTTATCTCATTAACTGTCGTAACTCCCATCAACATTAAAGAACAAGGACTTGTGCAGTATAGCCTAACTGCATGTGCACTGCACACATTTCAAAAGCTCTGAAAGGATTAAGGATGCCGTGTTACATAAATTTTTACTCAGAGAATATCTTTAAAATGGCATCTGAGTTTGCATGTAAAATTCTGTGATTGCTGCAGGAAAAAAAGGGCACAAACACTTCCTGACAGTTGTGCTGTTTTAACTCACACCTTTTATTCTTGGACTCCTTTAGTGCAAACTCAGAAAATTTGAAACAAGGGCATTGATAGAGAGACTATCTTTTGGTTTTTCAGTGTAATACTCTTATAGAATAACCAATTCCTTTTCTATGCCATTTAAAATCAATTTTGACCTCTTTTATACTGTTCTTTTAAAGGTAGAAGGACAGTAAAATAATGAACAGGGAAGCATAAACAACATCAGCTCTCTGTCGCAAGCAACGCAATTCTGACTTGAATCTATGAAAAAGTATGATTTCCTGAGTAACGAGTATATACCCACAACAGGAGCTGAAGTTAGAAATAAGCTTTCATTGACCCTTATATTTCTTTCCAGGTTCAGAGGTTTCAGTATGAGAAGATAAACATTTCTTGAATTTGTAAACTGCTTTGGGAATCTGTTTCCAGAAAGAGCCCACTAGCTATTCTACTTCTCCACCGAAAAACCAATTCCACTGATTAGTGAAAGTAAAGATAAACAAAAATCTCCCTTACTGGACAAAAATAATGTGTTTTGAAAACATAATTCTAGAAAGATAGTTCTCCTTTTGAGCATGTTACAGAAAGGTGAGCTATTCCAAGTGACTGAAAACATATTGAAAATATTCTGTTATTTTGCTTGGAGAACCTGCCCCACAAAATTCATTCTTCTTATCTGTCATGACTAAATTCAAAAGAATTGTTAAATTCAAAAGCTCTATAATGCCAGTAGGATGTTTATATCCTTATTTTCAGCTATTACTAGATGAAGAACTACACAAAAGACTGAGGAAACATGTAAGTAAAGTGAAAGAAAATGCTACCAAATCAGAATAGTCACTATTTTTAGTCAATAGTCTTTTTTTTTCCTGCCTTCTTTGAGGATCTTTTCTGATTTCCAAGCAATTCCTAGGACAGTAGCTGACCTTTTCCTATTGAATGGAAGATTTAAATTTGTAGCTTTATTGGTTCTGTAAGAACTGTGAGAATAGTTTATTAGTAATAAAATTGACATTTTTTTAGAATCCGGTGAAGAATCTCAAAATGCTTGAGAGAGATGCCAGAAATAATACTCACAGTCCAGAGCCGGAAGTTCTTCAAGCGTTGTGGAACTGAAATATCATACGTGTCACATAGTACATGACACGCTATTTCAAAATAAACAATGAAAAATGAAATACACAGTATTTTGAAACTAAAATACACACATACTGGAGGAATATAGATGGCACATGAGTCAACACAGTTAATTCTTCTTGTTCTCACCTCTTATCTAGCCAACTCTTCCACATCAACTTTTCTAGTTTGATGCTCTCCAAAACCTTCCTCAAACATCAAGCAACCTCTTCAACTTGTTCCTTCAGCACACCCTCCTCACCAGGTCTCTAGTTCAATTCCAGTGAGTAGAGACTCGTCTGCTCAATCTGATTTCCTTCTCTGTCTTTTTTTATCCCGTCTGTCTATTGCTGGATTCCAAATCTACCGTAGTAGATTTGTGCTCTTTCAACCTAATTCACTACCCTCTCTTCCCTTACTACTTGACCTTTCAGGTCATTATCACCCATCAGTACTGAAGTTTCTCTGCTGTTCAGCCATCTCCTCCCAGAGGCCTTCTCCCATTTTTTCAACAAGATGAGTGACTGCTTTCATGCCTCATACTCGCTCTGTGCCCAGCTCTTCTGCCTCCCTCACCAAACACAAGGTCACCCCTGGCATCTCCTAGACCTGGCTTGCACCCTACATCCACCTCTTCTGCTCCTGCGCCGCGTTGAACGTGTCTGGCCTATTCTTCTTCCACTATAAACTGTTTTTTCCCTTCCTTCAGCTCCGCTACCTCAGCAGCTCTGCTCAGGAGATGGACACAGCTTAAGTTCAACAGGGCTAGAAGAGCCAAAACTGAACAGAAGTAACATGGAGCCTGCAGGTGTCCAATACCACATTATCAATGTTTTTTAAATTCTGGTCCACAGACTATTGATTGCCTGAAATATTTTCAAAGATAGCTTGTGAAACAACCACAAAGAAGCTTTTAATTTGCATATGCATAGTGGCAAGGAAACAAACTGTTATTTTCATTTACCCTTCATTTAAAATTTAACCCAATTTTATTGGGCTGTAAAGCGGGAATTAATGCATTAAAAAAAAAAAATCCTTTATTCCCCCCCAACAAAAAGAAGTGATAGTCCTTTCAACTTTTTCCTCTAGTTGTAGATACTGTGGTAGCACGTCTTATGTTCAATGGAAGTTCAGATCAGCATTTCTCAGCCTTTCAAAACTCAGTATAGCTATCAAAACATATTTCTGGAAGACCTATGTGTCTTCTGAAAGATTATCTATTCATCTGCTTATTGACTATCCCTGCCCTGCTTAGACCGAAGCAAAAGAAGATTAAAGAACCTGGTGGCAAGGCTGAAGGCTTGTTAACTTAATAAGGCTGTGGATTAAAAACTGTGTTAAATTAAACAGGTTTTGAAAATGGCTTAACTCTGCTAGTGTGGATAAGATTTAAGAGTCTCCTCTCAGATCATTATCTAGCTCATGAAAAAGGAAACCATGTGAAATAGCAAGGCACCAGCATACACAAAAAAGTGAAGGACCATGAGATGTTGATTTTCTTTTAGCAAGCTCTCAGCTTCAGAATAAAATCTTTACTGAGCACATTGCCACAGCACACTGCATTCATTTTTACAGGATTTGTTTAAAATAAGCTTCTAGAACAGCTATGCCCTATATATGCCAACTCAGATTGTCATCTGATTATCTTTGAATACTTTCCATCTTAACACTTTTTAATCAGTCAGATGTGCTTCATTCTTCCCCATTTTTTTTATATAAATAAAATGCAGACTAGAACCTAAAGAATTAAGATAGCATGCTAATAAAGAGTAAGTGAAGTGACTTGGTTCAAATTATTCAGTACTGATGCTCTCACTCTGTGCAAGTCAGACTACTTTCCTTTTCGCGGTCAGCGGCTTGAAAGCCTGGTAGGAGTGAGCACTTTTGTCTTTAACCAAAGCTTTTCAAAAGCCTGTCTTGTAAAATTGTGGTTCACACAAGATAAAACAGTGTTTCAGTCCTTTCAAAAGCTTTTAATGTACATGTGTATTTTGAAAGTTTAGGTGCTGAGGCAGTCAAAAGAGGTAATATGCACATACTTCCTTTATTAAAAAAATGAGCAGAGTTACCTCACCTTATTGCAACGCTAATGCCATGAAACAAAATCAGTTTTATTAACAAAGGAACACTAAAGACTGAGGAGTGCTTCAGGTGTTACAAGTCCAACAGGACACTCTCTGATGCCTGGCTTATCTTCACTGGCTGCAACACTGGCAGCACTCCTTCACTTCAGAGAGGAGGAGAATAACGTTTGTATTAATTTTTAAGCAACACTGAAATGCTTCCCGTTGATCAAAATGCATTTATGATGAAGAGCATACTTCTGAGCTAGAAACTGGAAAATTATACTTTGCACACTTACAGAAAATAAAAATGGACAATCTATATTCAACTCTGAAGAATCATGCCAACTTGGAAGACAAAGTAATCACCAGACCAGAGCTTTTAGTTCAATTTTTTTAAAAAAAAAAAAACAAAAAAAACACAAAAACACAA
>KZ505801.1:464087-480530 GCA_002844005.1 Limosa lapponica baueri | reverse complement strand
AAAAAAAAAAACAAACCAAACAAACCAAAACCACAAATACAAATTTACACCATATTTTAAAAATTATATGTGGAAGGCTGAGCATATTAGCACTGTTTCAAACAAAATCACTGTGAGAGAGACAGCGAGCACAAGAGAATCTTGTTCTCATTTTTAGGAGATCAGACATGTTCTTTTATACTTGAGAGTTTAAGTGCTTATACTATAGGTGGTGGTGGTGAATTAATCAAGGACCAAACAAGGTAGGAACAAAGACCTAGACAAGAAATTAAATTACTTAAAATTCTGAAGTGTTCATACTCTTATGCTACAAAAACCTAGCTTTGGATAACAAATCACATGCTTGAGTGCCACAAGTGTCAAATGAGTGTCACAGTCCTAAGCTTCTAAGGGTACAGGGATAAATGATTTCTGTGGTGGATTGCTTATATGCGCCGCAGTTGATTTTCATGTACCGAGCAGCTCAGATTCTGAGACACCTCAGCAACAGTGTCTGTAAATGAAACATGAGGAGTTGAGTTTGACTTCTGTGGTTCATTCTCCCCTCAACTGGAGAGTCCAAACCTTTATGTTTCCAGGAAACACTGCATGACATTTTAAAGATACACATCTAAGTATTACACGTCAAAGAATTCCAAATACTGGGCTCGGTTTCTGTCCTTGGAGTGATGGTCCTTATCTCCAGAGCATCTCCCCGAGTCCTGATGACTTCCTGACATTTAAGAGCATGCAGAAGAGAAAACAGACTTAACTGTTTGCCTCTGTGCTGACCAAGACCAGCTAGGGACTTCCTGCCCAAACTGCATGGCAGCCCTGACAACATCTACGGGACGAGAACAAATGAGAGCAGTGATTCAGGCACCCTCAGTGCAGCAGGGCTCTAATTAGGACTGGCCCCACTGCTTAGTCTGATGACCAAACAGAGGACAGTGCTGCCATCTCCCCCTCTATACCCAGGAGCCTGGTTGCACAGACAGTGCTACGTCTAGAAGATGCCTGCCAAGATGATAACTTCAACTGTCAGCACTGCTGGGCCAGGATTTGACACAGCTGGAAACCAAAGGAGAACAAAGGACTTCTAAAGTGGTGGAGCTATTGCTTCCTTGTCCTAATGCTTCAGGCTTGGACTGCAGACATTGAAGTATAACTGAGGTACACCAGCCTCACAAAATTGCAACACAGCACTCGACCAGGGGCACACTTCATCTCTTAGAAGCTGCCTTTGAAGCAGCTTTTTTTCCCCTCTCCCTGTTAGATCTATAGGAAAGTGGAAATCTGTAAGTAACAACACACAACATCAACATTCTTCAGTATTCTGAATGCATGCCAGAGTCAAGGTATCCATTCGCTTGTCAGGACAGATCAGAAAGGCTGAAGTGATCTTCATGAGTTTGGAAGGTGAAAAAAAAATAAGCACAGAAAAGAATACTCCCCTGGGAGGTGCGATTCTCCCACCTCAGGGCCATTTCCTTCCTAAAATTAATCCAGCTCTCCTCAAAGCGGCCATTCTCGGTCCACACACAAGACACGCACGCTTTTCCTCCGTGCACCAGTAATAAGGTGTATATATGAACAGGGTTGACCACATATTTCAGCTTTAATTACTGAGACACATTCTTGTCCACACTCAGATATGCATACAGGCAATGATTTAAAGAAAAAAAAAAAAAAGGAAAATAAACCGAAGGAGGCAAAGCAATACAATAATATTAACCTACACTTTATGCTCATTCATTTAGAAAACTTAGTCATACATACCACAAGAGTGTCTGTAGTCCAGATACCTCAACAGAACATTTTCTTTCTTATTGTTTATTTTATTTTCCCTATATTTGACACATTCAAAGACAAATTGGACACAAGAGGAAAGAAAGATACATGTTTTCTTTTTCTTGGAAGTAGTACACTAAAATCAGAGGCGAGAGAATGTTTGAATAAAGGACAACGATGAAGCCAAAGAAAAGACCAAGGAAGGTGTTAAGCACATCATAAGGAGAAGGCCAAATGCACTGCAAGAGGAAGTCCACCAAAAGAAAGACAAACAATTCAACGTAACAAGTTTCCAGTTTTATTATCACAGCTGCAGTTTCAGGCTTGCTGTTTTCTGCAGTTCCTATCCAGATATTAAACACAGGGGTAAGAAGAGGAATTCCCACGTGAAAACCATTTCACTCAGGTAAAGGAGAGCGGAGAAGGATTTCTAGCTGACCCCATCCCAGTCAGCCCCTTCACCTCTTCCTGCCGTACAGGATGTCTATTAAGCCACGGAACAAGAGGTAGCCACTGCAGAAAGCCAGACACCAAGCATACAGAAACCCAGCAACAGCTCTGCTGACTGACTTTACTAACCAGACCCTGGACCACCTCTGTAAAGCAATTTTATTGGTATTTGATTTCTGTGGTAATAAGAGAAAAATTAAAGATTTTTATTCTCTTAAAAAAAACTGCTCCCCTTCACGAGCCCATTAAAAGTAAGGGCTTTAGACTTCCTTTTTGCACAGAAGTTTAAAATTTCTGAATGATCAAAGCTTTTTGAGTAGAGCAATAACCTGTAACTCACCAGCCAAATTACAGTGGAGGAAAAAAGACACCATTTTATTTCAGGTAGGCTGTTTTAAATGACTCTACAGAAATGGAGGAATATTAAATTGGAAGATGAAGGGAAATAAAGACAGCCCCCTCTTCCATGTGAAAACAAAGTAATCCTACAACAGTATCTTCTACTAATTTAAAAAAAAAAGGCTTTCAGAAAAAAATAAAAAGAGATTTAAGTATCACACTTAAATACTGTGGATTTGTTTTTTAGTTTATGAGTCACCTTACTTCAAATCCTAATTATTTTCAAAATAAAGGGATTACACTAGTTTCGCAGCTATTTTATCAAGCAGATTAATGTTAGCTGGCAGGTTAAAGATTGCTATCAAAGTTCAAAGTATGGAATTAAATATTTCCATACTACCAACACCATTCACATTATATATTCTCTTTTTATTCTTTTCAAAAGACACTCAGATCTACACACCAGTGTGCCAGTTGGATGCAGATTTCTCTAGCTGAAGAACAGAACGCCAGGTTACACAGATTTATTATTTTTTTTAAGTGCCTGGGTTTTCCTCACTGAGGTATTTATTTGATTCCCTATTAAACATCCAAAACAAAATGAAATTCTCTTAACAATGTAGCACTAGGCACTGGACCATCTTTGGTACAGGAAATGGATTATGAACAGCTCTCCAGTAATGTGGAAGTCAGTGATTTAAAGAGTGAACAGCAGTATCTACTGACCTCAACTGAGACTGTGGACCCATTGTAAAACACCCTATAGATACATCCAAAATAAGAAAGCCAATCTCTGCCTTAACGAATATACAGTTTAAATAGCAAGTCAAACAAAGGAAGTACTATCAGTCATATCTGCAGATGGGAAAGAGAGGCACAAAGAGCTTTGAATGACTCTGTGCAAGGTTATAAAGGATGTCTGTGGCAGAGCCAGGAACTGAGCCCGGAAGCTCTCTATTCTAGCCCAATGCCTTTGGATACTGAGACAATTCCTCCTTTTGCTTATCCTCCCTCTCTTTACTTACTTACTTACCCAGGAGAGGAAACGCATTAACACCATGAGAGACAGTCTATTTTCCTTTTATATTTATAATCTCCATTAAATTTTATCTAGCTTAACATAAGATGTTAAAGTGTTACAAAGAAGCAATTAAAATTGTACAAGCAATTGTAAATGTAAAAGGATAATCTGCTATTTCAGAAAGTGTGAAAGAAAACAAAAGCATGCATGTATGATTTAGAGAGACTTCCCCAAATGTTTTCTAATGATCATTCCGGAATATGAATAGGTGTCTATCTCCACATTCTCAAATGAAGGTATTTCACATGTTACAGTTGCATCTCGACACTCCTTACTTTTATAGGATGGAATATATGCAGGAACGAATAATTGAAACTACACAGACAACAATAAGATACTTAAAAAAACCCAAAATTGTAAGAGGGAAAGCAGATTTTGTACACATACTTGATTTTGAGGATCATATCATCAAGTAATGATTTTCCAGCCTACCATCACAAATACCAATTGTGAAACTATCTGCATTAGTCAATGTTTCTTGCATATTTCTACAATCACTTTTTCCCCAAAGTGGCATACTTTACAAACTCATCTATTATTGCAATGTGAGCCTCTTCTAAGAGTATCTGACCAGCAGATGTTTAGTGATCTGACATTTCTATATACTGTTTTATTCTGCTAACTCTTGTTCAGAGATGATTTAAACATCTGTTCCAATCTACACCTGCTACTATGCTTGGCAATCCCCATATTTATTTTCAATCCTTTAATAAAATTATTGATTTATGAACACACATTTTCAGTCCCATTGCTTTTTTCTAATCATTA
Organism: Limosa lapponica baueri; assembly: GCA_002844005.1. Taxonomy (NCBI): domain Eukaryota; kingdom Metazoa; phylum Chordata; class Aves; order Charadriiformes; family Scolopacidae; genus Limosa; species Limosa lapponica. Next base: position 476,122 of record KZ505801.1, on the reverse strand, counting down.
GTAAGTCTCCTTTGACAACTAAGTTCTGCCAGGACCTCAGTCAGCCAGCAAGTGTCATAGCTACGACGCCAGCAATTGTTTCAGCTCCCATCAGGTTTTTGAATCCCGCAAAATAGTCAAACTGTGTGAGCTGCCACCCTGAACTCTTTTCTCCAGGGTGGTTGGGATGAAAGAAAACCAATTGCTAACATCATGCGTTGGGTCCAGCTGAGAAGCCTGACCTGCTGAAGTCCTCACAGACCAGAAGGCGGCCCATTGTCCCTGCTGCCCCAAGACATGTGCCGAGTTCAGCTGTGGAAGAGACCCTGGGTCCATTTATTTTCCCTTTGGGCATTAAAGCTACTTCAGCAGTTCCAGGCAGGCCTACTGGATCATAAATGACTGCTGCTGTAGCAGTATGGATGTGGGAATTAAAAATTTTACTGTTGCTTTCCTGTGTTAGACAAGCAGGAGAATGGACATGTGGGTTTATTCTACAAGGCAACAAAGCTGAGCATTAGTAGAAACTCATGGAACAACCTTCTGTTCGTGTTTTTTTTTTTTTTTCTTTCCTCTTCAGTTTGTAAGAATTTATCACAAACATCTCAGATATTAGTGGTTCTCGACAGAAAAACAAAGGTTTAGGTATGCACAGAGCAAGAAATTATTGATGAAGTTAGAAAGTTAGTTTAACACCTAAATGAGCATCTTCTAATAGCCTGTAATGTTCCTTTACCCTCTTATTTCAGAAGACTTCACCAAAAGCAGTATTACTACAGATATTAGCTTTCCAGAATAAAACCAAGAAAAAACGGAAAAGCTTTAGAACTTTCCCATTGTCTGTAACATTTCTCGATAAGGTTTCCCACTGACACACAGTATAATATACCCAAATTACACTATCAATACTTCAATACATCAATTCAGCATAAGCATCAACTCGATTAGGCAGGGCCAACTTTTGAGCTATTCATGCTTTTCTTTTGAAAAGAGAAATCATTTGAAACCTTCGCTTATCTCTTCCTGCCTACACTTGGTCCAGAGAACAGCTGAAAACATTATTATAAAAATATTTTCAACAGTGATGAGGTTTCAGACTGTCTAGAGAGCTACACTCTAGGTTCTGCTGAGAAGACAGCTCTAACTTCAAAAACTGGGACTATAAAGAAACTAGCAGAATTGCTATGTCTTAGGTACATACAAATTCAAGGGAAAAGAAAAGTTGATTGGCTACCAACTTAAATCTATCGTCTAGTAGAGAAATTAGAACAGCTCTCCAACATCTATCAACTTACACACACAGCTACGTTTAAGACTCCTGCAATAAGCATACCCTTGTAAAACTACCTTAAGGCACGAAAGATAATACCTGTTTGACATACTTTGTGAAAACGATTAAGATGAATAACATGAGCATAAACTTGAAATCAAGCACCCTAGAATTTTCAAATGCTCTTTTGAAGGAAACAAGGCTGATGTGATCACGCAGTCCCTCAACAGTCCTCAATAACTTGCTCCTGATAACTAGTCCCAAGAAGGCTGTGGTTCTTACAGCTCTTCTAAGCTGTCAACCTAGCTGAAGTTTTTCACTTACAAAAAAAAAAAAAGAGAAAAGCATTAAACTAGCATCCATACCAGAGAGGAAGCATGAGCGTAACTATTATTTGTTCTCCCAGGCAAGCTGGCTGCTCAGAACTGAAGAGCCGGGCAGTCAGCAAACACAGTTTCCATCAGGTACAGCAGTATGCTGCCTTTGTCCAACCGGTACTCGGGGAAAGGCACAGAAGGCTTCACGCATCAAACCAGCGAGGAATAGAAAGAGGTTAAGAACTTGCAGAGAGAAATTGCAGTTGTTACAGCAGTGAAAGATTACAGAGGTTACAGAAAAAAACAGGGTTATTGCAGTGGGGGAGATACAAGGCACAGGATTTGTTAATCCCCACCACCCACCCAGCTTCATTAGTTTTAAGACTCAAGGAACCATTTGTTTGTTTATTGCCATGTGTCACCACATACATACAGAGAATGCAATATACATAGTTCTGTGCAGTAACGGGGCTGGCAGTTCCATAGTCATTGATACAGTTCAGGAAATCACGCTGCAGTACATGCTGTATTAACCTTTTCTGAAAATTATGGCATCCTCTGAAAGGGCATTTATGAGCTTAGTATTACTTCAGGGTATAAGCAGAATGTTTATGACTTGACAGCCTTCATCTACGTTCACTTCATTTAACGTAACAGCAACTTTCATTTACTAGCTCCCCTTCAGCAAAATTAGTTTAGGAAATCTGACTCTGCCACTCATCTAGAAACAGATTTTCCTCTCCAATTCCCAAAGAGGAACTCTGTTTGCAACCATCTTTATGTTATAGTTAGCTAAACAAGTAGGGCATTCACTTCAACGTTGTCCATTAAATTGGCATTTTGCTTTCTGGACTTTTTTTTAAAAAAACATTTTTCATATAGAACCAGGGAAAGTTTTTCATCTCTCTCCCTTCTTATCCCTCAGAGTCGGCTCATGTTCTTATAAGTACTGCCTTCCTAGTGAAAAAGAGGTCTGGAAAAAGTGGACAAAAGATGAGAATATTATCTTCCTCTGTCTCCCAATGGAAAGAAGACATAAGAATGTCTGTAAAACCCCAGAAACAAAGATGTATTCAGACTTACTGTAAAATGTTGAAATCTATTACTAATATGCACTGAGTATCAGTTAATTGCATGAGGAATGCACATGGTACAACATAACTAATAAATTGAAGCAACATTCCATATGTTATCACTTTCTACTCTGTACAACATCTGGAAATGCAAATGTTGCACAACAGGATATTATAGAACATTAAAAAAAAAAGAGAATATTCCATATTCAGTTTTATTTTTTCTAATAAGGCTTTGAGAAAGTGAAGCAGAGTCGTTCACATATGCAGTACATTGGTGCACCAGAAGCCTTTTGGGAGAAGAAGCCATCTCTGAAAATACAGATGGCTTACAAAGATTGACAGAAAAATATAGAAAAAAGCTATATGGGTATTTTGCTTTGTTTTAAATTGAAGAGCTTTTGCAAATGCAAGGTATCATGGTAAACACTTTAAAGTTCTGGAGAAGACCAGACTGGTTTTGATACTGCTGAAGCTTCTTTGTAGTATTTGTTAAGGTTTACCTTCTGAAAGAAAGAGAAACACCACATCATCTTTCTCTCCTCCCTTACCAATTAATCTCTATGCAGAGCAAAACTCATTAACAGGAAGTGGCATGATAATTATTATTTTTATATTCTAAAGTAAAGAACCTAATGAGAGTCTCTATCAAGCAGAGAAAACAATACAATCTAATGGAAGAACACCTGTATTTTAAATCCTCATGCAAACTTAAAAGGCATATCTGAGATGTGTTAGAGAGATTCCAAACATCTAAGTACAACTGAGGACAAATCAGTGTAAGGTTTCCTTCACTGGGTAAGGAAGCTAAATCATTCAGCTATACTTTAAAACAAAGACTAGTCCTGCCAAACGCACATTTAAGCCCTCTCCTTGGAACTACTCAAGGCATTTCTTAAAAATAAAATAAGCTTCACAGAAAGAAAACCACCTAAACCATTCAAGAAACTTCACTTCAAACACAGGAACTCTGAATATGCCAGCATCACAAAATGGACAGCAAGACATTTCAGAGAAGTTTATCTGCCTTGACATTAGATAAAACAGAGCAAGGTCAGTCATCTCATAAAATTATATTTCCCCAATACAGACTCTAGAATGGATAATCATAAATGAGGCTATTGAGTCTAAATTATAAAGTATGACAGAATCTACAGGTTGCACGGATCCTTGGAAGGAAAAGGAATACAGACAGAAGGCAATGCCTTCCCATTACAGTACATAGATTCTCCAAATCGCTTAGAAAAAATACTTTGAGAAAAAACTAATTAAAGAAGGGGTGAGGGCTGAGAATACAAATAACTCACCAGATGACAGTAATTCAAATATTTCTTTTTAAAGGAAGAAAAGTAAAAATGTAGATCCTTAGAAGCCAATGGCAAAACCTTCATGACTTCAACACGAATGTAATTTCCCTGCTCATGTTTAACATCCCTTAGATGTAATTCAAAGGAAATTTACTGACAGTCGGAATCATTACAGAAAGCACAAAACCAAAATAAAAACTCTTGCAATTGACAAACCAAGAAAAATTTCAAGTGTTCTTCACAAGATGTTTATCCTTAACAATTACTTAATCTTTCCACATAAATTATCTTGTTCTATTTGACTTCCTTTTAATAAGACAAAGTATTGAGATGCTTTTCTTCTCCCTACCTCAAAAACTGAGATTTAATAAGGACCCATTATTACTGGTATTTACATAACATTAAACCAATACTGATAAGAACACTGATGTGTTTTGCTAGAAATCTACAACAGTTCTCAAAAATACATTTACGTTATGCCATATTTACTATCTGACTGCCCTTATCCTGAAGCAGAGGCCATCAAATGTTTTGAAACAGTGCAGGAAAAGATATGATTGCAACAAAATACCGTCATCACATAGTACTTACCCTAACAGGAGGGCTCCGTGCTTGCACCCTTTGCTGCTGTCCAACTTGAGAGGTCTGCAGGTCCTTTGATCCGCAATTAGCTACAGTGTTGACGGGGACCCTTAAAGCATTTGTGCTACCAGTCCCACCACCGGCGCTGGGTTTTCGAGGCCTCTGTTTGATGCCATCCAGTAGTCTAACAAGTAAGATATTACTGGGAAGTTCGTCAACATTGCAGTCCACTAAAGTCCTGCACTCGGGGCATCGAAGCTCATTTCGAGAGCTTACAATGCCCAGCAGACAGCGTTTACAGAATGTGTGTTGGCAAGGCAAGACTTTTGCAGAAGCATCAAGGCGTTCTAAGCAAACAGGACACTCCAACAGATCCAGCAAAGCTGATTCATCCATTTTCTTTGTATTACTTAACCAAAACCCAAATCTTTGCAGAATTTGTGTGTTTTGAGCACTCCAAGGATATCATGTTACATCCATTCCTCTTCTGACCACGCTCTGTGAGGGAAAAAAAGGCATTAATAAGCTGGAAAGAGGGTCAGCAAGACTATTCTATACGAAGGTGTTCATACAAGTAGCAAAATAAAAGATGTCTAGACTGATTCAGCAGGTATGTGCAGAAAATGAAAGAAACATCAAAAAAGCAGTATGTAATAACAGCAATCTACATTAATATAAATATTTAAAACATTCTAACAAATGCTAACAGCTAAGGTTTTTAAATTCAAGTCCTCATAAATTTTAATAGTGAGCAATTCTATTTACTCAAGTTATTCCAGAATGAAGAGCTATCCCCAGTACAGCGTTATAATAAAGCTTACTTTTCATAGTTCTTGCTTAGTACACCTGTACCTCTGAACGCTTATTTGAAAATAGCCTTTTCCACCACGAGAAGACGGCGACGGTAACTACAACTGTGTCCAAAACAACAGAGCGTACACCAATAAGCCAGAGCAAGGGGAATTACACTTGTGCCAAGAGTAAGCCAATAACAGACTACATTTCTACCATTTCTGTGGAGAGTAACAGCAGCACCATTACACACACCAGCCCTGCAAACAGCCTCCAGCTCACAGGATTTTAAGCTCACCACAGGCAGTGACAAGCGGGTTCGTTACAGTGCCGCCTTTAAGAAGCGCTTCAAAAAGTATCACGAAGTGATTTACAGCAGGAAGTGCTACTGCCATATCGTTAGGACAACAGGAGGGCTGCCTACGCAGCCAGAGGGGACAAGCCTCCGGCCAGCTTAAGGGTATCCAGCGAGGGGCTGAGAAAATCTCACCGCCAAAAAGACCCCTAAAAAAAAAATACCACCCTGCGGGAAGTCGCGCCAGGGAAGAAAACGGCCTGTTGAGCTCGGCCGTCCCCGCCGCTACGCGCCCGCGTACTTGGCGGGGCCAGGCAGCCCCAGCCCGGGGCCGGCCGCTGCCTCGGCGCTTCCCGCGGCGGGGGCCGGCCAACCCCGCAGCCCCGTCCGACCCCTCGGGGGCTGCCGAGACCGGGCTCCGGGCGAAGTTGAGCGCCTCCACCAGCCCCCGCCGCCGGCCTGCGGAAGCGGCTGGCTCGGCTCCCCGGGCGCCGGACGCGTGTCCCCGCGCCTACCTGCTTTCGGGCTCCGCGTCCATACCGGCTCCTTTATTTATTTATATTTGCCCCTACTGCCCTCCTTTCCAAAGAGATTCACAGGCAGGCAGACCCCGCGGCAGGCGGCACGCACCCCTCCGCGGGCCCTCCGGGGAGAGGGGCGAGCGGGGCCGGCACCCCCGGGAGATGCATCCCGCGGCGGGGTCGGGGGGAAGGAGGCAGGCCCGGGGCAGAGGGCTGTCACCCCGCCCCGCGGCGATGAGGGAAAGGAGGAGGGGGGCCGGGCCTGCGGCCCCTCCGCCGCGCCGAGCCAAGCCAAGCCGCCCCTCAGGGGGCGCGGGAGGGTCCCCGGGGAGGCCGAGCACCGCCCTCCTCCCCGTCCCTCAGCCGGTTCTCACCGTGTGGCGCCGCAGCGGGCCGGAGGGGCTGCGCCGCCCCCGCTTTGTTCCCGTGAGGAGCCGCCGCCGCTGCCGCCGGCCCCACCGGTGCTGCCTCTCCCGCCGCGGCAGCGCCGAAGCTCCCGTCCCCTTCCCCGCCCCGCCGCGCAGGGCTGACGCGAGGGGCGGCACCGCCCCGCCCGGCACCGCCCCGCCGAGGGGGCCGCGGGGAGGGCGGACCCCTGCCCGGCCCGGGCCACCTCCCCTCAGCGGCAGCACCTCCCCTCACGGGAGAGGGCGGGACGCGGGGCCGGGCCGTGGCAGCCGCCCCATCCTCCCCACCGCCCCCTCACCAGGTGCCGCGGGGTGAGGGTTGGCGGGGGATCCGCAGCCGCGCCGGGGGGTGGTGCTTCCCGCCCGGTTCGTGAGGTGGAAGGCCCGGCCAGGCACCGGGGGCTGCCGCCGGGAGCCTGGGGGCGGAATGCGGGCGGGTGGTCGGGGGGCTCCCTCCGCCCCCCCCGCCCACTCTCTGTGGTGAATCAGGCCCGGGGTGCTGCCAGGCCCCACGGAAGGAGGAGCCGGCTTGTGTGGGGCGAGGGGGGCCCTTCCCCCGGTGGGGCGCCCGGGCCTGGCCCCCGGCTGTACGCCCCCTGCTCCCGGCTCGAAGGGCGCGGGGTCTCGGTGGGGCAGGGGTGAGGCCGGGTCCGGGGGGAGACACGGCGTTTCCCGCCTCTGGGCGGTGGCGGGCGGGGGAGGGAGGCAGGTGGGTGCCACGGAGCGCTGCCCCCCGCCGCCGCGGCGCTCCCGCGGGCCCTTCCAGAGCGCTCTGTGATAAGGCCGAATAAAGCATGAATCTCGGGTGTACGTGCCTCTCGCGGGGTGACAGAAAGTTATTTGTTAGTGTTCCTCAAGTAAATAATCAAGTGAGGTCAGAAACTGCCCGAAATAGGTGTCTCTCTTGGCGCACACACCCCCCTCATGTTCAGGAGACGAAGTGCTTGATTTGGAAGCTGTTTTTGTGAAAGACCTCTCTACTGGACTGTCGGAATGAAGGAGGAAGTAAACCCTAAGGTACATACAAATTATCATAAAAGAAAACGGCAAAAAAGATTTTTTTTTTAGAAAAACCACTTTTTGAGTTGGATGAGGCACCTTGTCTGTGGATGGTGAGAAAAATCTAGAGAAATGCGTAAGTTTTGATATAAGTTCCAGTTAAAAAGCTTGCCTGCTGCAATCCGAAAGCTTCCTTCTTGTGTGTAGTTCTGAGATATTCAGGTTTGCTGTCATTCTTACTGAATGGTGTGCGCATATAAAAAGCTCTTTTTTTTTTCTAATGGGTTGTGTAGGTCTGTGTAAGTTGACAGCGTGATCGGCTTTTCTGTCCTGCTTTCTGGATTTGCTAGCTTGGTTGTTTCCTACAGTAATGATATGCTGTGATCATTAAGATTTCCAATACGTGCTCACACTGAATACATCTCTTTTTTTTTTGTTTATTATTTTATTTATTATTAGTAGTAGAAATATTGAAAGAGCTAAATATCTAGAGTTCATTAAGAAAGAAGTTCCTCCCCCATAAATTCTGGAGTTTAGGAAAACTGATACAGATGGGGTTCTGGTCTGTGTCTGTGCTTTCCAGGGAGTATCGTAACATAAATAGAAGAGAAGGATATAAACATCTGATACGTAAGAATATTCCCATGTCTCATAGTATTCCTCTGTTTTGCCGTGTGAGCGTTGCCACTGCGGAAAGAAGGATAATCAGTACGTTTGAAATAGGGATTTGTTGAATGTAAACAAAAGTTCATCTTACAATTGGTTGTCACTTTTGGCCATAGCTTTTCCAAAAGATCTCATCAAGGTTGCATGCAATAATTTGCCAGCCTTTCCAGCATAGTTTTGTAAGCAACACAGTTATTGTTGTCTAAACTTAGTGTGCTGCCTAAGGAATGTAAAATCTTTTAAAACGCTAGAGGAATTTACAATACAGGTGGTGCACCAGGGAAGCAAGATGAAAGTTCAGGGAAGCAGGATAAAAAGATTAGCCCTTTATCAAGGGCTGGTCTTTGATAATGTTTTATGTAAAGTCTGTAAAATACTAAAAATATTTTGGGATACTAGCCAAAGCAGTAAACATTCTGAAGAGTATCAGATAAATATGTCACTTCCTGAGCAGCAGCAGTAGTTAATTTTCAAACAAATATAATCTATGTAAAAAACTGTGGGTGTGCGAGCTGATGTACGCCGCTGCCCTCTTACGGATGAAGTGTTTGAGTTGGAGTGGCTGGAATAGGCTGACGCCGGGAGTGAAAGGAATAGAATTGCTGTTACGTCAAAGCATTTATCCAGCCACAAGCAGGAAACTGTACTTTGTACGCTTTTACACGAGGAGACCTCTCTTTTTGAAACTATTCCATTATTGCATGCAGTTAATTAGTTCCTTGCATGGCTTACTAAGTAATTGATGCAGAGGAGAGATTGCACAGGGCAGAGAACTATTAAAAACACAGATTTATGTGGAGAGGCCCTCCAGTTACTCAAGTCCCTGGATCTCTACAATAATAATACCTATTAATATTTGTTTATATTAGTAAAAACATATTTTACACATCTTTGGTGTAATAAATTTTATTTCTGAAGTTGGTTTTCAGGCACAAGCTTTTTTTTCTCCAACATATGCTGTTTCTCTTCATCTGGAAGCTGTTGGGTAAAGGAAGAAGCAAAGGGCATTAGGCAGAACAGCAAAACCAGAATGTCAGTAGCAGAACTGGAAATGCCTGGTTCCTTTCTTTTTTCTGTGTTGTGTGTCCAGCATCCTTTGTGCAATAAACCCGCTGTGTCCTCTGTGCTGCTCCTTCTCTTTTGCCGATACCTTCTTTTCCTTCTGTGGGCCAACCAATTTACAAGATTCCCCCCATGTCTTCAGCCCTTTCTGCCAAAACAATCATACTTTCTCCTCCTCCCTAAACCCTACTGCAATAATTCCTGTTTCTGTCATGTTTCCGAGTATCCTTAGTTTTTCCTCTGTCTTTAAAATGCAAGGCAGCACATACTGTGCCAGGCTTTGAGCAACACTGGCTAATTGATAAGTTGGCAGCCTAACAGGAAGAGATAACTTGACCTTTGCTGTGCTTGTTTCTGTAGGGGGGACATTAAATTTTAGATCTTTTCTGGATATGACCACTGTTTTCCATAAACCTAGAGAATCTTAATATCTTTACAAATACTCTGTCAGGTTTTGCCAATTAATTATAAATAATTGAGAAGAGGGGCTGACAGATGCACTCTATAATCATTTACATCTAGTTCCTTAGGAAATTTGAGAAGTAATACGAGACATTTCAGAATAGGATTCTACTTGTTAGCATGCAAATCTTTTGAAACATATATACATTTGTAAAATAATGCACGAAAGAGCAAAAGCATTAAATGCACTAAAATACACTAATGCACTGAAAAAACAAAACCAGGTCCAATCTCCGTTCTAATACTACAAAATGTCCCTGAAGATTGTGCCCCTGATGGCAGGATAACCTGTGTGCCTGAAGAAGTCACGCTAGCAGTATGTATATTTAGATTCATAAACCAAAACTGAATAACTGAAGGCCCAGTAGAGGAAACCTGGGCTGTGAGAATAAACATGAATTTAATTTAGTTGTGAATTCCATCCTTAAAATCTTGACATGACTACAAAAGGCTCAAAGGGAATAAGAATCATGGAACAAGAGGTGTTACGTCCTATCAGAAAGCAAAGGTAACAGAAGATAGTGTTTTGTGGCAGGCATAGTCTGGTTGGTTGTTTTTGTAGGTTCAGGGATGAATTTTAACATTAAGATTATTTGTCCTGAGAAGAATAAGCATGTTTTTGTTTTAAGATATATTATTTGTACTAAACTATTTTCATAGCTATTTTTTTTTTGTCAGAAAGGATGATGTTTCCCCTTTTGTAATGTCCATGTTAGCCTTTCTTTCCCATGCAATATAGATCCCAAGCACAGACCAAAAAGGTTAATCTTATTTCCTTGTAAAATGACCCCTGGAGATGCAGTGGCAATTTCCTTTCAAAGGCCACGCAAAACTCCCACTGACATCAATTTAGTAAGAGTTTACCGCTGATGGCCACGTTGATAGTGCTGGCTTTGTATTGGCAAGTACAGCACGTAGTGGAGTGTGGCCAACTTTCCTCAGTCTCCGGTGGGAATGAGCAAGGATGTTCTTCGATGACTTTGTTCCCTTTACATTAAAGATTTTTTTTTGTGTGGTTTTGTGGGGGCTGTGGGAATTGTGGTTTGGTTTTGGGTTGGTTTTGTGTTTTTTTTTTTACAACAAGATGCGTATGCTGCAGTTAGTGCTAGCTTTGAATTGCCCAGCTCGGTTACTGTTGGCAGAATTCTAGCAGCATGGAGCCCAGCGTGGCTGGTATTGATCCAGTGGGTTTGCTGGCAAACTGAGTTTTGTGCTGCCCCTGCTGCACTTTTCTGTGTTGGGAACTAGTCGTAAGTAGATCAATGACTGTAATACAAACGTACTTCTAAGGCTTCTGCATCCTGCCAGAAGGATCTCTGCTGGTCTTGTGTTTGTGAGGGGGCAGGAGAAATGGGTTGTTGTGTTTTCTGTACATTTTGGCTTCTAGTTTTACATCTTTATTCTGTATTCTAGGCATCTAGCTCGGAGTATAGACAAAAGTTGCCTGGCTGCATCTCAAACCTGCCAAGGCAGAGATGACATTTGACTTTTGATTACTTTTTAGTTTCCTGTTTTCTTGAGGAGAGTATCATTTGTGTGTTAATGTTGTGAACTAGCTCTCTCTGACAACGTGAAGCTGGGATCATACCTTTGCACATATTGATGCTTTTGTAATAACTTAATTTGCATCGCAATGAGGGAATATGCAACAGAAAAAGTGGCTGTGACAGTGAAGAATAAACATTTTACAAACTCTTGGTGTTAAGATGAGCTCTTTGTTATCCTAAAGTGTTTACACCAGGCTAGTCACAGGAATACACTTACTGGGTTTTTGGGTACTTATGATCCATGTACCTCAGCTGCATTATTGACTGCTGTACCTTGTAGAAATGCAGTAAGGCGTTGGTGTGTGTAGGTGGTCAAAAACTTGGTTTAAATGATCATTACACTGATGGGAACATAGTGCCTGCATCTCATTAACCAGCAAGCAAAATTGCCCATAATACTTGCAAGGTTAAAGAAAAAGCAAAGGAGAATGTTTATTTAAAGAAATCAAACTAGATGGCATAGCTGTGAAGATTTTAGAAGAGGTACAGAAATGTAAGAATCCATTCTTAATAAGTTTATTCTAAAATCAAATTATCTTTTTCCTTCCTTGCATGCAGTTGATAAGCCACAGACCCCACACATGAGGCTGCAAAGTAGGTCCTCTGCCCCTTTAGAATTAGTGTTGTGTCCATAGAGGAGATTCCTCTGGGAACAGCATCACAGATTCTCTGTTCAATCCTTGTCTAGGTACCTCCCAGTTCTACTTAGATCTGCTCTCCCAGAGACTGGTAAGTGATTCAGGATGTAGTTGTAGC